>ML779760.1:1146278-1236255 GCA_009831015.1 Picea engelmannii | reverse complement strand
AATAAATGTATTACATAAAACGAATAAAGAGGAATTACGGGGAGGGATGGCGATATAGTAATGTGAACTAGACAAGTAAAAGGGAGATGGATACTGGAAGATCAAGGCGATGGAGGATAGTTTAATTAAGTAGACAAGGATAAAGAGAGGATAATGGGTTGTGTTTTTGTTTTCCTTTTTTTTTTGAATTTTCATTTGTTAAGGCCACACTAAATTCCCCCCCCTTTTTCTACAAGGTCTTAGGCTTAGGGTTTAGATTCTGAGCTAGGCGACGATAGGTTAATGGAATTGCTTAAGGTTTTATTCAGGTGCTGATGACTTAGGGTTACTTAGGCTGACCCCTCCTCCACAATAATGCGACGTGCCCTTTAGGACGCACCACGTGCTCCAAGGGTGCCACTCGCCTCTCGAATTCCTTTTGGGCGACGTGCCCTTCAGGACGCACCATGTGCTCCAAGGGTGCCACTCGCCAACTGAGTTTCTTTTGTGCAACGTGCCCTTCAGGATGCACCACGTGCTCCAAGGGTGCCACTCGCCAACTGAATTGATTGGTAGACCTCTATAACCCCTGGAGTCAACACTCTGCCAGGTGAACTCATAGGAGACTAAGGGTTCTAAGGAATAAGGCCCCCCCGCCTTATTGCGCACCCCTTAGAATCATCGTGAGCGATTGTCGCAGTCGGCCCTCACAGCATCATGGGTCCTCTTGAACTAGGTAATCGTTAACCTACAGTTCGAGCCACGGTGGGAGTGCTAGCAGGTGGTGGCAGGGCTACTGTCCACCCCTCTCCCTCAACCTCTCTGCAATCGTGTGTGGCCCCTTTACTCCATATGTGAGTTTGGTCGGCAAGCTATCGTCAGCCTGCATCACCAATAATCATGTCAGAAATGTCAACATCAAATCATCAAATCAAATGAAACATCATAATAAACTTATCAACCCAAAAGCACACTCCCTGACTCAGTCCGGAGTCCAAGGGGGTTCTATCGATGCCTCTGCATCCTCAAGGTCAAAAACCCTGCACACTCAATAAAACTGAGTCAATAGCACCCATCTACATCAAATAGTAACACATCATGTCATCTGTCAATCACATCATAATCCAATATAAAAGGTCTAACATCAAAAAGGGTCAATATCACTTGTGAGCAAGTGTCCTCAAATAATAAATGTTCTCAGTGCGCCAGAGTGGGATGTTAGAGTACTCCAGATCTGTCTTCTTTATCAATGCCTAATGATTATTTTTTGAGTGCGTGGAAAGCCTCTTAAAAACATGCCTTCACTTCCTTAACCATTTTCCTTCTTTCAACTATGCTATATTCCCAGGTCTTTAGTATTATATCACCATTGGTCTATTCTGAAACAGACAACCTGGAAGGCATAGCTACTCCTTATTTTGTTGACAACACAATTGCTAATTGAAAGGTAGTTCGAGCAGAAATAGCTTCTCTCTCTCTTAAAAAAATGTTATTTAATGCTTGATCTATCACCCAAAAATGATCTTGGACAGTTTCAACCTTAGTGAGAAGGATTTGTTGTGCTGTTTCTAGTTCCTTTTGCACTTCTAATGCCTGATATTGGAACACCTTTATATCTACAATCATGTTTTCGGTAGAACTTACTTTGGCTTTTAGTTGCCTTACTAACTCATCCTGCTAGGTGGCCCACCCCTGGCTTGCCTGTATATTCCTATGCATCTCCTCGAGGATGGATTTGAGCAGTTGGAGTTCCTATTTGTCGTTGGCTCTAATATTCTCAAATCCCTTGTTGACCTCGCTCCAAACATTCTTTTCTACAATATTCATTTGATTCTGCAGTTGGCTTATTTGCAGATCTTTCTGCTTCAATCGTTCTTTTATATTTCCAACTGAAAAATGGTTAGTTGTTGCAAAAACCCCAGTGAACATGCTACTTTTTCAGCAAATTCTACCTCCTCCAAGGCTTCTCCATCAATTATCACCCTGTGTCTTTTGATAGTTGAACCTTCCTTTAGGTGATTTATTTCTTCACCACATCCTTCCTTTTCTCGTTGAAAAATAAATTGGAAGGAGGCAACTCTTTAACCGAAATGGGTGTGAGGTTCTCTATGAATACTACCTCTGCATTTGGGTTCCTCTAGTGAATTGTAATGTTGTTATGAACTAGACAGGGTTACCTATTTCGGTGGACAATTGTTTCCCAACAACATTTGTAGTTGATTTATTTGGTGTAAATAGTGGTCCTTCTTCTCTCTCCTTTCTCAGTGTCTCTTCTTGATCTTTGGCTTGGTTTCCTGATACATTTGTCGATGGCATATCTTCTTTCTGAGTCGACACCTTAGTCTTCTCCAAACTTCCCCAAATTTGTTGTCTGCTGGAGCTTACTGCTTCTAAGCTTCGGGTCCCTATTTGTTGTACATCTGGAGACGTCAGGGCTCCTCCTTTTAACACTTTAGGGAGACTACTTCTTCGGTGCCTTTGGAAGTCATAAAAATCAATCATTTTATCGGGTGACAAAGCTCTAACTCGACTCAAGACCTCTGGATAGGATCTCTCTCCTTGAAAAATCTCATCTTAAGGAGAATCTTCGTGTTCATACCTTTTCAAATTGTTTTTATCCATGTGATTACTCACGACCTTCTGCAGGTCATGCTTTTTTAATTCAATGTTGACTAGCTTTATTTCCTCCAAGGTCGCGGCCTCTACTTTAGAGTGACAAGAATCTAGTAGGGAAAATGTACCAATCTGCAGGGGAAAAGAGGGCCATACCTTTTTCTGTACTGCTTTGAGCTCCTTACTAATCCCACCGAGCACAATTTTTCATGTGAACTCTCGGCACACTAGTCAGTCTGGTAAAACTTGTGACAGAGCATATGGAGGAACTGAACAACCAAAAACCCTAATATAGGAGAAGTGTTCCTCAATGTACCAGTCTGCTATTCTGCCCAGGTTAGTCACAATTTTGTCGAAGATTCTGGGAGGTCGGTAGCCATATATGGCAGTGTGCATCGACACCACTACCTAGTTGAATATCTCATAAAAGAAGTCTTTTGCCTTTTCTTCCCAACGCTTTGAATGATAAATATCTATGGGTTCGACACTATTTGGAGTCCATCTCTAGTCCATCAATGGAAAAGGTGTCATGAAATAGACGACGTCCATAATATAAGCCGACATGAAAAATTGGGTTGGTTTCCCCTTCACTCTTAGTGACTGATATATTTCAATCTCTTGAACCAAACTATCCGAAAATATCTTTGCCTAGTCAATAGAGTACCCTTCTACTATTGTGTGTATAATAGGTACCCACGGTAAAACAAAACGAGTCGTGTTTTCCTTCTCATAGAGTCTACACATCATCATTTCTATGTACATTATGTGGGGCTCTAGTGCCACAACTGGGTATATACCATGGGAGTCATCTCTAAACTTCTTGGGGCGAGAATACTGGTCTTTAATTAAATCGGGAAGTTTTTTTTTGTATTGGTTGCATTACTTCTTGTTGAAATCTAGTAGGAAATTTGCATTGTAAACAAAATTTGATATCTAAGACAATTTGTACATCACCTATAGATGTTGTGGCCTGAAAGACCCAACTGTGACCTTTTCCGAATTGAAAATTGTTGATACTGAGAGGGAGGTGAATCAGTATCAAGTACAATTTAAAAACTTTTTCAAATTATACTTAAACCATTCAATTATATCTAATGAGAAATGAACAATAGTATAATATTTACACCAATACACCACAATAGACCATGCACAATATATGAGAAATAATCAATAGTTATTGTTCAAGGGAAGTAATGACTTCCAAAAGTAGCTACAACTTCCAAGTGTAAGGGAGGGATAAACCTCCAGGATGAAGATACAATCCTCCAATATCAAGAGAGAGTTGAACTCTCCATCTTTGCACCTTCCTTCCACCCAAGAATATATGAGAGATAATAAAACTTTACATTAAATCATCATCGTCAACCAATCATCACATAGAACCTGATAATGCTTCCTGAGACTTCTTCAATTTACACAATTATTCAATTCTTGGAGTACTCTGATCCTATAGATAACATTACTCAATGTATTCTCTGAAACTCCTCCAATTTTCACTCCTTGAATCCTCCTCAAAAAGAAGTTATAGAAAGAATGGTAGACTTTATTGAATTCTGGTCTATTCAGGATAGTGAACTTGCAAAGAATGCCCCACACTCAATATTTCACATCTGATTCGGAAACTCACACACAAGAACCTAAAGTTTTTACTATTTCTAATGAAATTTGTCCCACTTCATTTGGATTCTCGATGAATAAGTTATGATTGTTTCACCTGGAACACCTGTTTATTGACTAGCTTCAGGACTGGTCACAAACCCTATATTCCATAGGGTTTATCTCCATAATTGTAGAGAATCAAGAGCTTAAATCTTTACCACAGGCACCTTGATATGTCTTCTCAATAACATAGCAATTTCACCATCTGAATTGTTCTAGAAAAAAAGTTATAGCAAAAATGATAAGATGACCTGAAAATAACATACCTTAGAACACATCACCAAAAGACTTCATCCTCCCTTGAAATACGACCTTCTTTACTTCTGATTTCCTCTGAAATTCAACTTTTATCAAATGAATGTATAATGATGTGTATTTGTACCATTTATGTCACTTCCTTTCAAAATTAGAGCCGACCTGACACTTTCTTATTTTGTAATTCTTTTCTTTAATTATCTTCAGGGCCTACATGTACTTCCTTCATCAATTCACTTTGTCATCTTCAAAAATTCATTTCTCCTCAACCATGAGGATCGACATGATGTGCCACATACCACTGGAAACAACATGATGTATATTATCCATCCATGGGTGTTGTATATGCATGTGCATTGTCTGTCATGTCCAAATACCTTCATCAATCTTGCGGTCCAAAACCCATGATTAGGGTTGACATCAATGACAGCAACCAATCTTCCAACAATATCCCCCTTTTTCATTGATTGAAACACTCATGCTCCCCCTATCATCATGATCCCAATTTATCTCCCCCTTTGACATCAATGGAAAAGGTTAGGGCTGCTCCCCCTAAGTTTAATGGAAAGATGTAACTCTCTTCTTTAGGGCTGCTCCCCCTAAACATGTGGCACTCAATAATACTTCATCCTTATTTTTGGTCTTTGGGACTTTTTCTTCCTTAGAATCCTTTTGTGTGGCTTTTTTCTTCTCTCTCTTCTTCATGTCTAGGATGTATATGTTGTTCGGTATTATTGTTGTAGTTGCAACCAATCTTCCTGAGTTATTTTCTCTGATTTTACATTTTTGGGATTCAAACGTAAGAGTGTATCCTTCATCACACATTTTACTAACACTGAGTATATTGTGCTTCAATTCTTAAACCAATAGGACTTTTCCTGCTTTTACATTTTCACTTCCAAGCTTTATAGTTCCTTTTCCAAGTATTTTGGTAGATGAGTCATCTCCAAATGCAACATTTCCACCCTTTTTCTTCAAGCTGACAAATTTTCTTTGATCTCCGGTCATATGAGATGAGCACCCACTATCTATGAACCATTCATCTTCTTCTTTGCATTCTTTAGCGACCAATTCTATTCGACAATTTTCATTGTGTGGAATTTCTTTCCTTTTCCATGTTGTCGTTGGTATGCAGACTTTTGGCATACGATTATCTTCCTTCATCTCTTTGCAATATCGTTCTTTGTGACAAATATTATTGCACTTGTAACATACAATATTTTGATCCATTAATGGGTCAAATGGATTATAAATTCTGTTGATAGTTCTACGAACATTTCCATATCTACTATTTTCACCATTCATGTAGCTTGCATAGTTATTCCTTTCATTGATTCTACAATTGATTGCCTTGTGTCCAAAATTTTCACCAGTATAACAATGTCCAAGAAAGAAATTTTGATACCTGGGTGTAAGTGATATTCTTTGTGGTGTGGTCCATCCAGGTTCACGATCTATTCTTCTGTAGTTTCCTTCATAATGATTGCTTTCATACCTAATGGGAGAGGATCTTCTTGATGTCTCATTCCTTCTTAATTCTAGTCTTCTATCTTGTTGTTCAACTTGTTTTGGAATGTTGGTTTCATCATTTTCAAATTCATTTTCTTGTTTTGTTGTCTTCAAACTGTCATTGTATCCTTGTCATGTCCTGTTTTTTGGAGATCTTTGACTGCGAAGGATCTCATCTAATGTTTCAGTGCTTTTTTCAAACTTCTTCAACTTTTTTGTTATTAATAGGAGCTCCCCTTTTGTGTGATCCAATTCTTCTTTCAGTTTCTCATAATCTTCTAATTGTTTCTTCAAGCTATTAATGGTCTTTTCAAGATTGTAGTTCTCTTCTTCACAACTACTCAATTCACCTTTTAGTATTATGTTTGTGTTTCTAAGGTTTCTATTTTCGGTTTCAACATACTTCAACTTTTCAAGATTCTCATCTTCTTGTTCACTCTCTGCATTGTCTTTGTATCCCCAAAAGGAATCAACGTTGGTTTCTTCATTTGAATCTTCTTCACAAATGATTTCTTCTTCTTTAGAATTCTTGTGATCATCATCCTGAGTTTCTTGGGTTATGAAGAGGACTTCTCCTCCATCATTATCTTCTTCATCACTCTCATCTGAGGAGATGTCATCATCCTTAGAGTAGAATCTCTTTTTATTGTTGAGACTTCTCTTTTTATAGTAGCAATTTTCAACAATATGTCATATTCTACCATAGTTAAATCATTTGAGAGGAGACTTACCTTTGTATATTCCACCTCCCTTCTGGAACCTTCTTACAAAATTTTCTATTTCTTCATCCATTTCATTATCCTTGTCTTTTGTCTTCTTTATGGCTTTAAAGGCTGCTTCATTGTTTGGCTGGTCACTTTCTATACCTTTTCTCATTTCATATGCTATAAGAGACCCATGTAATTTATCCATTGTCATTTTGGTCAAGCCCCTAGTTTCTTCAATGGCAGAGACCTTAGAATCATATTTCAAGAGAAGTGATCTCAACACTTTTTGTACAACCAAGGATTCATCGATATCTTCACCCAATCCTCTAGTAGCATTAACAACTTCATCAACTCTAATAAAATAGGTTGCAATATCTTCCTTTTCATTCATCTTCAAATTTTCAAAATCTGCTCTATGTCGTTGAAGCTTGACTTGCTTAACTTTTGGATCACCTTCGTAGATTCTCTTGAGTTTGTCCCATACATCCTTAGCAGTGCTACAACCCATCACTTTTCTAGCAATGGTTGGTGCCAATGCTGCTAGAATAACATGTCTATCTTTTGAATTACAACTAATAAGCTTCTTCTTATTTAGATCAGTTGGAGCATTATTTGGGATTACATAGCCATTTACAACTGAGTACCAAATGTCTACTCCCAAAGTCGTTAGGTAAGTTTTCACTCTATCACTCCATTATGCATAATTTCTTCCATCAAATTTTTTAATCCCATTTGAAATGTGCTCATGGTCATCCATCTCTACTCAGGATTTTCCTTCTAGTGGTTAAACTGTTCTAAAGGCAACCTGCTCTGATACCAATTGTTGATACTAAGAGGGGGGTGAATCAATGTCAAATAAAATTTAAAACCTTTTACAACTTATACTTAAACCATTCAATTATATACAATGAGAAATCAACAATAGTATAAGAGTTACACCAATACACCACAATACACCATGCACAATATATGAGAAATAATCAATAGTTATTGTTCAAGGAAAGTAATGACTTCCAAAGGTAGCTACATCTTCCAAGTGTAAAGGGAGGGATAAAAATCCAAGAGGAATATACAATCCTCCAATATCAAGAGAGAGTTGAAATATCCATCCTTGCCCATTCCTTCCACCCAAGAATATATGAGAGATAGTAAAACTTTACATTAAATCATCACCATCAACCAATCATCACATAGAACCTCATAATGCTTCTTGAGACTTCTTCAATTTATGCAATTCTTCAATTCTTGGAGTACTTTGATCCTATATATAACATTAATCAATGTATTATCTGAAACTCCTCCATGTTTCACTCCTTGAATCCTCCTCAAAAAGAAGTTATAGAAAGAATTGTAGACTTTATTCAATTCCGGTCTATTCAGGAGAGCGAACTTTCATAGAATGCCCCGCACTCAATATTTAACACCCAGTTTTGAAAATCACACACGAGAAAATACAGTCCATACTATTTCCAATGAAATTTGTCCCACGTCATTTTGATTCTCTATGAATACGTTATGACTGTTTTACCCGAAACACCTATTTATTGACTAACTTCAGGAATGGTCACAAACCCTATCTTCCAGAGAGTGTATCTCCATAATTATAGTGAATAAAGAGATAAAAATTTTACCATAGGTACCTTGATATGTATTCTCAATACCATAGCAATTTCACCATCAGAATCATTCTAGAAAAAACATTATAGAAAAAATGGTAATATGACCTGAAAATAACATACCTTAGAACACATCACCAAAAGACTTCTTCCTCCCTTGAAATCCGTCCTTCTTTACTTCTGATTTCCTCTGAAATTCAACTTTTGTCAAATAAATGTCTAATGATGTATATTTATACCATTTATGTCTCTTCCTTTTAAAACTAGGGCTGACCTGACACTTTCTTATTTTGTAATTCTTTTCTTTAATTATCTTCAGGGCCTACATGTACTTCCTTCTTCAATTCACTTTGTCATCTTCAAAAATTCATTTCTCCTCAACCATGAGGATCGACATGACGTGCCACATACCACCAGAAACAACATGATGTATACTATCCATTCATGGTTTTTTTATATGCATGTGCATTGTCCTTCATGTCCAAATACCTTCATCAATCTTGCGGTCAAAAACCCATGACTAGGGTTGACATCAATGACAACAACCAATCCTCCAACAAAAATAGTCCTGGTTGGGATATCTACATGGTCCAGTGCCCAACCGATCATATCATTGTAGGGAAAGAGCTTAGGCCTTCTCGCTATCTTCTGTAGCTCTGACTGAGAAACAATTTTCTATTTGGTAGATAGGTCTTCCTTCTCATTGTCACTCGAAGGATCCGAGCAATTTACCAATTCATATTGAAAGATGTTGAATACTTGTGTCTAGGATTTGAAAATGTCTATGCTTCTGTGCGAGGTGTTGGAGAGAACATATGGGTTCTGGCTCGAAGTTTCACCAGACTCTTTAGGTGCTTTCCATGGAGCCATGGTATCAAGCCTTTGAACTATGTTATCTTCCACAGGAAAGGCGTAAAATCTTTCAGCTGGAAAAACTTATAGCTCATTAAAATGCATAATGAAATTCAAATTCACATTCATTTTCCTTTAATCACATCGATCAACCAATACCTTCACTGACATAGTATTTACTTTCTTTAATGAATCAGATTTAAGCAGTGGTTCAAAATATTATTTAGGATGATTGTTGTAAAGAAATTATTAATGGCATTTATTTTAGGTGGTTCATTCTTGGGAAAAGCACATACAAAATTTGAATCTATCCTAGTCATCATTAAGCGATGGATTAGTTAAGAGATAATATTTGTTAAAGCATTGGTTAATCATATTTAGAATTAAGTAAATTTTGGAATTTCGGCTCTCGGGAGATCTTATAACAGCGTGAGCTATGAGTTACGAAATGCAAAATCGCGATGTGATTAATTATGTTTAATTTTGTTTAACCCTTTTAATTAATCATTATTAACCTCAAATATATTAGGGTTTCAAGTCTCAAGATATTGATAATCGCTATATGTTAGGATCCCTGAAATGAAAAATCACGATAAGATTTATAATAACCCAGTTTAAGTTAAGATAGTTTCGGGACTTCGTATATCAAGACTTTGGAGTTCTTACATGTTGGACTGTTAGTATAAAAAAACCCCAAAAACTGACATTTTGAAGGTAGCATTTAGTGATTTGACCTTTTAACGACTGGGCGGCTCCATAACTTTTAAGGATTTCAAATCGTTGGATTCAACAGAAGACTTCATCAACGGTGATATTCAAGTGTGTGTTTGTCTTTATTTAAACAAGAATGAAACTTATTTAAGTCTAAAGTTTTAGAAAAATATATATGTTCGAACAAGTCCCATCTACAACTCATGAAGAAAAGGATGGGATACATAATAGGCTATCCAAATTGGAGGAACAACTTAGTGATTTTAGTGCCATGTCAATAAAAAGTAATGAATTCATAAACTCACAAAGAAAAATTAAAGAAACATAAAGGAACATGGGTGAAATTGAAAATAATATGGAATAAAATATGAATGACATGAAAAATAAGATGGAAGAAAATATGAATGACATGAAAAATAAGATGGATGGAAATAAACAAGAAATACAAAATTCTATGAAATTTGTGTCTTCCAAGATATTTCAAGCTCTAGATGAATGAATCCCTAAGGGAGTTATCAAAAGGAAGCCATGATTTTTTTATTATTATTTATGTTGAATAACCTACTGATAATAAGAAATTTTCAAGTGAAGTTAACTCTAATAGTGGAGTTAATTATGGTGGGGGTCCTAAATTTAACTTTCCCTACATTGAATTAAATATGTTTGATGGAACATAGTGTTGAATTTTCTTATATGAGATATGGTATGATATAATATTGTATATGATATCATGTGATAGATTCTATTGTATATGTGATGTATATGAGATTCTTTGATAGATTTGTATTACAATGATAAATATGCCAAATATATATAGAGAACCTAAAGGTACATATGGTGACCATCCATGAAATTATGTGTCTCTAATAATTATAATCGCTATTTATTATTATTATTATTATATATATAATAATATTATTATTAATAATAATAAAATATATTATTAATTATTAATATTTGAGAATGTCTTCCCAATTTTGTACAAACATCAACACTCCCTCTCAACGAGGGAGACATTCTTCACCTCAAGCACCTCAAGTCCATAGGACTATGCCTAGGCCATTCTCCTCAGTCAAATCAACATAACCACTCTAGAGAATTTATGCCCGATGATTCTAACTTCAACACTCCTTCTCAGCTAGGGAGACATTCTTCATTACTCCAAGATTCTTGATTTCAAACTCTAAGGCCAACTTCCTCTCACACTTGTCAATTATCATTTGATGTAATCATATACAAAATGCACCCAATTTATGTATACTTCTCCCACATAGCACCTCAGGTCTCCAATGGTCATTTTAAAGTCACATGATCAAGGATAGAGACCACACCTGGGTCATTCTTCTTAGCCAAGTCAACATGGCTATCTGAGAATAATGTTCAATGCTAATACACAGAGACCATCAACACCCTAGGCCATTCACCACTATCCAAATCAACATGACTAATCCTGTGAGTGAATGTGTCATCCTCCTCAGGTAGTTCATCATGGCCTCTCTGGGAGGATTCCCGCCCAATGGTAATACATGCACAACATCAAATACATGTTCCATTCACCACTATGCAAATCAACATGGCTAATCCTATGAGTGAATGTATCATTCTCCTCAATCAAATTAGCATGACCCCTATGGGAAAATGTCTACCCAATGCAGGCACCTGGAGAAAACTCAACACCTCGATTATTTTCCACTCCTTTTCAAATCAACATGACTAAGAAATACTATGCCTGGGCCATCATCACTAGACAAATCAACATGGCTAATCCTGTGAGCGAATGTATCATTCTCCTCAATCAATTTGGCATGACCCCTCTGGGATAATGTCTTCCTGATGCTACTCATATGTTAATGTGTATTGGAGCTTAACAACTCCCTTCTAGATAATGTCTTAGATGATGTCCTGAAATAAAATTCTGAAGCCACGTTGCTTCACGATTTACAATAATGGTTTCTATATAATTTTCCTCCATTGTACTGAGTGTCGTTGATGTCTTCTCCCTGCTCAATCATTAGATCACAATGATCCCATATTGAAACAACATCCAGAGGTACTCTTTCGATCCACTGCACTCCCTGCCCATTCAAAGTTTGTATTCTCCCTCTGAATCTTGACTCCCTCTAAGGCTATATAGTCTTTGGAGACATCTTCTCCCTCTGCGTGTGTTGACCTCCTCTTCTTCTTCTTTACATGGTTGTTCACAACTCTATGTCTAGATAGTATACTGCATGTTTCTTCCTGCGACCGTCATTATGGATTCCTCTTAGAGATATTACCTTTGACCTGCCCGGAACAAGAAAAAAAACAACCAAAATCATTAGATTCACTGAGCAATCCAAGGAGAAAACTCACATTCTATTGATGCAATGACAACCATGTATTTACACAACTATATACAATGACCCCAAAAATGATACGTCTTCTACTATGAAAAACACACATCCATCATATACTCGGTGTCATACAACTACCAACAGACATCCATCATATACTCGATGTCTTACGACTAACCATGTTGATTGTTTAGTGTCAAATTAGATAAGCACAATTTTCTGCAAGTGGTAATTACTTCCAATGATATATGATATTACTTTAGTAAACTCTATAACATCGCTAAGTAATTGCACTAAGAAAATTTTCAACTACTTAGAAACTTTGGTCTCTTCTTTATATCACTTCCCACGTGTGAGAGAGAAAAAATATGTGTGTCTATTGTTATGTCCTTCAAGTGTCTTTTTATAGTAATATTAAATTGATCCAAAGAGACATGTCTTTTTGAAAATTTTCTTTCTTATAAATAGTTGGAGAATACCTCTGGTAACTAACCAAATATTAACATTAATTTGGTTATAATCCATCCGCATAGTATTTGATTTTGTTAAATTGTTCCTCCATAATGCATGCAATTCTTTGCATAATTTTAGGTATAAGTAAATAAGTAGTACATTCTTCATATTTAGGTAATTAGACATTTTTACTAGAAATTATTTCCCACCATAATTTATGGAATTCTTTGTATAATTTAGGTAGGAGTAAAAGGTAAATATATTGTACATATTGATTGTAACAACCTCATAAATTTAACACTGCCAACACTTTAATCTACTCTCATTTTCTTGGGCCCTCTTGTGAGGGAGTCAACCCCAGTCTCGCTCTGATACCATGTTGATGTGTTGATTTTTCTTATATGAGATAATATTGTATATGAGATAATGTGATAGATTTTATTGTATATGCAATGTATATGAGATTATGTGATAGATTCGTATTAAAATGATGAATGTGCCAAATATATAGAGAACCTAAAGACACATATGGTGACCATCCATGAAAGGATGTGTCTCTAATAATTATAATAACTATTTATTATAATAATAATAATTATTATTATTATTATCATTACTATTGATAATATTATTAATAATTAATAATTATATTATTATTAATTAATAATTATATTATTAATTATTAATCTGGGAGAATGTCGTCCTAATGTTGTACAAACGTAAACACATAGGTATTTACCTGGATAAACCAAATAGAGAAATAAATTGAACTACACAATATTGATGATAAGAGAATGATTCACATAGATACTTTTAACTTTGAGATAAAACCATATCAATTGTATCAATGGATAGTGAAAAGGAAACTCCCTTTTTATCATTACACTTGGTGTTTATTTGCAAGAGACTTAGAAACATAATATGGGAAAGTTTGGGAACATGAATACTTCGGTCAATTGACAAGAATAAAGCAGTTTGGTGATATTGAAGATTATAATTAAAAAATTTAGGTATTGGCCACAAGGGTGGATAACATAAGTGATGAACAACTATTGCAAGTTTACATGGGTGGATTAAAAGAGGACATTAAACATGATATTTTCTTAATACATCCAAAAAATATTATGGAAGATATGCAATCTGCTAGTCACATTCAAGCTAAGAATAAGGATACATAGAATTGTACCATTGGAGGACACACAAGAAGCATAGATCACTTTTGGTATCATAAGACAAGTGTACCTCAACCGAGGAGGTTAACACCTCATCAAATGGATGAATGATGAGAAATATGAATATGTTTCAATTGTGACAACAAGTATAGTGCTAGGGACTTAACCTCCCTAACACCTCACGTAGAAAGAAATATATATTTTCCATGTAATAAAGGATAAAATTAGTCAATAAGGCCTATTTAATAAATATGGACAAGTCAATGTAAGAATACCTACTAGAATATTTCGATTCTAGAACAATCTTCCTCTAGAATGTTCTTGACAAGATAGAGTTAGTATAAATAAGAGTAGGAGGCATGAGAAACCTTGGTATTGAGAAATATTGTAATAGAGCTTCGCTCGGATGGAGGTTTCCCCCTCCAAAAGAAAAGTGAACATTTCTTTCTTTGAATAAAGGTATTATTTTTGGTATTGCTCTTCTCAATATTTTGTTCTTACATTGTTGTCTGTTGAATATTCTTGTTTCTTCATATTATATTACATTTGGTATCTTACAAGTGGTATCATAGCACTTTCCTTGCCACTAATTGTGGGTAAAAAAAATTCTAGGGTAGAAACATGTACCATCGACATTTTTAAACAACATAGATCTATTGTTAAACTGGTAAAATTTGATGGGGAAGACTACATGTAGGAAATATAGATAGTTTCATGGGGTTACCTAGAAACCAACATTGTTTCCTTGTTGGAAACCTATATAACCCCTATTGGTACCCCTCAATTAGTATCATATTAGACATAATATATACATGGCCATCACTCCCATGTACCAACATGTATATTGAAAGTACTCTAGGTCTTCTGAAACCAGCCCTAGATCATATGATTGGCTACCTAACTATTATAGTGCTATTGATAAGAACACTTGAGAAGATAATTTTTAGTACCTCGGTAATCGGGTAGTATGGCTAAGGGTACGATCGAGCCTCCTCAGTTGGCTCCCTAAGATATTGGGATGAGTACTACTGTTCGACCACACATGTATATCAGAGAGATATAACATACGAAAAACCCTTGTTTATAGGTACTTTGTAAACCCTAACAGAGGGGAACACACCAAACAAGGAACAAAAAGGAAATTTTGGCCACGCAACCTTACTCTCTTCATGTTGGTTGAAAATTTACTAAATGTTTTTTCCTATTAATAATTTGGGCATTTAAACACTTGAATATTATTCAGATCATATTATAACTCTGCAAGAGTTAAAAAAATAAAATAAATTTTGGGTCCTTCCTGCACCATTATTTGATACCTATCCCATTGGATTCTTCTCTTTTCCTTGATTACAGTGGTACCTATCATTTTCAAGCCTTTGTTGACCTGACCCCTTCTCGACATCCTTATTTAGAACTGATGCCATTAGATTCCTCTATTCTCCCTAATCTCAATGGTACCTATCATTTTCAATCCCTTTTTTCATGTGGACCCAACTCCTTATGGAAACCCTTATTTCCCACCTATCCCATCAGTTTCCTCTCATTTCCCTAATCATAGTGGTATATATAACTTATCTTCCTTTTTTTCCATGGACCCACCCCTCATCTCCTAATGGCCCCCACTTTCCAAGATGAAACCAATTAGAAAATGAATAATGACAATACTACCATTCATTCCAAAATGGACCACATCTAAGAACAACTCTCTAGCTGAATAGAAGAACTCCACTCCACTTTCCAACAATTCCTAGCCAATGGTATTTCCTCCTCTTTCCTAAATTCCCTTGTTGAAGGTGTTGAATCTTCCAATCCTCTGAAATTTCATTCCAATCATGACCCCTTGTCTTTCTATGGTTGAGGTGAACACATTTGGTGTCTCGGATCGAACAAGTTGGGTCACTCAAATGGAACACTATTTTTGGTTTCATAGTATTACCAATGACTTAACCAAGGTCCATTATAATGTTCTCTATTTGGATATGGAATTATGGCAATGGTGGAAATGGAATTGAAATGCATGCTTAGGGCATGTTGCTTGGACATAATTTTTTTTTGATTTGTATGAGCTCTCTAACATAGAAACCCACCATTTTGGCCATTTGACTAAGTTGAAACAATCTAAAACAATGGAATATTTTATCGCTTCCTTCGAGTAATTGATTTTTTGAACGAAGGGTATGATCGATGCCTTCTTCTAGGAATTATTTATTAGTGGCCTTAAGGATGAAATATGAGCCTGGGTCCTCATGCCTCACCCCTAGAATTGTTTGGAAGAAAATAAATGTGCCAAGGAGGCACAACATGTCATATTTTCCAAAAGAATTAAACCCAATTTTATTCTCTACCCTCAACCCCCCAATGCTGCCCATTCGACCATTGTTCTCAAGATCCAAAAATTAACACGGTGATAACTGGTTGAATGTAATGATCCCAAGACAAATCTTTTCTTGGAATCACTAACTACTACTGATCTATTGATGTGCAGGTATTTATTGAGTTATTAAGTGCATACAAGATTCATCAACACATGAAGATCACAATATATTCAAGATGTAGAAGCACAAGCAAAGATTTGACCTTTTTATTATGAGCAATGTACAATCAATACAATAGATGGTTGATCTAGCATAAACTTCAGATGGTCGTACAAGAAATAGATATGAGCTGCTACAAAATGCTCCCAACAATACAAAATAAGCCTCCAAAAGCTGGATATACAATGAAGACTGAATCAAGTAGATCTGAGCCATACTAATGCTCAACCTCCAAGCTGGAAAGTGCCATGCCCTGCTAGAATGATGAAGCCCTCAATAATTTGGCCCTTCTACCAAATATGTCCAATCATCTAAATAAAGGTGTCAAATAGTAGATCAGGTGATGGTAAGAATAACCCAGGTGCCCGAATCTCCAAGATCCCTCTCAATCGTTATAGATCTGAAATTCCCCACTGAATGGTGCACCCCACTGGATGACTGAAACCCTAGCTGGTTTGGCCCTGATGAAGGAGGCCTCCAAATACTCTGAAACTCTCCAAGAATATAGATCGGGCTATGAGAATCCTGTGGGAGAATTTTCGGTCTCAGATCTCAAGCAGATCTCCCTAGATCTGAGTTTTACTGAATCAAAGGACATCCCCTATGGCTCCAAGACGTCCCAATCTGCAGACAAATGTAGAATCATGATAACCCTCCATAAAATCCCTCAAACTGATGGTCTTTCCCATGCAAACAAAAACCAACTGTCGGAATGGCCCCAGACCCTCAGGATAAGCTGGATCGAACCTCCCTCTAGATGATGGTGCACCCTTGCTGGAAACACAAGAACAATATGACTTGCTACCTTTTGAAGCGCTAGATGGAGATGGGCTGAGACTAGAATGGTGTGGAGGAGTCTTTCATCCCCGAGACCAAGATGCGGAACAAGGGGAGTGGATATTTCACCACTGAGTTTCTCACAAGGGTTTGTACAACAAAACCCCCAAACTAAATGCTCAAGAGCAATAGAAAATTCTAATCCAAAACCAGAATGAGTAATAGGTGCACCTCAACCTCTTACTTATACTTTTCCTTATAATTATTTGTTGAGTTAGGTTAACTCCCAGGGTTAATCTTCTATTCTTTTGTTGAGTTATCTTTTACTCCTTTATCCTTTTCCTTTCTTGAGTCAACTTAAAAATATAACTTTTAACTTCTTGACTTTCCCCCTCTCAGTGTGAGACTATGATCTAGTGGGGGTGCCCAGGCCACTAAGTCTTCTCATCACCTCTCTATAAGGTGGGGGACATTACAGTCTCCTCTGCTTGAAATTGCTTGTCCTCAAGCAATTCCAAACCTGCTTCTCTAACCACGTGCTCCTGCTCCCAAGTCACATCCTCAATCGGTAAATCCTTCCACCTGATCAGATACTCCTTGATGCTTCGATTTCAGAGCCTCTTCTCTCGGAATTTGAACACCTCCTCTGGAATCAAAACAAGTTGTCCCTCCTCATCCATTGGAGGTAATGCCTCAATAGGCCTGATGTGCTGACCGAGGGCTTTCTTAAAGCACGAGACATGGAAGACATTGTGAATTTTTCTACCCTATGGAAGCTCTAGCTCATAAGCTACTGCCCCTATCCTCCTGTTGACCCTGTAAGGTCCAAAGAAACGTGGTTGTAGTTTCTCTGTTCCGCTTCTTTTAATGGAGGCCTGCCTGTATGGTTGCAACCTCAAATAGACTAAATCGCCAACCTCAAAGGTACGATCAACTCTGTGCTTGTTTGCTTGGACATTTTGCTAGTTTTGTGCCCTCTGTAAATGATCCTTCAATTCCTTAAGAATGTCTTGGCTCTACTGTATCCAATTCTGTACCATCGGAGCCCTGCTGTCACCAAATGAAATTTCCACAAATGATAAAGGATCATAGCTATATAAATCTCTGAAGGGTGACATGCCAATGGACATATGTTGGGTGGTGTTGTAGCAATATTCTCCCAAATGTAACCATCTAACCCATGCTTTCTATTGTCCTTCTACGTAGTTTATGAGGTAACTTTCCACCCATTTGTTGACTATCTCAGTCTGACCACCTGTTTGAGGGTGATAGCTAGTACTAGGAGTCAATGTCGTACCCACTAATCTGAACAACTCCTGCCAAAACGTACTCATGAATCTACTGTCCCTGTCACTGATGATGGTTTTGGGTAGGCCGTGTAGTCTGAACACCTCTCTGAAAAATAATTCGGCCACCTGTGTTGCACTGAAGTCTGTGGCTATGGGAAAAAAGTGTCAAAACTTTGTCAACCTGTCTACCACCACAAAAATTAAATCTTTCCCCTATGCTCTGGGCAACCCGGTGATGAAATCCATGGATATACTTTCCCACTTGTTCTCTGGAATAGGTAGGGGTTGCAACAGTCTTGCAGGGTGTGTGTGCTCATCCTTGTTTTCTTGGCATGTAGTGCATTCTTTGACATGCTTCATCACATCTTCCTTGAGACCTTTCCATGAAAACCTCTCTCTCACCTGCCTGTACGTCTTACTGATGCTTTGATGCCCTGCTACTCGTGAATTATGAAATGCATGCATGATCTTAGCTTTGAGAGCTGATCCAGGAACTAAAAAGATTCAGCCTTTGTAATAGATGAGGTCATTTATGACCCTGAAGTTGTCATCCTGTATTTTCCCGTCCAACAGTTGACAAGAGAACTGATCCTTTTCATATTTCACTATCAAGTGTTACTTCCAGTCGATTGACATACCAAACATGGAAAAAATGGATGGCCTTCTAGATAATGCATTGGCCACTGCGTTGTTCTTACCTTTGATGAATTCAATGTCAAAGTCATAGGCCTGTATTTTTCTTACCCATTTTTGTTCTCTTTCATTCAAATCCTTCTACTCCAATAGATATTTAAGACTGTTATGGTCTGATTTGACCACAAACCTTGCACCTACCAAATATTGCCTGAATTTGGCTAGTGCATGCATGATAGCCAACATTTCTTTTTCGTAAATGTTGTAAAGTAGTTCAGGACCCCTAAGTTTCCGGCTTTCATAGGCAAGGGGGTGCCTGTTCTACATCAACACGGCCCCTATACCTTCCCCCGAGGCATCACACTCCAACGTGAAGGGTATGCCGAAATCTGGAAGAGCTAGAACTGGGCAGGTGCTCATGACCTCTTTCATTTTATCCATCATGACTTGGGCCTCATCATTCCATTTTAAGGACCCCTTTTTGGTCAGCTCAATCAAGGGTGCGCACAGTTGAGAAAACCCTTTGACAAATTTCCTGTAGTATGTGCATAGGCCCAAGAATCCCCTCCGTTTTGTGAGTGTTTTCGGAGTAGGCCATTCCCTAATGGCTGTTATTTTCTCCTGGTCTACCTGTACCCCTTTTTCCCCTATGATGTGCCCCAAGTAAAGAACTTCTGTCATTCCAAACTCACACTTGGATTCCTTGGTGTATAGTGACTGTTCTTCCATGATTGACGGGATTTGGTCCACATGTTGAAGGTGTTCCTCCTAGGTCTTGTTGTAAATGAGCAAGTCATCAAAGAATACCAACAAGTGTTTCCTCAGCTGTTTGTTGAGCACATGGTTCATGCAAAACTGAAATGTGGCTGGGGCATTGTTTAACCCAAACGGCATCACCAAAAACTCGTAATGGCCGTAGTGACACCTAAAGGTTGTTTTTGAGATGTCCTCCTCCCTCATTTTGATTTGATGGTAGCCCAAGCGAAGATCATTTTTTGTGAAATATATAGCTCCATGCAACTCATCCAACAACTCATCAATCATAGGTATGGGGTACCTGTTTTTGATTGTCTTTTTATTCAAAGCCCAGAAGTCAATGCACATTCTCATCGTTCCATCCTTCTTCTTCACCAAGACTACTGACGAAGAAAATGGGCCTGAACTCGGTCTGATGTGTCCCATGTCTAGAATCTCCTTGATGGCCTTCTCTATCTCATATTTATACTTCTTGGGGTGGCTATACGGTGTGGTGATAACATGCTTAGCCCCTTCTTCTAGCTCAATGATGTGCTCAAACCCCCTGTCTGGTGGCACACCTGGAGGATTCGACCCAAACACTTTATGGTGCTTTTCAAGGATTCTTTTGATCTCTGGTGTGTAATGCACCCTTCCCTTCTCATCCACCTATGTTGAGACCTTACATTACGCTGCATATACAATTTCTTCCCTTCTGAAGATGGATTCCATTCTCTTGGCCATGACCACTCTGGAAGAGTTACCTGTCATGCCTCTAAGCACAACCTTTCATCCTCCTTCCTCCACAAAGGACATTTCCATGGACTTGTAATTTGTGGTGATGGGTCCTAAAGTGCCGAACCATTGCACCCCTAGGATGATGGTGGTATCAGGAAGATCCATCACATACAGATCTTGAATTAACTCATGGCTTCCCAAGGTGAGTTTCATACCTGGTATGTATCTATTACATGGCATAGTACTACCACCTGCTACCTCCACTTTGAATTCTTCAAACTCTACTGTAGGTATGTGCCTCCTCTTCAGTAATGCTGCATCAATGAAATTGTGGGAAGCTCCTCCATCAATCAGAACCGACACTCTTTGTCCTTGCAAGACCCCTCTCATCCTGAAGGTGTTGAACTTGGGTACCCCGCTGATAGATGCCAACGTAGCCTTCTCTCCAGTCAAACAGTCTAGTTCTGGAACCTCCTCTTCTGCTGCCTCTAACATTTCGGCCTCCATGTTTTGTATCTGACCATACTCATCCTCTTCTTCATCATCTGAAGTGACCTCACTGTAATGTACCTGTCCTCATCCCATGCACTTGTGTGAGGGATTCCATGGTTCCTTGCATGTGAAGCAGAGTTGCTTCCTTCTCAGATCCCTCCTGGTGTTGTCATCTATTCTACCATGGCCCCTACCATAACCCCTAGGGTCACGTCCTCCCTAGTTTATTGGAGGCCTTTGATCTTTTCCACCATTGTTAAGAGGTGGTTTGGGTATGAATTTTGGTTTAGCAGCTGGACCCAGATCCCTCGTCTTCCAAATGGCTTCCTATAGGCTGGTAGGCTTGAAGGCCTTAACCCAACCCTTCAAGGGTTCCATAAATCCTTCTGTAAAGAGAATCATGAGCCTAGTTGGGGACATATCTTGCACCATCACTTCCAACCTATGGAACTCATCAATGTATGCCTCCACCGTACCTATTTGCTTGAGTTGGGTGAGCTCTCGGAAATGTAACTCAGGATCTCCTAGGTTAAATCTATCAATGATCCTCTGAGTGAATTCTGTATAGGATACAATTTGGTTGTGGCCAAGTGTGGTGAGCCCATGGTACCACCAGTCATGGGCTTTTCCATCCAAGTACATAGTGGAAAACTTGATGGCCTCCATCTCTCTCATGGGGTTAAGATGCAGGTAAGTATCCATCTTCTGCACCCATGCTTGTGCTGTCATCTTAGTTGTACCATCAAAGTATGGAGTCTCTATATTCCCTACCCTTCGCTCAAACTCAAAGTTGCCCTTGTGATTTGTCCTAGGCTAGTTTCTGAACCTGAGTTGACAATACTAGTCTAGGGACATCTGTCTTTGAACTTTCATATCCAAGTTGTAGTATTCTCTAGTACTCCTGGCTAATTGTTCCACAAAATCTTAAACTTGTTCATGTTGCCCTTTCTCATCTATGAATGTGGGCATGTATGGTCTGGGGTTAGCTCTGCTACCTGATTGTTGGCCTAGTGGTTCATCTATGAACACTGGCACGTATGGCCTATGATTGGTCCTACTACCCATCTGCCCATGGAACGTGCCACCTCCAAGACTTCCTTCAGATCCCGATGCTTTCTCCGGGTTATATCTGATTTCCTCATGGGTTCCACTGGACCCTCCAGCCTCCTTATTCCCATACGTATCAGGATCTTTACCTCGATGGGTTACTTGCATCAGAAGGTCAGTTATCCTAGTTTGGTTCTCGTTCATTTTATGTAGATTCTCATCAACTTTCTTCAAGGTTTCAGAGATTTGGGTCTGTCCCCTTCTGTTGATTTCCTGATACTCATCCAACTATTTGACCAATGTTCTTTCTGTGCGGTTCATGTTTTGCTGGAACTTACCAAATTTGGCTACTAAGAGAGACAAGCCCTGAGGCTCATGGTCGTCCCCTGACCCTTCCATTTCTGCCTCTGTTTCACTGTTGTTTTTCTTCCCCCTACCCATAACACTTCCCCTGTACCTCTGCATGCACCGATCTCTCCACAGGTTTGGAGGATCGAGTCTCTGATACCACTGTAATGATCCCAAACCAAATCTTTTCTTGGAATCACTAATTGCTACTAATCTATTGATGTGCATGTATTTATTGAGTTATTAAGTGCATACAAGATTCATCAACACATGAAGATCACAATATATTCAAGATGTAGAACCACAAGCAAAGATATGACCCTTTTATTATGAGCAATGTATGATCAATACAATAGATGGCTGATCTGGCTTAAACTTCAGATGGTCGTACAAGAAATAGATATGAGCTGCTACAAAATGCTCCTGACAATACAAAATAAGCCTCCAATGGCTGGATATACAATGAAGACTGAATCAAGTAGATCTGAGCCATACTAATGCTCAACCTCCAAGTTGGAAAGTGCCACTCCCTGCTAGAATGATGAATCCCTCAATAATTCGGCCCTGCTACCAAAGATGTCCAATCATCTAAAGAAAGGTGTCAAACAATAGATCGGGTGATGGTAAGAATAACCCAGGTGCCCGAATCTCCAAGATCCCTCTCAATCGTTGTAGATCTGAAATTCCCCACTAAATGGTGCACCCCACTGGATGACTAAAACCCTAGCTGGTTTGGCCCTGATGAAGGAGGCCTCCAAATGCTCTGAAACTCTCCAAGAATATAGATCGGGCTATGAGAATCCCGTGGGAGAAGTTTCAGACTCAGATCTCAAGCAGATCTCCCTAGATCTGAGTTTTACTGAATCACAGGACGTCCCCTATGGCTCCAATACGTCCCAATCTGCAGACAAATGTAGAATGATGATAACCCTCCAGAAAATCCCTCAAACTGATGGTCCTGCCCCGGCAAACAAAACCCAACTATTGGAATGGCCCCAGGCCCTTAGGATAAGCTGGATCGAACCTCCCTCTAGATGATGGTGCGCCCTTGCTGGAAACACAAGAACAATACGACCTGCTACCTTTCGAAGCGCTAGATGGAGATGGGCTGAGACTAGAATGGTGTGGAGGATTCTTTCATCCCTGAGACCAAGCTGCGGAACAAGGTGAGTGGATATTTCACCATTGAGTTGCTCACAAGGGTTTTTACAAAAAAAAACCCAAACTGAATGCTCAAGAGCAATAGAAAATGCTAATCCAAAACCAGAATGAGTAATAGGTGCGCCTCAACCTCTTACTTATACTTTTCCTTGTAATTATCTGTTGAGTTAGGTTAACTCCCAGGGTTAATCTTCTATTCTTTTGTTGAGTTATCTTTTACTCCTTTATCCTTTTCCTTTCTTAAGTCAACTTAAAAATATAACTTTTAACTTCTTGACTTTCCCCCTCTCAGTGTGAGACTATGACCTAGTGGAGGTGCCTAGGCCATTGAGTCTTCTCATCACCTCTCTAAGAGGTGGGGGACATTACATTGAATGCCAAATCAAGGGTCTTTGCTATAATTGTGATAAGAAATACTTACTTGGGAACAGGTGTAAAGAGTGAAAACAAATTATGCCCATTACAAAGGATGTTTCTAATGAAGATGGTGAGGCAATGATACCCCAATAAGAGGATCTTATTCCACCCTTTGATCCTCTTGAATTTGAACAATTGATTTCTTTGAATTCTCCCCCTTTATTTTCTTCTCCCCAAACCCTCAAATTAATTGGTTACATGAAGCACATACAATTCATCATCTTAGTTGAGAGTGAAAAAACTCACAATTTCATTCATCGTCTCCTTTCCAAATAAATCAGTTGTTATATCCATGTTGTCAACAATTTTTAAATCATGATTTCCAATGTTTGTTCCATGAAATGTGTGGGGCATTGTGAAAATGTATGCCTAAAAATTGGTCAGTCTTACTTGAAATCTCACATGTTTTCTATTGACATGGGTGGTTGTGACATTTTTATTGGTGTTGAATTGATATGCACTCTAGGCCCCATAACCATGGATTTTAAGGATTTTACTATGCAATTCCAATAGGAAGTCCAACTGTATAAATTCCAAGGAATTACAATATTGAATAGGCTCTCCTGAGATCATAAGTTCCCACGACATGGAAAATTTACTCAA
Source organism: Picea engelmannii (assembly GCA_009831015.1). NCBI lineage: Eukaryota > Viridiplantae > Streptophyta > Pinopsida > Pinales > Pinaceae > Picea > Picea engelmannii. Next base: position 1,211,622 of record ML779760.1, on the reverse strand, counting down.
AAAAGGTCATTCTAGCATCATTTCCCAACTCCATTGCATTCAAGTAGATAAGACTCCCTCTATGCACCCTCACCTCCCAGTCTATTGTTTCCCGACATCACACTATTTTCCAAACTCCCCAACTCCTTCCCTGCTCACGTGACGATGATGACCACTCCATTCCTTTAATTTTTGGAAATCATCCTCCCAATGTGCACCCTTATCACCATCCCTTTGCTCAAAAAATTAAATTGAGAACATTGTCCAAGAATTTATAGAAGTGGGTGTTATTCAGCCCTGTACCATTCCCTACTATTCCCTCATTATCATGGTCCTCAAGAAGGAAGTCACTTGGCGCATATGTCCTGATTTTCATACCCTGAAAAAAATTAGCATCAAGGACAAATTTCTGATTGTTGCCATGGATGACCTTCTGGATGGAATTATTGGGGATAAATAATTTCCCAAACTTGACCTTTGTTCTATCTACCAACAAATACATATGAAAGAGCAAGACATTTCCAAGACTTAACTTCACACTCATGAGGGTCACTATGAGTCCTTGGTCATTTCATTTGTTCTCTGTGATGCCCCCTCAACTATTCAAAGTCTCATGAATCATGTGTTTCATCCTTTCCTTTGTCACTTTGTGTTAGTATTCTTAGATTATATTCTCATCTATAGTAAAACTTTGCAAGCCCATCTCACCAATCTGGATCAAGTTCTCCATCTCCTCTCCAAGAACAATCGTTTCCTCAAACAATATAAAGGTACTTTTGGCGTATCTGAAGTTGAGTAAGTGGATCATATTGTTGGAAAGGATGGTGTACAGGTGGATTCTAAGAAAATTGAACCTATGTAGAATTGGCCTCACCCTAAAACTCTAAAAATTTTGTGTGGTTTCCTGGGTTTAATGGGATATTATCACAAGTTTGTTCAGAATTATGGAAAAATAATGGATTCTATAACATCCCTCCTTAAAAAGAATTATTTTAGTTTGACTCCATCTGCTGACCAATCCTTCCAAGCCATGAAAGAAGTTATGTTCACTACTTGTGTATTGTCCCTACTTGACTTCATCAAGACCTTTGTTCTAGAATGTGATGCATCGGGGAAAGGAATCAGGGTAGTCCTTATGCAATGTGGACAACCTTTGGCTTTCACAAGCAAACAGTTGTTGGAGCAACACTTGGACCAATCGATCTATGAAAAGGAAATAATGGTTTTTTTACATGTAGTGGATCTATGATTCCCTTATCTATTCTCTAATGTACCCCAACTTAACCAAAGAACATTACTTACATAAAATACACAAAAATTTAGAATTTCTTTTGCTAATTAATTCTTGTAGATTACCATCTACAAATTGAATAAATTTTTAACTAAAAAATTATACCCATAACCAAATGCATCTACAAAATTGTAAAAGAACATAATGCATTCATAAAAATATAAAAATCATTCTCATGCATATAGTAAAAGAAAAGAAATTAAACTCATGGAATAACTTAGGAAATAGATAAACACTTATCTTTCTAAAAACATATGTGAAACTAACTTTTTGGCAATGATGTTCCACCCAACCATAGACTTGTTTCTCTAAATATCAACAAAAATTCACCCCCAGGCTAGGGCTAGGAATATTGAAGGGAAGGGTTCCTTTAATATTCCTATCACAACTGTAAATCCACAACCCACTAGTATTCTCCTACAGTTATCCTGATTTGCCTCCAACTCTCTTCCTCCTGACCTACCCAACCCAAGGAATGTACCCCTTCACTACTATCATTCCCTTGAGAATCCCATTCATTTATTAGGGTCTCTTTGTCACATGTAACTAGGAATATCTCTACTGGGAACTAAAGGGAACTCATTGTAAAAAAAAACTAGTAGGAAACAACAACAAACACTTATTGTTACATTGCAACTCTCACAAAAGTTCACTCTTCAGGCCTGACAACGTGGCTCTTTAATCTTCGACTCCATAATGCTCCAAAAATTCTACATCATGCTCCAAAATTCACCCAAACTTCGTGGTATATCTCCAATACTATGTTTCCTTCCTCTCTCTTTGGTGGTCATGCCAAAAACAATGTAAAAACAATTGCCTCTTCTCCCCAATACAAATTTCCTCTATTTTCCCATGACAATTGACTGAACTCTCTACCCAATGTTGACTGTAATACAACTCCATGCTTCCAATAATTATGGGTTTCACTCCTAAACCCAATTGTCACAAGTATTTAATGATTTCTCTCTCATATACTCAACCAACAAATAGAAGTTACCCTGAAATGGTAATAAAATTTAGAAATTTTTGTTTGTATTAATACCCAAAATTTATCTCCTCCTTGGACCGCTCTTAGGAACTCTTAGACATTCCCATATATTGTGGATAAATCATCTCCCATATCTATCCATATTCCTAACAACTGGTATTACATTGTATTTATTAAAATCAGAAATACAATTTTCATATTACATCATTTGGTCATAGGCATTTTCATATCAACATTATGCATAAATTAAACCGAGGATTATAGTGGGGATGTTACATTACCCATTCCCTAGAATTGTGCACCATCCTTGACTCACACTATGTCAATATACATATACAATTTACATCACAGTACTTTTAAGAAATAAAATCCCACAATTTAACAACTCCAACAACACTTCAAACATAAATATCATATTCCTCTGAACCAACTGACCCAAGGAATGCACCATGAATTTATCAAGGATAACCTGAGGAATGTGACATTATTTTATTAGGGCCCCTAACACAGGTTGGTTGGGACTCTAGGATGTGGTTCTGGAACTCTAGCATGCCAAAAATGGAGTCTTGAATTTGATCTTTCATATTTCTCAAAATTGAAAAAACTTTGTGAGTATTCCTCTTGCATAGATTCTTCATTCTCCCACGTTACATATTTAGGATCGTAATAAGTCCATTGAATCTTTACCATCCCTATGGATTTTTTCCTGAGAACTTTGACTTTATGGTCTAGGATGCATACTGGTTCCACCCAAAAATCCCCTTCGTTTTCCACCTGGATCATAGTCCTATCAATTATTTGGTTAGGGTTAGGAAAATATTTATTTAATAATGACACATGAAAAAAATTATGCACTCTCATGGATGGAGGAAATGCTAACATGTATGCACATTAACCTATTTTCTCTATTATTTCAAAATGACCACAATATCTTGCTGCCAACTTTGGGAAGCAACCCAATCTTATCGAAATTCTCTTCACTTTCACTTTCAGAAAAAACACGTTCACCGACTAAAAACTATCTAAGAACTATGTTCTTATCTGCATAACATTTCTAATTTTCATGGGAAACCTTTAAATTATTCTTGATATTTAACATTTGTTCTTCCATTTCCTTTAATAGTTTTGGCACAACAACAACTCTATTTGTTGGGTTATCCCAACTCTATGGTGTTTTACATTTCCTTCCATACAAAGCTTCAAATGGGCTGATTTTTAATGAGGCTTGATACCCATTATTGTAAGAAAATTCCACCAAGTTGATATAGTATTCCCACTTTCATGGTTAGTCCATCACATACATTATAATCATGTCTTCAATGATTCTATTATCCCTCTCTATTTTTCCATCCGACTCTATGTGATCATTTGTGCTGACATTTAAATTTCTCCCAAATCCATTGAATAAACCTTTCGAAAAATTAGATGTAAATTTTGGGTTTATGTCTGGAACAATTGCTTTAGGCACTCCATGTAGCTTGGCAAAATTCCTTCATTTAAATATCTTAATTGTTTGTTTCCTTGTGTGTTATGTTCATATTAATAAAATGTGCATCTTTTTTTAATTCATCCACCACCACCATGATGGAATCATGTTGCTTCATTGTTCTAAGAAGCTTTGTAATGAAATCAATTGTAAACACTTCCCATTTCCACTTAGGAATGAACAATGGTTGTATTACCCCCGTTGGATGTCTATGCTCTGTTTTTACTTTTTGACATTCTAGATACCTATCTATGTAATTATCCACTTCCTTCTTCATTCTTCACTTCTTACAACTGGCGTTGTCTTCTAATATCTTAGGTGCCCAACATATGGCACATTATGCATTTAGATCAGAACTATATTTTTCATGTCTCCCTCATTTGGCACATATATATTTCCTTTGTACATGAGTATTCGATCGTCTTTCAACTCATAATAATAAAATATCTGTTGTAAATTAACTAGCTATAAGTTTTCTTTTATTTTTACATATTTTTGGTTCTAATTTGCAGCATCTAAAATTTTGTCTTTTAAATATGTATTGAACATGATAATGGATGAAATATGCACTTCATGATCTCTTATGATAATCCCATCAAACACATGATTTTCCTTTCCTTTAATATGTTTGATTTCAAAGTCATATTCACTTAGAAATTCCAGCCATCTAGTTTTTCTGGTGTTTAATGTTGGTTGTCCAAACAAATGCTTCAGACCACAGTGGTATGTCCTTGGCTCAATTTTTTTCCCCACAATGTAATTTCTCCACATTTTTAATGCATGGACAATTACTTCCAACTCCAATTCACGTGTATCATAATTCCTCTCATGATCCTTTAATGTTCGAGACTGTAGCATACCACATGATACTTTTGACCAAGGACCCCATTGAGACCTTCCTTACACACATCTGTGCACACTACAAATTATGAATTTAGGTTTTCTATATTTAATATTGGTGCACTTCTCAAAATATTCTTCAACTTATGAAACTTCCTTCACATTTGGGATTCCATTCAAACATTACTCCCTTCTTTTGCAAAGAAGTGATTGGGCTTGCAATCTTTGAAAAACCCTTTATGAATCTTTGGTAATACCTAGAAATACCCATAAGTTATATTACCTCTATCATATTTATTAGTGATGTCCATCATCTAATAGCCTCTATTTTCTCAGGATCAACAATGTTATATTTTATCTAACTATGGCTATGAGATGGTTATCAATATTACCTTGCACTTCAATGATGGGGGATTGATACTCTACGTTATTGTTGTCCAAGGATGCATAAATCCTTGGCATGATTCCTCCCATGTATTCAATTGTTTTAGCCTCTTGAATGTTGTGGGCAATCCTCATTCTCTCACCTTTGTGGGGGAAATACCTATATACATGATTTCCCTCACATCTCCAACATTGTACAAGTTTCTTCCTTAGCCTCTTCCCAAATGAATTAGTTGTCTTGTGCTCATTTTGGGTTGAATATTCTTGTTGATTTGGTTGGATATTGTTCTTGAAAAAGTGTGTCTTAAGACCTTTCATTCTTTGCTCACTTTTACCCTTCATCTTTTCATTCCATGAATTTTGGAAGACTGACCTTCCTTTGCTCTACTCATGGAGATCAATTTCTCTTCTTATGGCCTCTTCCAAAGTTATAGAATTATCATATTGTATCTTTTCACTTTAGAAAGAGGATAAAAAACTTATAAACCTTTGTATTTTGACCTTCTCATCCTTTTTTATGTCCACATACTTCAACAACTCAAAAAATCTCTTCTCATACTCATCCATTGTCATTCTTCCGAAATTGAGCTCAACAAACTCATTCATCTTTCTTTCATAGTAATTCTATGAAAAATATTTCTCTTGGAAATATCCTTTGAGTTTCCTCCATGAGACCTTCCTCTCTTCAAGGTATTTTTTTTTCTTAATCTGATCCCACCACATGGATTCCCTTCATTTCTAGTGGTAGGTTGCAATTCTTGTTTTTACCCTATAGGGATAATCATATAACTACAAATATTTCTTCATTTCCAACAACTAGGCCTAAACCTCTTCTTCCTTCCTAAGCTCATTATTGAAATTTGGTGGCTTGATTTTCCTGAGTTCACCTGGCAAGATGTGTTATCAAGTTAGCTTAGGTCTTCTCCTTTGCCTCCTCACAGGGGACACACTTGGGCTTCTTTCGGGCCCTAAACTTACATGAGCTCTCCTAGTGGATTACTCTAGGGAATGATGGTGCCTACTCATGCTCCTTGACTTCCTAGCATTCCCATGTTCATCCCTTTTTCTATTGGGTTTGGAGGATGCCACTTGTTTACCACTAACTTCTTTCTTTGTTCCAGAGTCTTTATTGACTTGCTTCTGCAACATGTTAAGACTCTGAAGTATCTCTTCTCGAGATTTCATAATATTTTCATTATCTACCCTATACCTATACACTTCCCTCTATGGTCTTCATATAGTTACAAGATCCCTCCTATATATTCTTCCATTAGATTCTATGTGAGTATTTCCCATGCTGACATGTAGTCCTCTAAATTCTTCTTCATGATTGTAGGTCCCTTGGGCATCTTCCATGGCTATAGTTTGAATATAAGAACCAAGTTGGCTTCCTGTACCTCTAAATTATACAAGAAAATGTGCATGAAAGCAAATTTTTGTTATAAATAAATTAATACATACACAATTATGGGAAACAATACATAATTTTTTCTGCTCTTTAATGCCACGAATCATCTTCTTTTGCATTGACTGTACTTATGCTACCCAAATCAATATTTTTTCTGGATTGATAGTTGGATTTTCCTATAGAAGGTATTTCCAGTGACTACTTTCTTTCTCAATTCTGATTTATGAGCAAAACATTATGTCCATTTGAATATTACTAATTTTCCCCATTTTTATACATTTTTCATTCTAGTGCAAATAGTCCTAGATACCAACTTCTACCACTTGTAGAAGTAAATATGTCATGAATTAAGGAAACATTTGTATGATACATAGATAATATTATGACATGGAATTCATAACAACTGTCATATTATCATTATGATGCTCCAGTAAAAAACTACAACAATCTGAAAATGAAAACGTTGCCTTTTTTCACTACTTTTTCCAAGACTTGGAGTTTTTAGCCAAATAGGTTATCTGCCAAATGACGCACTTCTGAAAAATTTTCACTCAACTAGAATTTTCTAGCTTGATGAATATACAAAAAGTTGAGCAAACAAATTTTTCCATTCTTTCCATCTGGGGAATCGTTTCCTCTGAAATCCAAAAAATCCCCAAAAAGTGGCCCATAATAGTGGATGTTTCTCTATTTCTTCATCCCCATCCCAAACCCTTTATGATTTATTCAATTCCTTCCTAGGTTATTTACATACCTTCTTTCTGGACTCTCTTAAGGAATTTCATCTTGATGTGGACCTCTTCCAATGATTTGGACCCAAATCTTTAAAACCAATTAATTTTCATTTTCTGGTGCATCCAAGCAGAAATGGCCAATGACCCTCTCTGGAACTTTTGTATCCATCCTTACTATAGAGAAAACCCAAAATTTTCTTCTCATTACGTGTTAATATGCACACGTTATGGCCAAAATTATATTTTTTGGGACTATGAGATAATTTTTCCTATGTGGCATGCTTGTCGTCATGGTTGTTGATGTGGCGTTATAGGTCAACATGGAATCCTGACATGATGCCATGTCACCCTCCTAGCCTACCTCATCAACCTTCTCTCCCTTATTTCTCCTCTTTCTCCTATGATAACCTTAACTATTAATAAAATATTAATATTTTATGGGCCCCACCTGCCCAACTAACACACATATGACCTTGTATGGGACAAGGGCCCTAGCCTGACTGAAAAACTCCACGTGGCACCCCTTCATTGGTCACAGGTATGGGAAGGTCCCATCCTACACCTTTACCTTGGCGCGTGTAAAATTTCATGGCTCTTATATCTGACGGTGAAGATCGAACGAGATCAATGGCCGAAAGGCCATGTTGCATCCTAAATATGCATGGGCATTAACATCCTTTTGGAGTGAGACAATGGTTTTCATGTGATAAGTGGCATAATTTTTGGATTACTAAGAGGGGGGCATGAATCAATATCATAACTTTATACCACGTTTAACCACAATATATAATCTTTCACTCTAACAACAATGTTGAACAATATATTATCAATGTATCATCTATGAATGCATCCAATCATATATATTATAAGCATCTAAGCTTAAGTAGCATTGCATCAAGAATACAATACACCAATGTTTATGTGGAAAATAAAATGAGAGAAAACCACACAATGATTTATTATATATATCAAGAATTCATTCATAGGAAGCACCAACTTTCAAATTCTCCAGTTGCAACTAGAATGAGGCTCCAACCCATTATTATTAGGCTCCAACCTGAAGGAAGCTACAAATCCATGAATTATTTGGATCCAACCATAAAGATTCTACAACCCCCTAGGTTCTCTGAATCCAACCAAAAGGTGGCTACAACCACCTAGTTCTCAGTCTCCAACTTGAAGGAAGCTCCAACTCACTGATTCTCCGGATCCAATAAGAAGGAGGCTACAACTCCATTTCCTTGCCCCATCCTTCCACCCTGATATATAATTGTAGACCAATTGTCACAGGCTTTTCCACTGTCACTTTCTTGTCACTACCTCTCTCACATCAACCTATAACTTGTCTCTGCATCCAACCTGTGACTGTATCCAACCTGTCGTTGTCAACTTGTCCAAACTGTCACTAACCAAACTTTCCAACCTGTCACTATCACTAATAATCAACCAAATCCTCTCGCATGGATAATATACCAAGGACACCTGATGCAGGAGCATTGCCAGCAACAAGCGAGCGTGAAGGTGGAAGACAGCTAGGATGAACGCCATCACATTTTGGCACATGTCAAAATCATTTTGAATTTTTTTTTAAAGTTTGAATGGACAGACATTAATGAAATAGTTAAGAAGGCGTACTTCCATATTGTAAACAGATCTTGAGCAAGCTGCTCTCATCTTTCGATGTAAAAGGCATTTGTGCCCAGTAAATGAAAGTAGGTAGATTTAAATTCTAGATTAGACTATTTAGAGCATAGGAGGGAAAACCGACTATAGACACCCTTGCCTTTGTATCATTGTATTATTATTAACATTAGAGAGATCATTGAGCATAAAGAAGGAGAAGAGAGTTGTAGCAGAAAGTTGAGGAGAAGAACCCATGTACAAAAGTTTGAATTAATATGAAGAGCTTTGATTCAGATTCATGGTGTTATGCTGCTTTCTGTGTATACATGTTGAATGGTATGCTTATGGTTGTTTATTCTCTCTGTTATGCTTATAGTAAGAAGTTCCTGCAAGGAGTGCAGTGAAATCGTCTACAATGTATGCATTGATAGAGGTTCAGAGTTTATCTCTGAAATCTCAGGAAAGATACAGTTGTTCTCATTCCCACAGAAGTGTAGGTGAGGCACTGAAGCCGTGCCAGGTGTGCGCGGGCGGTTGGAAGTTCAGAACTTATCAATTAAAGGGTGAGTTGAAGGACTGTTGTTGCAAGAGGGTGCACAGATTCGAGATAACCAAATACTTGAAAGTATTTGTAGGTTTTCTGCAAGGAGTGTGTGCAAGAGTCTTTTGAAGACTTGAGTTTTCAAGAAAGATCAGGAGGGTTAGTTCCTTTGAAATACTTCAAAGGGAGGCGAAGTAAAGATTGCTTTGCAGAAGTTAAGTTCGAGTGGAAGAACCTTGGTTTATTTCACCGGAGTTATCAAGGAGGGAATGAGCGGTCGGAATTATCAATGGAGAATCCCTGAAACAATGAGGACTATAGGATCTAGAGAAGTTGCAGGGTGGTTACAGGCTATCAAACTTTCCATTCTAGGATCCCGAATCAACGTGGACCGTTGATCATGATTTACACCTACCGTCAGATCATTTCGGCATTTCGGGGATCCTAATGCCAAGGAGTTGACCATAGTGAAATGAAAATCCCAAAGTTGTGAGTTCTGATAGAAAGTGATGTGGAGGTTCAGGATTTTAGCATTACGGGAGTCAAGAGATGGAGGAGACAATGCCTTGGGAGTGAAAGTCGCAAAAACCCAAAAGAGTGACAAGTGGCAGGAGTCTACGTCAGAGGTAGGAAGTGGTCGAGTGGAAAGGTGGTGTGTCCTCATAAAAAAGGTGGAGTCAATCCTTGTTGACTATTTTGGGGTTCGAAGGTTGGAGAGTTGAGAGTTTTTCATTTGGATTAGTGAAATCATGAAGTCCAAAATTCTGAAAAGGAAAAAAGTTTCGTTGTAGGACCAACATTTGATAGCGTGTCGGGATTCGGTATTTTGGAATTTGCAAGGACAAGGGATCAGGATTCTTTGTTACGAGATTCCCGAAATCGCGAAACGCGATAAGAATTTTGGGGAATCGGTATTTCGAGTTTCGATAGTTGGAGAGTTGAGAAACTCGGAAGGAGAAGTCGCGAAGATGCAAAACCCAAAGTTTCAAAGTTGTGAAGGGTGTGATTCTATTTTGGGTAAGGAGATTTGGGTTGATGCTTCGTGTTTGATCGCATGAGCACACCCATAAGGACCCGTGGATACACCATTGTGTATGAAGGGTATTTCCAAAGGGGAAACCAACGAGTCAATTAGACTCAAGGGGCAGATTAGAAGGATCCTGTGTGGACCTTGGACCTGAGGGTTTGGGGGTCTACACCAGTTGTGGTATCAGAGAAAAAAAAAAGTTCTTTGTTTTCTGTAGTAGAGAAAGGAATAATATTTCTCATCCATGCCACCGAGAAGGAGAGAGAGGGAAATGCCTGATCCAATAGTGGAAAGGGAAATGTGTGAACTACATGCCAGGCTTGATGCCATGGAAACAACACAGAGGCGCACAGTCGACACTGGAGATATCAGTGAGGCTGATAGTGAAAATGAAGCTGGACATGGAGAAGAAGTCGTAGTCAAATATGTTGTAGATGAATGCCTATTCATGGCTGTCACAAGGATAGGTGCCAGGGAAAAGATGGAGATTCCCATGTATGACGGAAACCTAGATGTTGAAGAGTTGCTAGATTGGATTAGAGCTCTGGATAAATATTTTGACTATGAGGATGTCGAGGAGGACAGAAAGGTCAAACATGATATCACGAGACTTAAAGGGAATGCAGCATTATGTTGGGATGAACTACAGGCTGACAGACACTGCAAAGGCAAGCAGAAAATCAAGAGTTGGGATAGAATGGTTGCAAAGATGAAGGAAAAATTCATACCCAAGGATTATCAAATTACTCTGTTTTAGAGAATGAAGAACTTGAGACAGAAGTTGATGTCAGTGAAAGAATACACTAAAGAATTCTACAAACTAAACATCAGGGCAGGTCATCGGGAAAGTGATGATGAAAAGGTTGCCAGGTACATGAATGGTCTGAGATATGACATCCAAGATGAGATGAGCATGATGATCATTCGCACTGTAGAAGATGCTTATTAGATGGCTCTGAAATATGAAGAGAAGTTGAGCCAAAAGCAAGGTCAAAGAGGCTGAGGCAGAAGTGAATCCAGAGGCATGACAATTTCCCAAGATAGAACTTAGAAACCTCAAGAAGAGGGAAAGAAACCTCAAACTCAGCATGAGAGAGGAGGAAGCTCACAAAGAGGGCAGTATGCTGATAGAAACACTTTTCCTCGAGCCAGAGGAAGAGGAAGAGGCAGAGGTGGAAAAATAAAATGCTTTACCCGTGGAAATAATGGACATAAATCCTATGAATGTCCAGATAAGAAGAAAGAAGGAGGTGAAACTCACATTGCCGAAGCACAGAGACATAATGTTGAGGCAGAAGATGCTGAGGGAGGAAGATCACTGATGATGAGAAAAGTTATCTTAACACCAGAGAAAGAGGTATAGAACCCAGTCCAAAGGAACCAACTTTTTCGGACTGCTTGCAAGACCAAAGATAGGGTATGAAAATTCATTGTGGATAGTGGTAGCACAAACAATCTCGTTTCTACAGAGATGGTAGAAAAGCTGGAGCTGGAGACTATTGAGCATCCAAGCCCATATCGAGTTTCATGGCTACAAAAGGAACATCAGGTAAATGTCACTAAACAATGTTTAGTTGAATTTAAAATAGGAGGATATAAGGATGAAATATTATGTGATGTCATTCCCATGGATGTTTGTCATCTATTGTTGGGTAGACCGTGGCAATATGAAAGGAATGTGATTCATGATGGGAGAAATAACACATACACCCTCGAGAAGAATGGGAGAACTCACATGTTGCTGCCGATTAAGGATAAAGAAGTGAAACCAGAGGTGAGAAACAATGTACTTCTCATGTGTGGGAAGGAACTCCTTAAGGCGGTTAAGAAGAAGGAAGACACACAATTCATTGTGGTCAGGAAGCCTAGAATTGTGTTGGCCAGTAAAAGAGTGGATGATTTACTAGAGGAAATCCAGGAGTTGTTGGAAGAGTTCGTTGATATAGTAGTGGACGAACTACCTCGTTCGTTTCCACCTATCAGAAGTATAAGCCATCATATTGATCTTATACTTGGAGCTAGTTTACCAAACAAAGCATCATACAGATTGACGTTGTAGGAGAATGAAGAGGTCAAGAGACAAGTCCAGGATTTAATGGACAAAGGGTTGATTAGAGAGAGCTTGAGTCTGTACGTTGTTCCAACAGTTCTCAGCCCAAATAAAGATGGAGGCTGGAGGATGTGTACAGACTCGAGGCAATCAACAAGATTACCATCAGATATATATTTCCTTTTCCAGTGATGGATGATTTGATGGATTGCTTGAGTGAAGCGAAATTTTTTTCAAAGATTGATTTGAAGAGAGGATAACATCAAATTCGTATGAGAGAAGGTGATGAATGGAAAAAAACATTCAAGACAAATGAAGGGCTATATGGATGGATTGTTATGCCATTTGGCTTAACAAATGTGCCTAGTACTTTCATGAGGCTGATGAAAGAAGTCCTGAAGGATTTCATAGGGAAATTTGTCATTGTATATCTTGACGATATATTGATTTGCAGTAGAACAAAAACATAACACTTCAAGAATTTGGCCACTGTGATGAGGAGATTATAGCAAGAGAAGTTGCTGATCAATATGAAGAAATCAACATTTATGAGGACATAACTCATTTATTTGGGTTTTGTTATCTCTGCAAATGAGCTGAAAATGGATCTGGATAAGGTAGAGGCGATTAAGAATTGGCCATCGCTGAAGAGTATATTTGAAGTTAGAAGCTTCCATGGATTATCTAGTTACTACAGGAAATTCATCCGAAATTTCAGTGGGATTAATGCACTGATGATGGACACGGTGAAGAAAAGACACAAAGATTTTCACTAGATAGAGGAAGCAGAGAACATTTTCAACCTGCTGAAGAAGAAGATCACGGAGCAACCAATTTTGGTTCTGTCAGATTTTAGCAAGACGTTTTAGGTCAAGTGTGACACTAGTGAGTTTGCAATTGGAGTGGTCTTGAGCCAAGGCCAGTTGCATACTTCAGTGAGAAACTAAATGAAGCGAAAGTTAAGTACTCGACATAGGAAAAAGAATTTTATGCTGTCATACAAGTGTTGAAGAAGTGGAGACATTACTTGGTTCCAAAAGATTTTGTTTTATACAATGATAACCATTCTTTACAATTCATGACTCAACAGGAAAAGTTGAACCAGAAGCATGCAAAATGGGTTGAATACATGTAGAATTTTACTTTTGTAATTAAACATATTTCTGGAACTGCTAACAAAGTTGTTGATGCTTTGAGCAGAAAATGTTTTCTTATGCAAGAGTTCAAAGTCAAAAAATTGGGGTTTGATAACCTCAGGGACATGTACAAAGATGATCCAGATTTTAAAGAGGCGTATGAGGCATATGAGAATCCAATTCTCAGGGATAGAAGTCAATGGACTGAATATATGATCCAGGATGGATTATTATTCAGAGGTAATCAATTATGTATTCCAAAATGCTCCATGAGGGAGAATCTGCTGAAAGAAAAACATAGTGGAGGATTGGCCGGACATTTCAGTCATGATAAGACATTCTCAAAGTTGAATGGCTCCTATTTCTGGCTAGGAATGAGGACAGATGTTAAGAAATTTGTGGACAGATGTAGAATTTGTCAGCACACAAAAGGAAGACAGCAGAACATAGGGTTGTATCAGCCGTTACCCATACCTGAAAAGCCTTGGGATGCAATGAGCGTGGATTTTGTATTAGGGCTGCCAAGAACACAAAGAGGATTTGATTCAATCTTTGTGGTGGTAGATAGATTTTCAAAAATGGCACATTTTATACCATGTCAAAAAACAAGCGACGCAACTCATATTGCAAACCTGTTTTTCAAAGAAGTCGTCAGACTTCACAGCTTTCCAAGGAGTATTGTTTCTGATCGAGACACCAAGTTCGTGGGACATTTATGGAGGAATTTATGGAAGAAGTTGGGGGGGGATTTTTCATTTAGCTCAGCTTATCATCCTCAGATAGATGGGCAAATAGAAGTTGTGAATAGGAGCTTGGGAGATTTGTTGAGGATCCTAGTGACTGAACACGACAGTCAGTGGGATCACATTCTGCCACAGACGGAATTAGCTTACAATGATTCATTTAACAGAAGCACAGGGAAGATTTCATTCCAAATTGTGTATGGAATGCAGCCAAGAGGAGTTTCTAAATTGAAAGATTCAGAACAAACTAAATTCAGGAGTGCTAGTGCAGAGGATTTTGCAGAAGCGATGAAGGAGCTTCATAACCAAGTCAAGGAGCGAATGCGGAATTTCAATCAAGAGTACAAGTGCAGAGTAGATCAACATAGGTGAGAACTTCAGTTTGAAGTTGGTGATCTGATTCTTGCACATCTGAGGAGAGAAAGGTTCCCAAGGGGAACATATAACAAACTGAAAATGAAAAAGATTGGACCATGCAAGGTCTTGAAGAAATTTGGGGCAAATGCATATGAGATCGAATTACCCGATGGGATCAAAATTTCACCGATATTCAATATTGCAGATTTGTATCCTTACAGAGCTGGAGGAGCAGGTGCAAACAATGAACAAACAGAGGTTTAGTGGACTAAACAAATGCCTGTAGCTGAGAGGCCACAGATGCAAAGTATACTTGATAAGAGAGTCAGCAAGAAGACCAGGAGGAAAGAGTAATTTGAATACTTGGTCAAATGGAAGGGACATCCAGTTGAATATGCCAGCTGGGAAAATGAAGCAGAGATTTAGAAGCATGGATAGACCATGCAAGAGCTCATGAATACGAGTTCATGAAAATTTTCAAGAAAGGGAGTATGATGCAGGAGCATCACCAGCAACAAGCGAGCGTGAAGGTGGAAGACAACTAGGATGAACGCCATCACATTTTGGCACATGTCAAAATCATTTTGAAATGTTTTTGAAAGTTTGAATGCGCAGACAATAATGAAATAGCTAAGAAGGAGTACTTCCATATTGTAAATAGATCTTGAGCAAGTTGCTCTCATCTGCCGATGTAAAAGGCATTTATGCCCAGTAAATGAAAGTAGGTAGATTTAAATTCCAGATTAGACTATTTAGAGCATAGGAGGGAAACCCGACTATAGACATCCTCGCCTTTGTAAAATTATATTATTATTAACATTTGAGAGATGATTGAGCATAGAGAAGGAGAAGAGAGTTGTAGCAAAAAGTTGAGGAGAAGAACCCATGTACATAAGTTTGAATTAATATGAAGATCTTTGATTCAGATTCATGGTATTATGTTGCTTTCTGTGTATACATGTTGAATGGTATGCTTATGGTTGTTTATTCTAGCTGTTATGCATTTGCTTAATATTGTGTGAATGTATGATTTCATGTTGAATGTTTGAAGTCTGAGAGAGAGAGAGAATGAGTTTCAATTGTTTCTCAACCCGAGTGAGAAGTTCCTGCAAGGAGTGCAATGAAATCATCCGCAAGGTGTGTGTTGACAGAGGTTTAGATTTTATCTCTAAAATCTCAAGAAAGATACCATTGTTCTCATTCCCACAAAAGTGCAGGTGAGGCACCGAAGCCGTGCAAGGTGTGCGCAGGCAGTTGGAAGTTCAGAACTTACCAATAAAAGGGTGATTTGAAGGACTGTTGTTGCAGGAGGGTGTACAGAGTCGAGATAACCAAATACTTGGAAGTATTTGTAGGTTTTCCACAAGGAGTGCGTGCAGGAGTCTTTTTAAGACTTGAGTTTGCAAGAAAGCTCGGGAGGGTTAGTGCCCTTGAAATACTTCAAAGGGAGGTGAAGTAAAGATTTCTTTGTAGATGTTAAGTTCCAGTGGAAGAAGCTTGGTTTATTTTTCTAGAGTTATCAAGGAAGGAACAAGCGGTCAGAATTATCAGTGGAGAATTCACGAAATAGCAAGGACTGTAGGATCTAGAGAAGTTACAGGGTGGTTACAGGTGAACAAACTTTCCATTCTAGGATCCCAAATCAACGTGGACCGTTGATCATGATTTCCACCTACCGTCAGATCATTTAGGCATTTCGGGGATCCTAATGCCAAGGATTTGAGCATAGTGAAATGAAAATCCTGAAGTCATGAGTTGTGATAGGAAGCGACATGGAGGTTCAGGATTTCGGCATTACGAGAGTCGAGAGATGGAGAAGACAGTGCTTTGGGAGCGAAAGTCCCAAAAACCTGAAAGAGTGAGAAGTGGCAGGAGTCTACGTCATAGGTAGGAAGTGGTCGAGTGGATAGGTGGCGTGTCCTCGTAAAAAATGTGGATTCAATCCTTGTTGACTATTTCGGGGTTCGGAGGTTGGAGAGTTCAGAGTTTTTCATTTGGATTCGTGAAATTGCGAAGTCTGAAATTCTGAAAAGGTGGAAAGTTTCGTTGTGGGACCAACATTTGATAGCATGTTGGGATTCGACATTTTGGAATTTGCAAGGACAAGGGATCAAGATTCTTTGTTTCAATATACCCAAAATCATGAAACGCGATAAGAATTTTGGCTAATTGGTATTTCAGGTTTTGGCAGTTGGAGAGTCAAGAAACTCGGAAGGAGAAGTCGTGAAGTCGCGAAACTCAAAGTTTTGAAGTTGTGAAGGGCGTGATTCTATTTCGGGTAAGGATATTTGGGTTGATGCTTCGTGTTTGATTGCGTGACCACACCCATAAGGACCTATGGATACACCATTGTGTGTGAAGGGTATTTCCCGAGGGGAAACCAACGAGTCAATTAGACTCAAGGGGAAGATTAGAATGATCCTGCGCAGACCTTGGACCTAAGGGTTTGGGGGTCTGCACCAACACCTCTCAACTATATTTCCAACATCACCAACACATGCCTCTACTAAGAATATACCAAGATCACTAACATACCATCACAAGATATGTGTCTCAACCATGTGTAAAAGAATGTACCAAACTATTATCCTGTACCATACCAAGCATGAACTATGTACCACAACAAATTCATAAACCATGCACCAACACCTATACCAAACTATGCAACAACCATGCAACAATACCTGTACAAAACCATGCATCAACCATGCAACTCAACAATGTACATAAACACATGTATCATAGCATGCACCATAACATGTGCCAACCATGCACATCAACCATATACCATATCATGTATCATACCATGTGCCAACCATGCATATCAACCATGTATATCAACCATGTACATCAACACCATACCATATACCATGTATCAATCATGCACCATAACAAGTGTCTCAACCATATACCATATCATACCATACACCATGTACCATAATATATGATAAACAATTAATACCAATTGTGTACCTCAATTGAGTACTATCACCCACAATCATGCCATGTACCATACCATAAGCCTCAAGTATATGCCAATATCACAAAGATGTTCCTTTGACAGTGAACCATAAAAACCATATATCAAGTACCATGCATAAGAGTGTTTCTCAATCAACCAACCAGCTAACATATACCATATCCATATATCACAAAAACCATACCAAGAATTTCTCAATCATTCACCATACCATAAGAAAAACTAATCATTAAAACAAACATGTAACCATACCATAACTTTTTTAGATGATCTGCACATGTAGAATGTTGAACTAGGAACTTCCTTCAGAGTTCAAGGAGATGGTACTACCATATACTCAATTTTTCATGAGTTTTTTCACATGTACGCTAATTCCTCTTCTACAACCCACATATGTATGCACTTTCCCCCACTTCATCCCGTGTATGTACGCACATTCCTCCAGTGCAGCCCACATACACCTTATAAAATAGAGTTTTTCTCAAATTCTGTAACTAAGAAACTTTCGACCCTTCACACTTTCGTCGCCTCAGAAAAGTTCCACCACATTCAACCTCAGATTCACTTATTGATTGGGAATATAAACATAAACCATTACAAAATTACTAGACCATAACAAATTCACAATATAGATTTTCAATGTAAGTTTATGTGGATGTGAAAATGAATGACTCCATGAGGTCTATTTATACAATTGCTATGTAACTTACCTCCTTACTTTAGGGCTTCTAGGTTTTTCTTGTTACAACAAGGTTACCCCTTTGACTATTTGACTAGGGATTCTTAAACACACTTCGAGGCTTACAACTTTACAAGGACATATCTCCCTAATCGTGAGGAACCACGTGGGGTTCCACATATCACTAGAAATGGTACAATTAATACTATCCATCTATGATAGTATTTCTTGTATTTACATTGTCCTTCATGTCAATATTACTCTTTAAACATCACTACCAAAAAATTCTACTGGAATTCATCAAATGTATCTGAAACAACTGTTGACCTCAATCAACTTCAGTTTCCATAACCACACATCTTGGGATACATGTAGGCTACATCAAATTTAACCAACTAAATCATCATCAATATTGATCATACATATGATAACTAACTATCCAACAATATCTTCCACATATATAGGGCTTCTAGAATCTCCAACGGTTGACATCAATCTCTAAGCATTGACATGAATCTCCAAGATAACTCTCCAAGGGTTGACATCAATGAAAACCAAATTTACAAACCAATTTTCCAACAATATCCCCATTTGGAATTGATGGCAACACCAACATTGGTGGCAACACTTAGGCATGGAAAGACTCATGCTCATGCTCCCCCTGTGATCATCTCTCCTCAACAATGTGTCTATCTCTCCCCCATTGACATCAATGGAAAATGTTATCTCCCCTTGGGGATTCCCCCCATGTATTCATTCCTCTATTCTTTCTCTTCACCTTTGACCAAAGGCTAACTCCCCCTGTTGATATGTCTCCTCCTGATATTGTACCTTCTCAAACCAATCATGGGAAAAAGAATAACTCCCTCTATGGGTATTTCTCCCCCTATCTACATGATACTTATATTCCTTTATGGAACTCTCTCTCTGATAATTTTCCTTCTCTAAAAGTTTCTATGTAGATCAATGTAGAGCTACCTGTTTCCTTTCTTGTCTTCCAGTGCTGTTCATTTTCCATTGGTGCTTCCTCTTGTAATTCATTGACATATATAAAAAACATTCAAAGTTAAAGCATTAAAATATTCCTTTATGATAATCATCCAAATGTCTCTAAGTTTATCTATGAATAAATATATGACCCAATATCATGACTTTCTTCGTCAATCTATGAACTGATATTTAAACCAATCTCTGAATATCTGAATAAATCTCCAAATATAGGTCACAAACTTTCCTTAACTCTGCCTCTCAAGTGTCTATAATGATGACCCATCTGTCACTGAAATATGATGATGTTTTCATGGATGCAACTGATAATCAAATGTGCCCATTGATATGATATATCTACTCATCAAACACTATGTGTCTCAAACAACTTGTACTGAAGATATTGCTTCCTGAATTCAATCATAACCTTCTTCCTGTGTAACTTCCAACTGACACCTGTGTGGGAAGGTTGCTTTCTCAATCAATATGTCATACTTGTAATTCTATTGTTTGACTGTTCTGAATATTTCTTCTCAATTGTTGTAAGTTTCACTAAGGATGGATCTTTGGTCTATTGAGTTGTTTTCTAAACTCCCCTTGTTCAATATTTAAAATGTTGGGGGTATCCAAGATGGATGGCTCATAAGATAATCATGTCTAATGCGGAGTCGTCTTCCTCTTCGTCTGTGGATTCATCATTTCTATGAACTTTGATTTCTTCCTTTCTGTTCGTGGATTCATTTTTCATTATGATTCTTGAAAGAACAAATTATTGATTGCGTTCCTTATTCACCTATTCTTATTTCCTTTCTTGTACTGTTGCAAACTCTAATATCTCTAGGACCTCGTCTTTATTCACTTCTTCTTCATTTTTCTGTTTTTTTTTTTCTCTTGCAAACCTTCTTATATATGATATCAATGTTATTTCTCATAGAAGTATTCATCATACTTCTACAATCACAAGCAATGTGTCCATAGTTATGGCACTTTTAACATTCAATGTCATGTGGGGCCACATACATTTTTCTTGTTTGAACATGTCTTCCATAAGCCCTGCAATCTCCAACCTTATGGCCAAGTTAATACAATAAAAAAAAATGACCATAAAAGAAACTTACATACCTGGAAGTGAATGATCTTCTTTGTTGTATAGTCCTTCTAAGTTCCTTCCTTGGATGATCATGATCTTCTCTTTTTTGGATCGCTTCATTATGGTTGAAGATTCTTTGTTTCCTAAATGTGGAGGGTTTTTCTGAAAATGTATCTTTATCATTTTTGTTTGATTCCTGATAACCATGTTTCCTTCCTTTGAGAACTTTTGCATAACTCCCACTCTTTTCTTCATTTTTATTTTCTAGTAGCCTGGAATGCTTCTCTTCATTATCTATTGTTGATGTGGATGTTTCTGTATTTTTAATGTTCTTGTTGAGATTAAAAATTTTGACTCTCAATGTGACAAGTTCTTCTTCAAGTTTATCAACCTCTTCTTCTTTCTTCATCATCTGAAAATTCACGACTTCTTCTTTTTTCTTTGCTTCTACAAGTTGGATGTTTAATGTACTTATTTCTTCTTCAAGTCGTCTCTCTTCTTGACCAAACTATACCTCAATATGGTTTAAATCATTGGGTATTTCCTTGACATGATTTTCCAATATATTCTCTCTCTTTTATACTTCTTCCTTCTGTTCTGCTATGTTGGCTTCCAAACAATGCTTTTGACCTTCAAGTTTTCTTTGATATTTCTGGATTCTTCTAGCTATTCTCTTAAGTTCTCTATAAATTGTTGGGCTTCTTCAGAACTTTGACCACTTTCCTTTTGCTTCATAAATTATATATTGAGTGACTTATTTTCTTCTCTTTCTTTCTTTAGTTCATATAAAGAACTAATCAGGTCTGCCTTTTCAATCTCAGTATTGTATTCTATTTCATCATTTTCAACCTTCAATTAAGGGCATTCAATTTCATGGTGTTCATGCTCTTCACAATTAAATAAAAACAACTCCCCTTTGTTGGCTTATGTCACTTTTCACTCTTCTTCTTTTGAATTTGTATGATATGATGAGCATATTTCTTCCTATTTTGTACTTGTATCTTCTATAGCAAACTCTAACTTTATGATGGGAGAAAAATATATATCATGTAGATTATACCAAATTTATTTAGCTGATGAACACTTTCCAACCTTTTCTCTTACCAGGTTAGGTAATCTTTGTGATATGAAACCCATTTCTATTTTGTTATTCTTCTTTGATTCCTTCTTGGTTGTAGTATTTTCTTTCTTGGTAGAATTATATCATGTGCAACTTAATACCAAATATCATATCCATGTGCATTTAAAAAGGTTATGATCCTTATGCTCCACATCTCATACTCCAGAATTTTCTGACCATTAAACAATGGTACTCCATTCTCAATATATTCCACGATCTCCTTCTAGTGGTTAAACTGTTTCCTTGAAGGAACCTGATCTGATACCATTTTTTGGATTACTAAGAGGGGGGGTTAATCAATATGAGCATTTTATACCAAGTTTAACCACAATATATATTCTGTCACTTTAACAATGATGTTCAACAATATATCATCAATGTATGATCTATTAATACATCCAATTATATATATTATAAGCATGTAAACATAAGCAAAATCACATCAACATCACATCAAGAAACAAATACACCAATATTTGTGTGGAAGCCTAAATGGGATAAAAACACAAAATTCTTTCTTATATATATAAATAATTCATTCATAGGAAGCATCAACTTTGAAATTCTCTAGCTACAACTAGAAGGAAGCTCCAACACCCTATTTTCAGGATCCAGCCTCAAGGAAGCTACAACTCCCTGAATTCTCTGGCTCCAACAAGAAGGAGAATACAACCCCCTGGGTTCTCCGACTCTAACTGGAATGTGGCTTCAACCACCTACTTCTCAGGCTCTAACCTAAAGGAATATCCAAATCCATGATTCTACAGTTCCAACTAGAAGGAGGATATAACTCCCTTTCCTTTCCCCGTCTTGTTGCCCTGAAGTATAAGTGTAGACCAACTGTCATGGCCCATGCCATTGTCACTGTCACTATCAAAACCTCTATCTCATAAACCTGTAACCTATCATTGTATCCAACCTGTAACTGTATCCAACCTGTGATTGTCGACCTATCTAACCATCCACTAACCAACCTATCCAACCTATCACTATTAGTGAAACTCAACTAGATCCTCTCACATGGATCATATACCAAGGACACCTCTCAATTAGATGTCCAACATAACCAACACATGCCTCTACCAGGCATGTACCAATATCACTAAGATACAATCACAATATATGTATCTCAAACATATATTAAAGCATGTACCAAACCATTAGCATGTACCATACCAAGCATCATCCGTGTACCACAACCTGTACCACAACAAATGCATCAACCATGAACCAAAAAATGTACCAAACTGTCCATCAACTATACACCAACACCTATACAAAATTGTGCATGAACCATGCACCTCAACAATGTACATAAACACATGTATCATACCATGTACCATAACATGTGCCAGCCATACACATTAACCATATACCATATCATGTATCATACCATGTTCCAACCATGCATATCAATCTTGTATATCAAACATGTACATCAAAACCATACCATATACCATTTATCAACCATGCACCATAACAAGTGTCTCAACCATATGCCATATCATACCTTACACCATCTACCATAATATATGCTAAACAAGTAATACCAATGGTGTACCTCAATCAAGTACTATAACTTAAAATCATTCCATGTACCATACCATAAGCCTCAAGTAGATGCCAATATCATAAAGATGTGCCTCTAACAATGAACCATAACAACCATATACCAAGTACCATATGTAAGAGTGCTTCTAACTCAACCAACCAGCCAACATATACCATATCCAGATATCACAACAACCATACCAAAAATGCCTCAAGAATTAACCATACCATAAGAAAAAATGATCATTAAGAAAAACATGTATCCATACCATAACTTTTGTAGATTATCTGAACCTGTAGAATGCTGACCTCAAAACTTGCTTCAGAATTCAGGGACCTGGTTCCAACATCTTCTCAAGTTTTCATGAGTTTTTTCACATGTACGCTACTTCCACTTCTAGATCCTGCATATGTACACACTTTCCTCCACTGTATCCTCCGTACATACACACCTTCCTCTACTACATCCCATGTACACCTCAGAAACTAGGTTTTTTCTCAAATTCTACAACTCCAAAACTTTCGGCCCTTCACACTTTCGTCACCTCATAAAAGTATCTCCACATTCAACCTCAGGTTCAATTATTGATTTCCAATAAAAATATAAACCATTACAAAATTACTAGGCCATAAAAAATTCACAAGATAGATGTTCAATGAAAGTGTATGTGAATGTAAAAATGAATGAATCCATGAGGTGTATTTATAAAAATGCTAGGTAAGTCCCCTCCTTACTTTAGGGCTTCTAGGGTTTTCTTGTTACAACAAATTTACCTCTTTGACTAGTATATTAGGGCTTCTTAACCACTCTTTGGGGCTTCCAAATTTACAAGGCCATATCTCCCTAACCATGAGGAACCACGTGGTGTTCCATATATGACCAGAAATAGAACGATGAGTATTATCCATCTATGAAGGTATTTCCTGTATTTACATTTTCCTTCATGTCCATATTCATCTTTTAACATCGCTACCAGAATATGATACAATAATTCTTCAAATGTACCCAACATAACTATTTATTTCAATCAAATTTATGTCCCATAACCACACCTTCTTGGCTAAATATATACTATACAATATATACCCAACAAACTCATCATCAATCTCAATCATACAAATGATAACCAACTATCCAACAATCACGTCCACATCTTTATGGCTTATAGACTTCTCCAATGGTTGACATAATCTCTATTAGTTGACATCAATATCCAAGATCACTCTCCAAGGGTCAACACCAATGGAAACGAACCATCCAAACCAACTGTCCAAGACTGGTGTCACATGGTCCAAGAGTCGGAATCCAAAACCACTTGCTAGCCATGTGACAATGCTTTATGGTTTTTCTATACCACCTTGAAAATGTGGTTTTTGTGTCACCTTCCATCATGCCACCCAATTCCAGCATGGAATTCCATGTCACCTCTTCCATGCCACTTATACCACATGGAATCCATGTCATTATGATTTATTGTACAAGAAAATACCTAAGATTTCCCAAATTTCATTTTTTTCCAATTTTCCAAAAATGCATAATTCCAATTTTTTTTTCATGGGGCCACATTGAGAACCTAAATTAGGATTTCAAATGGTTGATTTAGGATTGTTGCATATCGAATTGACCTATGCACCCAAAATTTGACACTCTTCGGTTGAATTCTCAACCAATTGCATTGCAAAAATTTGGGTTGTTTCCCAATTTCGCTCAATTTTTCATGGATACACTATAATTTCCATAATTAAACCAATTATAGGCCCAATACAAGCATATTTAGAGATTAAATTTGGTGATTTTATCCCCGGAACTCAAATTCACCGAAAATACAAGCAATCTCCTCACTCCTTTGCTTGGAAAAATATGACAACCACCTTGCAATCTAAGTTTTAACTCTCCTATTTTACCTTTTTCATGATTAGTATATCCTATATAGGCTTAGTGTTTGAACCTATCACTCTGATACCATTATGTAATGTACCTCAGGTTAACTAGGGAACATTACTTATGAAAAATATACATAAATTTAATATTTATTTTGCTAATTAATTCTTGTAGCTTACCAACTACAAATTGAACACATTTTTAACTAAAAACTGATACCCATAACTAAATGCACATACCACATTCAAAACCAACATGACATAACCACAAAAATATATATAACAACCTATAAAAATCATTCTCACGGACATAGTAAAAACACAACAATTAAACTCATGGAGACACTCAGGAACTAGATAAACAATTATCTTCTTAAAAACATATGTTCAACCATCTTATTGGGAAGGACATTCCACCGAACGATGGAACTGCTGGTCAAAATATCAGCAACAACCCACCTCTGAGTTGGATCTAGGAATACACAAGGGAAGGGGGCCTCTAACATTCGTCTCACATCTCTAAATACACAACCCACTCATGTTCTCCTACAACTATCCCAAATTTCCTCCAACTCTCTTCGTCTTGACTTGTCCAACCCAAGGAATATACCCCTTCACTACTCTCATCTCCTCGAGTTTACCATTCATTTATCAAGGTCTCTCTAAAAGAGGTGACCAAGAATATATCTTCTTGGAACTCAAGGTAATTCAGTGCTAAGAAAAACTACTAAGAAACAACAAGAAACACGTTTTGTTAAATTGAACACTCACACGAGTTCACTTTTTAGGCCTCACAACTTGGCTCTTCAATATTCAGCTCCATAATGCTCCAAAAATACTCCATCATGTTCTAGAATTCACCCAGACTTCTTGGTCTAGTTCGAATACTCTTTTTC
Source organism: Picea engelmannii (assembly GCA_009831015.1). Lineage (NCBI taxonomy): Eukaryota > Viridiplantae > Streptophyta > Pinopsida > Pinales > Pinaceae > Picea > Picea engelmannii. Next base: position 1,185,851 of record ML779760.1, on the reverse strand, counting down.
ATTCCTCTCTCTCTCTTTTTCTCATGCCAAACTCAATGTAAAAAAACTGCCTCTTCTCCCCAATACAAATTCCCTCTATTTTCCCAAGACAGTTGACTGCACACTCTACCTAATGTTGATTGTAATATAGCCCCATGTTTCCAATAACTATGGATTCCACTTCTACACCTACCCCTGCTAGGAATTTAATTATTGGGCTCTCATAGACTCAACCAAAAAATAGAAGTTATCCCCAAATGGTAATAAAATTCATAAATCTAGATTTGGATTAATACCCAAAATTATTTTCCTCTTTGGACCCCTCTTAGGAACTCTTATACATTCCCATATCTTGTGTATAAATAATCCCCCATCTATTTCCATTTCCCAACAGCTGGTATCACATTATATTTATTAAAATTAGAAATATAATTCACATATTACATCACTTGGCCATAGCCATATTCAAATCTACATTATTCATAATTTAAATTGAGGATTAAAGTGGGGATGTTACATATTGGGCCTACACATCCAAATTAAAATGGATCATCAAAGACTCAACTACTTCTTGGAACAATGGATTTCATCCCCAGAGAAACAAAAATGGGTGACCATGTTGCTTGGATATGATTATGAGATCATTTATAAGAAGGGAAAATAAAATGTGGTGGTTGATTCTCTTTCCAGGAAATATGAAGAAAAAGGGTCCCTCTTTTCCCTCTCATTCCTTGTCACCGAATCACTTCAGGATGTTCATTAGGAATGATTGCAAGACTCCAAAATTTCCATCCTAATCCAACAACTACAACAGGATCCCAAAACTGCTCAAGGGTAGTCTTGGTATAATGACTAGTTTTGCTATAAAAGTCTCCTATATTTAAGCAAATAGTTGGCCCTTAAATCCATGGTTCTCCCTGAGTTTCATGCTTCAACTACCATGGGTCATTGATATTTTACCAAAACTTATGAATGGGTCAAATGTTATTTCTTCTAGGATGACATGAAACATGACATCCACATCTTTGTTTCTGAATGTGATACCTATCAAAACAATAAGGGTGAGACTATCAAAACATCTAGGCACACTCCAACCACTTCCACGTCCGCCTACTATTTGGATGGATATTTCTATAAATTTCATTGTTGGATTACCCAAATCAGGAAATAAGCTAGTCATCATGGTCGTTCATATTTACAAATATTCTAATTTATACGCTCTTCAACACCCGTTCACAACATCCACAATGGATCACATGTTTATGGATAATATCTTGAAAGTCCATGGAATGCCTCATTCTATTGTTTATGACTGAGATCCAACATTTACCAACAATTTCTAGCAATAATTATTTAGGCTCTAGGGCACACAAATACATCTTCTCACAACCTATCATCCCTAGATTGATGGCCAAACTGAAGCAGTCAACAAATCTTTGGAAACATATTTGAGGTATTTTGTGCATCCGAGAGACAACATCAATGGGTTTAATGGTTACCATTAGATGAATGGTTGTACAACACCTCTTACCATACTACCACTCACATGACTCCCTTTGAACCAGTCTACAAACAAAATCCACCATTGATTCTTGCGTACATTCCAGGTGTCTCAAAGGTTCAGGATGTTGACCGCAATCTTACAGTTGGCATGACTATTTTCCATACTCTCAAATAAAATTTGATCATGGATCAGAACTTCATGAGGCAATAGGAAAATCAAGGTCATTCTGAACGTCAATTTTCTAAAGGGGACTAGGTGTTTCTCCATTGACAACAATATAAGAAGACTTCACTAAAATCTCAACAATATCAGAAACTTGCCCCCAAAATTATTGTCCTTATACTATTCTCAAATCCATGGGACTAGTGGAATATCAATTAATATACATCACTCCAAGATACTTCCTACTTTTCATTTATCATGCCTGAACAAAGTGATTGGCACCAAGTTCCACACCTAGACTAGTCGACCAGAGTTGGGTGAAGAAGGTTCCATTTGGTCACATCCATAATACATATTGAACCAACATGATCATATTACCCGTCAACACACCATCAAGGAATTTTTAGTTCAATGGAAGGATACTCCACAAGAAGTTGCAACTTGGGAGCCGACTACAATTCTACAACAAATTCCTGATCTTAATCCTTGAGGACAAGGATCTTTTTGAATGGGGACGGAATTTTAGGGATCTAACCTCTCTAAACCATCATGTAGTTAGTAAAATATATTTTCCAAGTAATAAAGGAAGACATTAGTCAATATGTCCTATTTAATAAATATGAACAAGTCAATGTAAGAAGACCTAATAGAAGCTTCTGCTTCTAGAACAATCTTCTTCTAGAATTTTCTTTACAAGATAGAATTAGTATAAATAAGAGTAGGAGTCATGAAAAATATTTGTTTTGAGAATGATTGTAATAGATATTTTCTCTGATAGAGGTTTCCCCCTCGAAGTGGAAAGTGAACATTTCTTTCTTTGAATAAAGGTACTATTTATCGTATTTCTCTTCTCAATATTTTTTTGTTCCATTGATATATGTTGAACATTATTATTTTTTTATATTATATTACATCTAGTACCTTACATATATTAATGGGAATAAATGCGGTGATAATAAATTATTCTACATAGATTGTGAAGGGGAAGAAGATCATGAATTGGAACAACCACAAGATCTAGATCTAGAAGAGACTACTCCAACAATATCTTGTCAGGCATTGGCTAGCATCAATACTCTACAAACCTTCAAGATAAAAGGATACATCAAAAAGAAAAAGGTAATAGTATTCATTTATTATGGGAGTAACCATAATGTCATCAATTAAAAAGTAGCAAAAGATCTCAATTGCTTTGTATATAACCCACTAGAGTTTCAAGTAATGATTGTAGATGGAAGCACCGTACATTTTTCAGGGAAATTCCATAGTATTAAGATGAACATCAGGGAGTATTTTTAGGAAAAACATGTTATTTCCATCGAAATGGGTGGTACCAATGTGGTATTAGGGGTCCAGTGGTTACAATCATTGGGAACAATGGCCCTTAATTTTCAAGTTCTTTTCATGATATTTTCCTCATATGGAAAGGAAATTGAGCCTATAAATATCCAACGAAAATCCTATAAAGTGATAAGCTCTAATAGCAAGACACAATTACTCAAAAATGGACACCAAGGTGTAATTTCACAATTGTACTCACTTGATGTTCAAACATATATATCCTCTACTCCATTAGATCTCCAAATAGTTATCAACAATCATTCCAAGGTATTTGGTGAAATTCCTAAGGGTCTTCCACCTGCTCGAGATCACAATGATGTTATTCATGTGCAATATAGAAGAGTACCACCTAAAATTAAGCATGACATGTATCCATATTCAAATAAGAGTGAGATTGAGTGCATGATATAGGAAAGGTTAAAGGTTGTCATCATTCAACATAGACAAAGTTCTTTCTCTTCACCAGTGGTGTTGGTTACAAAAAAGGATGGTTCATGGTGTATGTGTTCATATTATAGGTAGATCAAAAAATGAGCATCAAAGATAAGTTTCTTATCCATGTCATTGATGAAGTATTAGATGAACTACATGGAGAAAAATTATTTAGTAATATGGATCTTCATTCGAGATATCATTAAATGAAAATGAGGTAGGAAGACATTCCTAAAACAACTTTTAGAACATTGAAGGTCATTATGAGTTTTTTGTCATACCATTTGAACTTACTAATGCACCTTCAACATTTCAAATCTTGATGAATTCTATTTTCAAGTCCTTCCTTAGAAAATTTGTGTTAGTATTTTTTGATAACATACTAATCTACAACAAATATTGGGAAGAGCATGTACAACATGTTTACAAAGTATTACAACTATTGGAAGCGAAATTGTTTTTTGAAAAACCTTCGAAGTGTTCCCTTGGTGTTCAAGAAGTTGAATATTTGGGCCATATTGTATCTCATGAAGGTCTAAAAGTGGAACATTGCTTTCTCAATCAAGATTTCATACTTGTAATTATGTTGTCTGATTGTTTTGAATCTGTCTTCTCAAACTCTATAAGATGCACTAAGGATGGATCTCTAATATGTTGGGTTTCTGTCTATACCCCCTTGTTCAATATTTAAAATGATTGGTGTATCCAAGTTGTATGGCTTAGAATAATATACGCTCTAATGCAGATTCATCTTCCTCTTCATATGTGGATTCATAATTTCTCTCAACTCCGACTTCTTCCTTTCTGTTCATGGATTCATGTTCCACTATGATTCTTGAAATCACAACTTCTTGAACCTATTATTTATTCACATGATCTTATTTTCCTTCTCATATTGTTGCTATCTATGGGACCTAGTCTTTATTGACTTGTTCCTCCTTCACATGTTCTTGTTTTCTTTTTAAAACCTTCATATATATGATATCAATGTTCTTTCTCATAGTAATATCCATCATGCTTCTACAATCAAAAGATATCTTTCCATAATTATGGCACTTGTAACATTCAATGTCATGTGGGGCCATATACGATTTTCTTATTCGAACATGTATTCCATAATTCATCCAATCTCCAACCTTATGTCCAAATTTAGTACAATAAAAACAATGACGATAAAATAAATTTACATACCTCGAAGTGAATTATCTTATTTGTTGTGTAGTCCTTATGAATTCCTTCATTGGTTGATCATGGTCTTGTCATTTGTGGATCTCTTCATTATGGTTGAATCTTCTTTGCTACCTGATTATGGAAGGTTTTCCTAAATATGTATCTTTAACATTTTTCTTTGATTCTTGTTGACCATTTTTCCTTCCTTAGAGTACTTATGCATAACTCTTACTCTTTTCTTCATTTTTATTTTCTGGCACCCTGGAATGTTTATATTCAATCTCTATCGTTGATGTGGAGGTTTCTGTATTTTCAATGTTCTTATTGATCTTGACGATTTTGACACTCAGTGTGACAACTTCTTATTCAATATTATTAACCTCTTCTTCCTTCTTAATCATCTGAAACTTCATCAATTCTTCTTTTGTTTTTGCTTCTTCAAGTTGGATCTTTAATTTAATTATTTATTCTTCAAGTCTTCTCTCTTCTTGACCAAACTCTACCTCAAGTTGTTTTAAATCATTAATTATTTACTTGAGATGATCTATTGATACATTATCTCTCTTTTCTACTTCTTCCTTTTGTTTTGCTATGTTGGTTTCCAAACACTACTTTTAACCTTTGAGATTTTCTTCTATCTTTTTGTCTTCTTCTAGCTGAGCTCTTAAGTTCTCGATAACTTGATGGACTTCTTCGAAACTTCGAAAACATTCTTTTTTCTTCATCAATTCTGTCTTGAGTGACTTATTTTATTCTCTTTTTTTCTTTAGTCCATCTAAATAACTAATCAGGTCTTCCTTTTCAATCTCAGTGTTGTCTTATTTTTCATCATTTTCAATCTTTAAGTAAGGGAATTCAATTTCAACATGTCCATGCTTTTCACAATTAAAGAAAAAGAACTCAATTTTGTTGTCTTATGTCACTTCACACTCTTCGTATTCTAAATATTTCTAACATGATGAGCATATTCCTTCCTATTTTGTACATGTATCTTCTTTAGAAAAATCTAAATCTGTGATGGGAGAAAAATATGTATCATGTAGCTTATCTCAAATTTCTTTAGATGATGAAAACTTTCCAACCTTTTCTCTTATCAGATAAGGTAATCCTTCCTAGATGAAATCCATTTCTATTTTGTTATTCTTATTTGATTCCTTCTTGGCTACAGTCTTTGATTTATTGGTAGAATTATATCCTATGAAAGATGAATACCAAATATCATATCCATGTTCCTTTAAAAACATTTTCTTCCTTATGCTCCACATCTCATACTCTAGACTATTCTAACAATTAAATAGTGGTACTCAATTCTCAGTATATTCAATGATCTCCTTCCAGTGGTTAAATTGTTTCCTTGAAGGAACCTGCTTTGATACCAATTGTTCAATTAATGAGAGGGGGTTGAATAATATGAGCATTTTATACCATGTTTAACAACAATGTTCAGCAATATATCATCAATGTATCATATATGAATGCATCCAGCCATATATATCATAAGAATGTAGACATAATCAAGATCAAATCAACATCACATCAAGAACACAGTACACCATTATTTATTTGGAAACCCAAATGGGAGAAACCACGAAATTCTTTCTTATATATATCAATAATTCATTCATAGGAAGCACCAATTTCCAAATTCTCCAGATGCAACTAGAAGGAGGCTCCAACACCCTATTTTCAAGATTCAACCTGAAATATGTTATAACTCCCTGAATTGTATGGCTCCAACTAAAAGGAGCCTACAACCCCCTAGGTTCTCCAACTCTAATCGGAAGGTGGCTATAACCACCTAGTTCTTAGGCTCCAACCTAAAGGAAGCTCCAACTCCCTGATTCTCTAGTTCTAAACAAAACGAGGATACAACGCCATTTCCTTACCCTTTCCTGCCGCCCTAAAATATAAGTGTATACCAATTGTCATGAACTCTTCCACTACCACTATCACTGTCAGTACCTCTATCACATCAACGTACAACATGTGATTGTATCCAACCTATGATTGTATCAAAACTGTCACTGTCGACCTGTCCAACTTGTCACTGTCACTAATACTTAACCATATCTTCTGACATGGATCATATACCAAGGACACCTCTCAACTATATTTCCAAAATCACCAACACATTCCTCTACCAAGCATGTACCAAGATCACCAACATACCATCACAAGATATGTGTCTCAACCATGTATCAAAAAATGTACCAAACCATCATCCTATATCATACCAGGAATTAATCGTGTACCCCAACCTATACCAAAAAAAAGGCATCAACCATATACCAACACTTGTACCAAATCGTGCATTAAACAAGCACCAACACTTGTACAAAACCATGCACCTCAAGAATTTACATCAACACTTGTATAATACCATGTACCATAACATGTGTCAACCATGCAAATCAACTGTATACCATATCATGTATCATACCATGTTCCAACCATGCATATCAACCATGTATATAAACCATGTACATCAACACCATACCATATACCATGTATCAATCATGCACCATAACAGGTCTCTCAACCATATACCATATCATACCATACACCATGTACCATAAGATATGATATATAAGTAATACAATAGGTGTACCTAAATAAAGTACTATCACTCACAATAATTCCATGTACCATACCATAAGACTCAAGTAGATGCCAATATAAAAAAGATGTGCCTCTAACAATGAACCATAACAACCATATACCAAGTTCCATACATAAGAGTGCTTCTCACTCAACCAACTAAACAACATATACCATATCCATATATCACAACAAAAATACCAATAATTCTTCAATCATTGATCCAAAAAGGACCAGAGAAGACTAAGGACAACTCAGAACTCATAGATGCAACTCAGGAAGCTCAGAATGGCCTCAACAAACAAAGAAATGGAAAAAAATCAAAGTCCTCAAAACTCAGTGAAAGTGGCATCATCGCGAAGATCCTGTCACAATATTTCCAATGACGCAAATGACTCATCAAACGGAGTTATGGATCGAAATATATTCGTAGTCAAAGTTTGGTCAACCTAGCCCAGTGAGTAGGGGATGAGTCAACATACGTACTATTGATGTCAACATTAGTATGGATGATGTCAGCATCCATACAAGAATACGTGGAACACACAGAAGGAAACATTTGTCATGCTGACATTAGCATGATTTCAGCATGGTGACGTGGTAGCACTAGAGGCTTCCACGTGTCACTCATTTTTGGCATTTTTGGGTCATTTCATGGACCAGTAAAAAGGTGCCACATGGAAGTCCGTACAACCACATGGGATATTGTACGGTGACATGGTAGGATGATGTGGGAGCTGAGGTGGCATATTGTACACTGATGTGGCAGGTGATTGTACAATTGGTTGATATGGCCCAATGGTTGGCTACCATGTGGCCCAGTCATGGGCTACCATGTGGCAGTGGGAAAATTCCAAATGATGGCTTGTTGGTAGCCAATTTATATTTTTCTACTGTCTTATAAGCTGCCTACACCAATGTTTTGTAAACATTAACTTTTTCATCGCAATTCTCAAATAAACGACACTTTTATTCTTTGCGCCATTCACACACTTACTTTCGTTTTGTTTTCACGACTGTAAGCGTAAAAACTTGGCCTTTTGAAGTCGCATTAAAATCAGTATTGAGTTGTCATTATCCTTCTTGTCGATAAGTCCATTGCATTTATATTTCACTTATTACTATGCAGTTTGCACAACCCTTTTGATCTGTACTCATTGGACATTCTTTGACTGACTGATTATGCAGTTGAATTTACACGTTATTTGATCAAATATCTTTCACATTGGCTTCATAAAAGCATTGGTATTATGGTTTAAACCCTTGGTTTAAATCGTTATATACACCGTATGTCGCATGGTTAAACACTTGGTATTGATTTCAATTTGTATGTTTGGTTTAAAACTATGGTATAACCATTGCTTGCGCAAATGATTAATACACTTACCATTGATTTCATTGGTCGGGAAAATGACATAATTGTTAAATTATACAATAGTGGGTTGAACAACTATAAGCGTCGGTGGTTGTACCATTGGCAATAACTATTATGCATGGCCAACAAATAACTCCACCACCTTCGCACGATGTCATTTATGCCTATCCCTTATCCCTATTTTCACCTCTGCTAGCTCGGGTAACCTTTCGTGCACTCTTCTCCTGTGTGTGCTATGATCCAAACCTTGGCTCATTCACCATGTGCTTATCTCCATGGCACCGATGGTGCGAATCGAGTTGAACAGTAGCCAAGCCTTAATATTGTTCGACAATGCCCGGAAAGACTTAGAGGGTAGCGGTTGGCTCACCTTTGTACAACGATTCGAGGGTTTTAATCTATTTGTCGCACAACAATTCGCCCTGACTTTTGATGGCTGTAGGGCCAAGGTGGTTGATATTCAGTTGGAAATCAGTGAAGATTTCATTAGCTCCGCCACAGGGTTACCATCCACGGGCTAGCGTTGGTTTAAAAACTCTAAAGTGGAGGAGGTTCCATGGCCACTATTGTTCGTCTCACGAAAGGTCACATCCTGTGATAGAGGTATGTCAATTTCCATGCTTAAACCACGATGGCATGATATTTTGATAGTAGTTAAACAATTCGTGACCTGTGAGGGTCGATATGGACTTGTTTTTCTTTATCACCTTCGGTCGTTAATGAATTTTATGGGGTATCCATTAAATATGCCTTTCTACTTCCAGCGTAGCCTATATAAAATGTCAAAAAGGTTTAAAAGGGAGAAGGTCGATAGTAGCATGTTCCACCATGGCCTAATCAAACTTATCATTGTTCATCACTTAAGTCTCCACAGTGATAGCTGGCGAGCTTTTATCGCTCGAAATGGTTTTGATGATACAGACCCTATCCAGATCGACAAGCCTGTGGTTAATGAAGCTAAGGTCGGTCCACCTGTTCCCTTCCATGTCCTACTGCCCTCTCCTAAGCCCTCGGTCGACCCTGATATTGACTTACCCGACGTCTTAACTTAGAAGGCTGAGGCTATAAAAAATCATGTAAGAAAAAAGGCTAAGGCAAACCCTATTGTTGATGGAAAAGCTAAAAAGAATGCTTGGCTTATCTCGAGAATGGATAGGAATAAACCTAAACCTAGTGCTGAGCAGAAGCCAATAGTCCTTAGTGAGGATTCAGACTCTGACATAGAACGCTTCCTAGCTAGTGATTACCCTTACTCATAGGGTCTGTGCTCCGAACCACCTTATGATTTCGTTTCTAATCTGCCCCCTTGCCTAAGGAACGATCCTAGTTACCCTGGGATCGAATTACCTAACAGAACCCTCGACAATGTAACCAAACCCTCACCTGCATATTTGAAGCTCGGACAGTCGTCATGTGACCAATGTGATGTGTGGTTGGAACGATACTATATAGGTGTTCCCTTACTTCAATCGAAAGTCAAAGCATTGGAAAATCAAATTACAGTATTGACAAGCCAAAGGGACAAGCTTCGAGTTGTTGATAGCAAGCAGAGAACCATTGGTTCCATCGTATTTAGAAATGTTGAATCAGCTACTGTTGTTGTCAACTCCAAAATGTCATGATCAAGTCGTCTGCTCGACACCCAGGTATGAATTTTGATATCATTTTAGTTTTGTGAATGACTAGGATTAATATAATGATTTGAATTTGGTTTTCAAATAGCTCTGTCTATCATTCGAAATGGCTCTGTCATAATGTTATTCATCCTGTACATTATTTTCGTTTTGCTAAAATCAAATGAAGTTTTGATTTGAATACACAATTTGCTCATTCCCAGTTTAGCGATTGATAGGCTTTCATCGTATTTGATTCGTTTGTCTGTTGAGTTAACGAAATCGATGGTTTGCTTTCGATTGGATTTGTTTGCATCTAATCTGAATAGGAGGGTTTTCATGCTAAATTTAGAGCACAATCATGTTTGATTTGGTATGATTTCGTTATGGTTAGATTATATCGGCTGTAATTTGGTTTGTATGCCGTGATTTTAGAATGACTTCGTGAGTTTGAATTGATGTGATGAAATCTCCTAAATTAGGAATAGAACTCTGATTGACTCTGATTTGGAAAGAATGACTCTGTTTTTTATGAAAACGATATTCTCATTTAATCCTGTGCAAATGATATCCTCGCCCGAATCATGGAACGATTTTGATTCGTAATAACTATGTTAAACCCCAACTGTGTGATTCGCTCTTATTTTGATTGGATTGTCCCATATCTTGAGTTGGCAAGATTGTTTTATGAGATTGGATTCGTATCATAGATGTTGCTCTGCTTGATTTTAATTTGCAAAACGAATTGGTCGACATATGTTATCTCTGTCAAATGCGGTTATAAGTTTGTTTTGAAATGAACGATTCCGTTCAATGTCAATCGACTCTGTTTTCCCCAAATAGCAATAACAAATGATTGAACTAATCCTACAGATCCTGTTGATTGATTTCATTATGATTTCGTTTGTGAACATTTAAGCGCCAGTTTTGATTTAATTCGCTCATGGCATGGATCGTTTGTCAGTACACTTATGTCGACTTGAAAATGATCTTGTTTGGATTCGATCGTGTTTCCTGTTGATGAGGCAGCATAACAATTGCCTATGATTTGTTTTAATTGTATGAATTTCAATTTGATATGAAACGGTTTCATTACTGTTCGATATGATTCTGTTAACCCGATTATGTGGCAGCAAACGAAACAGAGTACACGCATCTCTGTAGTCATTTGATTGATCTCAGTCTTTGATTTCAAATTAGTATAATGATTCCAATTTAAATGATTCGTTTAGCCATTAGATATTTGTTAATAATTGAATTTAATTCTTTAAAGATTTGAATTGATTTTAATGTTGATTTTGTGTCTGATTTAGACCAGCTACAGAATCGCAAGATTCTGTAGCTAGCCTATAGAATTAGATTTTTATCATTTTCTTTAACAAAATATCCTCTTAACTTGTTCATTTTTTACTCTTTTCAGGTACATTCGAATTGCATTGGGCATGCTGGACAGTCTAGGAGATGTTTGTGTGTTTTAGTTTTATTTTAGGTTCCTAGTTTAGTCAGACTTGGGATATTTCCCAGATTTTATGTAAACAGTTTTGATAACTTCCACAGGGATGTTTTACCCTGTGGAAGGTCTTTAAATACTTATTATTTTGTGTAATAAGGAGCATCCTCACTTGTGGGAGAACCAGGCTATGGATTTCTAATACAAACTGAGACAAGAGTTGATGTTTTGCTACAACTTTTGCTTTTCAATATATCAATCTTTTGTTTCAAGTTTATGCATGTCGTTTCCAATTGATTATAGACTACTTTAGCTATCGTAATCTATTGCAGAATGATATGATTTAATTAATGTGTTATCCATATATGATTTCTTTCAGTACTTAAAAATACAACAATTACTTTATTCAGTTAACGAATGACAGATTTCTCTTCTTCATCAATTGAATTATTTTGTATAAGTCTTTGCATACAGATTTATCTAACGGTGAAGATTTATAAACCATAAGATTGTTGTAAATTTTTTATGTCTTGTTTGCCCTGTAATTATATTGAAGAGCACTGCAGCTATCATTTACGAGAAGCTCCTGGATAATTCGGTTTGGGTTTCCTCCCTCCGATCAGCTAAGATAATCATTACAAGCAGAACAAATCTGGAGCGTTTCTCCAGGTCAGTTTGTGACTTATTTTCGTTAATTTGTTTAGTATAATTTAAGTAGTTTAGTTAGATATATGTAGAGTTAGATTTATAGTTAGAATTAGTATATTAGTTGTTTAGTTTAGTTAGTTTTTGTTTTATTTCTTGTTCATAAAATTATAAAATCAACAAAAAATATCTCTTCCTCTCTTAGGATAGAATATAAATGAGTTTTTTCAGGTTTCATTCAAATCTGTAAATTGTTAATATTGTATATTTTGTGAATAAGATTTATTTTTGTTAGTAGTTAGATAGTTAATTAGTTAGAGTTAATATAGTATTAGTTAGTAGATTGTATATATAGAATAGTTAATTTTGTTTTAGCTTGTGTAATAGTTTGTTTTAGTTAGATTAGTTAATTTAGAATAGTTTTCTTTTTTGTTTTATTAGGACTTAGATCGGCTAACGGAGCCGCTAAACCCGTCAGGGTGGTTCATCCCAAACGGCTTGGGTTATTAAACAACCTCGGACCGGTTCCACTCTCCAAGTTGATGGACGATCAATTTCGCCCGTCAACAAATGGAGCTAGAAGGAGGGCCTGAACTTAATTAATGGCACGAGGCAGTTGTAAGACTCCTCCACCACCTAATCGCTCACCTAGAGTGACTAGAAGCCATTCAAACTATAATATTCCCCTTCAAACAACAACTACTTCAATCGAGGATCCACAGATCACAGTTGAGCCAACAACCCCTAATCCTACAGGTGGTGACATACAAGAGATTTTTTGTCAATCTCTTATTAAAACACATAGTGCCTTAGGTCGTTTGAGGCAACCTAACTGACCGTGGGGCCAACCTTTGGACTTCTCTAATATCAGAGAACAATTAGGAGGCACCAATCTCACTGTGAATCCTTCAGATCCAATCTTAAATCCTGCTGCAGGAGGATCTGGGATACCCCCTTCACCACCTCCATCATCTCCTTCCTCTTCTGGAGGAGATTCCTCTGACGAAGGAAATTCCCCTTCTCAACCTTCCACACCCACTACTCCAGTGGAAAATCAGAACAATCCTGCTAGACCTTGGCTTGACCAGGATGCCGTAGTTGTACCTGGAGCTCAGCATCCTCTACCTAAACACCCAGAGAAATGGCTTCCCAAGTTTGACCCTGACTCAAAACAGATCGCTGAAGATCACATTAAAAAGTTTATGTTAGCCATAAGACTCCACAATGTCGAACATGAAGACGTTGTCTGTAGGTTGTTCCCTTATACTTTCGAGGGCAATGCATCCACATGGTACTTTGCCTAACAACCCCATACCATCGTGTCTTGGGAGAAGTTTGAGTCATGCTTTTTGGAAAATTTCGGAGACGGTAAGCCTACGGAAGTCCTATTCATGGACCTTTCTAGCTTAAGAATGAACCCAAAAGAAAAAGTTAAAGACTTTAATCAAATATTCTTAACACTTAAAAACCGAATCCCTACGGATTCCATGCCTGCCGAGAGTCTTATAATAGCATACTACACTAAAGCTTTGCATCAAAGTATAGCTATTTGGGTTAAATGATCTAAGAAAGCCATGTTGTTAGAAGCCTTTGAGGAGGCCAGCCAGATTGAAAAAGACATACTTAGTCTTAAAGACTCTACTAGCAATGAAACAGAGACTGGTGCTTCTTCCAGAAAGAAGATCGAAATCCTTCCCAGACCCACTCAAAGTAAAACACAACCTGAAAGCTCGGATTTAGAAAACTTAACTAAAGTTGTTCAAAAACTGTCAAATCAAGTTATAGACTTAAAAAGGATGACCGAAGAAGATTCCTCGAGAAAAGGGCCTTACAAACCCCCATTCCAGAAGCCTTTTTCTACCAACCGACCTAATCCAACCACCGAAGGCCTTAATCTAGAAAGTCTGCAATGCGCTCTTCAAACAATTCTAGAAGCCCAAGATAACTTGATGCCTCCTGAGATTCCTGAGGAGGTAGTTGAACAAGAGACAGTTCAAGAAGAAGAGTCTTCTCCAAACATTTTCGGACACTTCTCGGATAACATCTTTCAAGCTAACTTCGAGACAGTACATCCCTATAATACCAAGAGTAAGACAACAAACAAACCTTCTTCCGAAAACACTACAACTTCACCTCGAAAGAAATCTAAATCAACTGAGACTAAACAGAGTAATGTGATCCCCAACTTAGATTATGATGTAGTTGAAGATCTTAAAAAGTTGAGAGCTAACATTTCTGTTTATGAGTTATTGAAGTTTCCATTTCTGCTACAAAAAAATGTTACAAAATATCTCAGAGAATGGAAAAAAGGGTAATTCAAGTGGTAACAAGGTTGTGCAGAACAAAGTTCCCCAGAAGACTTCCACTAAAAACAATCCTGATCCCCAAGATAAAGGAAGTCTTCCTGTAAGTAATGTAAATAATGTAAATAATGTAGATAAAGTAGCTTTAGAAACTGCGAGTAAAAAGCCATAAGCTACTACTCTTAGTACTCGCAAAAATGTACCCCCATTTTTGCTAACTTTCGAAATATTTAATAGAAACGTGCACAATTGTATGGTAGAATCAGGAGCATCATCCAATGTGATGTCGTGGTCTGTATGCCAGAAAATTAACGCAGAAGTTGAACCATCTACTTTAAAAATCATACAACTTGATCGGACAAATGTTAAAGTTATAGGCGAACCAAAGAATGTGCTTATTAGATTATCATCTAACCCCAAGGTTCATCAAGTCATTGATATAATTTTTGTGGATATTCCAGAAGTGTATGGTCTGTTTTTAAGCAAGGACTGGTCGGAGCATCTACATGGTTATTTTGCTACAGATTGGTGTCATCTATGGCTTCCAGAGAATGGCAAGCCTAACAAGATAAAAGTAAATTGTGAACGCTACCTTAAGTTCACGGTCACAGATTTGAACGATCCCAACGAACCATTTACACCTTCTGTTGATTCACCCGAAATACAAGGGATGGACACCTTTTTCAGCAACTTCATGGCCGAGGCCAACTATCTCCAATCCAGAACAATAGTCTGCAATTGTAGCATATGTGCAGCCAACAGCTTCTACGCAACGGTCTCATGTACCCGATGGAAATCAAATTTGGTCTCTTTATTTCGACGGGTCAAAGTCCAAAGAAGGAGCTGGAGCAGGCTGCGTTATTATCGATCCGGCGGGTAACAAAACATTAATTGCATGTAGGTTGGAATTTAAATGTACTAATAATACTGCAGAATATGAGGCTTTACTGCAAGGTCTCAGAAAAGCTTCAGATATGAACGTTCAAAATTTAATCGTCTTTGGCGACTCTGAAATAGTGGTTAGACAGGTAAGAGATTCTATCCACTGTCTATATCCGCATCTCAAAAGCTACCAGTCTGAGGTATGGAATTTAATGAATAAATTTTCTTCTTTCAATATAAGTTCTATTCCTAGATTGAATAACTCTGAAGCAGATTTATTAGCTAATGTAGATTCTAAACTTCTTCCTGCAAAAGGCTTGTCCCCAGATGCATTTTCCGTTGAGCTATTGTTCAGGCCATCCGTTCCTGACAACATCACGAACTGGAGAGTATTTGACGATGATGAGCAGATTATTAACTTTTTGCACATGGAACAAACCTTTCAAGGCACGGTGATAGACGAACACACGCACGACGACAATTTGCGCGATTTCACGGTAATACCAGATCTGAGAACTCATGAATCTTCATCGGATATGGTAAACTCAATCCCTAAATATGTAGTTAGATTAGAGAATTTTTATGATCTTCAAGATAAATTTAAAAAGACGGTCAACTGTAAAACCAATAGTTCCTCGTTATCTTATGAAAAAGTAAACTTAGGAACTAATGAAAATCCTCATTGCATTAATCTAGGGTTGGGGTGTTCTCAACAAGAAAAATCTACATTTATTAAATTGTTCAAAGAGTTTAAAGATGTCTTTGCATGGACGTATGACGACCTTAAAATGTTCGACCCTAACATCATACAGCATGTCATTCCAATGAAAACCCAAACCTTACCCTTCCAACAAAAACTAAGGAAAATGCATCCTAAAATCGAACCGACCATTCAAAAAGAATTGAATAAACTCCTAAGTGCTAAGATAATTTTTCCTGTTAGACACACTCAATGGGTTTCTAACCTTGTCCCAGTCCGGAAGAAAAGTGGGGAAATTCGACTCTGTGTCGATTTCCGAAACCTTAATAGAGCGTCTAATAAAGACAACTATCATGTCCCACCCATGGAACAGATCCTTCAACAGGTATCTGGTTCCGAGAGGATATCCTTACTAGATGGTTTCTCGGGATACAACCAAGTATTGATATCTCCACCATACCAACTTAAAACTACCTTCTGTACCCCATGGGGCACTTATGGTTATCGTAAAATGCTCTTTGGATTGATTAATGCCGGAGACACATTTAAGAGAGAAATGGACATTGCTTTCCGAGGCTTAATCAATCAGTCCATCGTAGTTTACTTAGATGATGTGACTGTATTTTCTAAAAACAAAACCGATCATCTAGCTCACTTACGAGTCGTTCTACAGTGATGTCGTAAATATGACATCTCCTTGAATCCGAAAAAATCCATATTTGCAGTAGAACAGGGTAAACTCTTAGGATTCATTGTGTCTAGTGAAGGGATGATTATTGACCCCGAAAGGACTCAAGTCATCATGAAACTTCCCCCTCCTACATCCAAAAAATCTATGCAATCTTTCTTAGGCCAGATTAACTTCGTGAGGAGATTCATCCCTAGCTTCTCTAAAATGGTCAGACCCTTGCAAAACCTAATTAAGAAAGACACCCAATATCACTGGGGACCCCTAGAAAATCAGGCTTTTAATGCAATAAAGAAGGCCATAATAGACGCTCTGTCTCTCATGAGCCCAGATTTTTCTCAAGACTTTACACAGTATACTTTATCTTCTGACCGTTCCTATGCCATCGTCCTAACCCAAAAGAATACCGAGAACAATGAAGTACCCATTGCCTTTATGAGATCTTCTTTCAAAGGCGTTGAACTTAATTACCTAGTGGTAGATCGACAAGCCTACGCTATTTTCAAAGCAGTTAAGAACTTCCGGTCCTATCTTTTGAAGTCTAGGATGAAATTCATTGTCCCCTACCCAGCCGTGAGGAACCTTTTAGTGCAGAAGGAACTAGGAGAAAAGAGAGCTAACTGGGTCACCTCCTTGCAAGAGTATGACTTAGAAATCATCATAGGTCAGATAGTGAGAGGCCAAGGGTTATGCAAGTTAGTTGTTGATTCAGCAACAGGACAACAAGAAGGAAGCGATATGTCAAACCTAGGACAACACGATCAAAGTCTAATTGGTTGCACACAAAACCCTGTCAGTGCTTGGTATGACGATATAAGATTTTGTCTTGAACATGGGTCAGCCCCCCGTCACCTGGATCCCGCTAAATGAAGAGCGTTAAGATTAAATTCTACCTCCTTTCATCTAGTTAATGGTATCCTATTTCGTCAAAGTTTTGACAGCGTACTGATGCGCTGTCTAGAAAAAGACGAAGCAGAAAAAGTCTTGCTAGAGTTGCATGCAAGAGAAGTTGGTGGTCATTTTGGTGGTGACACCACTGCCCATAAGGTTTTAAGAGTCGGTTATTACTGGCCCACCCTTTTTAGAGACGCCCATGCCTTGTGTCGTAAATGTATCATTTGTCAGAAAGCATCAGGGCGGTTACAAAAACTAGCCTTTCCTTTGAAACCCGTTTCAGTAGATTCTCCTTTTCAGCAATGGGGCCTTGATATCATAGGTCCAATCAACCCCCCGTCCTCGCAACAACACAAGTTTATTTTGATAGCCATAGATTACTTTACCCGATGGTCTGAAGCTGCTGCGTTAAGAACCGTCAACACCAGTCAGGTAATTGCCTTTCTAAATTCGAATATCATCACTCATTTCGGTGTCCCTGACTGTTTAGTATTCGACAACGCTTCTTACTTCTCCTCTCTTGAGATGAGAAAGTTCTCTTTGGAAAAAGGAATTAAGCTGAAGTATTCCTCTAGTTATTACCCTCAGGGCAACAGATTGGCAGAATCGACAAACAAGAACTTGATTAAAAGCATCAAGAGAACGGTGGTTGAAAATCACAAAAATTGGCACAACGCACTGTTAAACGCACTGTGGGCTGATAGGGTAATGCCCAAAGCTGTTGTAGGTAACTCCCCCTTTTTTCTTGTTTATGGCAGAGAAGCAATTCTTCAACCTCACATTTTTCTTCCTTCACTTCAGTTATCGTAGAAAGTCCAAGAAGAAGATTGTCCCCCTTTGGAAAACTGAATTAACGCTTTGATGAAACTAGAAGAAGTAAGAGCCCGAGCTAAATGTAAGTTAGATCAGCATCAACTACTGGTTAAAAGCTGGTTCGATTCTAACTCTGCTTCTGATAAGAATTTTGAAGTAGGTGACCTCGTCCTGAAATGGGACAAACCACACGAGGGAAAGGGAGAGCACATGAAATTTCAAAACTTATGGCTTGGACCGTTTTTAATTGTTGAAAAGTTAGGTCCCAGTTACTTTCGATTGCAAAATCTTGAAGGGCAGCTTGACACCTATCCGGTGAATGGCCAAGCCCTGAAAAGATACTTTGCTTGATAACTACCCTTATATATTATGTACACATTTTTCTTTTGTTTGCTTTTTCGTTTTCTTTTTATTTTTTATTTTTCCTTTGAATTTATCAGTTTGTGTTTTCTTTGAAATACACATACCTGTGTGCTAAGCTATTCAGACCAAGACAACAGAAAATTCCTTCGCTAAAATAACTGCTAAGAAAATTTGTACAAACATCAATGGTATATTTCTGAAATTTATATATGTGTTGGCAAAAAGTCTGTTGTTTGGAAGAAGTTGACTGATTTCGATCTCTGAGTAAATCTTGTCATGATCATCTATTATCTTTTTACGCTGTCCCTATTCATTAAGGGAATGAATCAGAAGATGTCTCCCTGTCTTAGGAAGTTGTTTTTGTAAATAAAACATCTCTGGATCTAAATAAAGGACAGTTCTAAAAAATTCTGATAAGGTCTGAAAAAATATGTTAAAATATCATGATTTTCAGTGTCACCCCGCTCAACTATATATCTTTGAAAAAAAAAAAAAAAAATTATAAGAGTTATGGGAAGTGCTTGTAAACCCGTCGGGATGCTGAAGAGGTCTGCTGGCAGTGGGTAAATGCATGCATGATGCCAAGACAACTTCGTCAGGGTATTGAACAGGCCCGTTGGCAGGGAAGAAATGTCGGGTATATGAAAATTTGCAAATAAAAAACCTCTTTAATGTCCTTTATTATGATCCAGAACTTCTTGGCAGGATACAGATGTTAGAGTGGGTTAAATGTCAACCCTTTCGAGGCTATGGACACCTGCTGGCAGCAGTGACTCTGTCAACAGTATTGGAGATTTTATCTTTAATATCGTGACTCGTTGATCTTAAGACTGTTATCTGTTTTCATCTTTTAAAACACTACTGGAAGAGTTGGTTAATGATGATGTTTATACAATTTTCTGGTTGTTGCTTTTGAGTTGGAATTATCTTTGTTGTCCTAATCTGAATTTGTGCTTCTGGCAGAGATAACTGCTTCTACAAGTGTGTCACCATTGTTGGCAGCCAATTCACATTTTTCTACTGTCTTATAAGCTGCCTACACCAATGTTTTGCAAACATTAACTTTTTCGTCACAATTCTCAAATAAACGACACTTTTATTCTTTGCGCCATTCGCACACTTACTTTCGTTTAGTTTTCACAACTGTAAGCGTGAAAACTTGGTCTTTCAAAGTCGCATTAAAATCAGTATTGAGTTGTCATTATCCTTCTTGTCGATAATTCCATTGCATTTATATTTCACTTATTACTATGCAGTTTGCAAAACCCTTTTGATCTGTACTCATTGGACATTCTTTGACTGATTATGTAATTTCATTTCATTAAATTGCGATGCATTGGCAGTTGAATTTACACGTTATTTGATCAAATATCTTGCACATTGGCTTCATAAAAGCATTGGTATTATGGTTTAAACCCTTGGTGTAAATCATTCTATACACCGCATGTCGCATGGTTAAACACTTGGTATTGATTTCAATTTGTATGTTTGGTTTAAAACTATGGTATAACCATTGCTTGCGCAAATGATTAATACACTTACCATTGATTTCATTGGTCGGGAAAATGACATAATTGTTCAACTATACAATAGTGGGTTGAACAGCTATAAGCGTCGTCGATTGTACCATTGGCAATAACTATTATGCATGGCCAACAAATAACTCCACCACCTTCGCACGATGTCATTTATGCCTATCCCTTATCCCTGTTTTCACCTCTGCTAGCTTGGGTAACCTTTTGTGCACTCTGCTCCTGTGTGTGCTATGATCCAAACCCTGGCTCGTTCACCGTGTGCTCGGCTCCATGGAACAGGTGGTGCGAATCGATCCGAATGGTAGCCAAGCCTTGCTACTGTTTGACAATGCCCGGAAAGACTTAGAGGATAACGGTTGGCTCACCTTTGTACAACGATTTGAGGGTTTTAATCTATTTGTCGCACAAAAGTTCGCCCTAAATTTTGATGGCTGTAGGGCCAAGGTGGGTGATATTCAGTTGGAAATCAGTGAAGATTTCATTAGCTCCGCCACAAGGTTACCATCCACGGGCCAGCGTTGGTTTAAAAACTCTAAAGTGGAGGAGGTTCCATGGCCACTACTGTTCGTCTCACGAAAGGTCACATCCTGTGACAAAGGTATGTCGATTTCCATGCTTAAACCACGATGGCATGATCTTTTGATAGTAGTTAAACAATTCATGAACTGTGAGGGTTGATATGGAATCGTTTTTCTTGATCACCTTCGGCTGTTAGTGAATTTTATGGGGTATCCATTAAATATGCCTTTCTACTTCCAGCATAGCCTATATAAAATGTCAAAAAGGTTTAAAAGGGAGAAGGTCGATAGTAGCCTGTTCCACCATGGTCTAATCAGACTTATCATTGTTCATCACTTAAGTCTCCACGGTGATAGCTGGTGAGCTTTTATCGCTCGAAATGGTTTTGATGATACAAACCCTATCCAAATCGACAAGCATGTGGTTAATGAAGCTAAGGTCAGGCCACCCGTGCCCTTCCATGTCCTACTGCCCTCTCCTAAACCCTTGGTTGACCATGATATTGACTTACCCGACGTCTTAATTGAGAAGGCTGAGGCTATAAAAAATCCTGTAAGCAAAAAGGCCAAGGCAAACCCTACTGTTGATGGAAAAGCTAAAAAGAATGCTTGGCTTATCTCAAGAATGGCTAGGAATAAACCTAAACCTAGTGCTGAGCAGAAGCCCATAGTCCTTAATGAGGATTTAGACTCTGACATAGAACGCTTCCTAGCTAGTGAGTACCCTTACTCACAGGGTCTATGCTCCGAGCCACCTTATGATTTCGTTTCTAATCTGCCCCCTTGCCTAAGGAACGATCCTAGTTACCTTAGGATCGAACTACCTAACGGAACCCTCGATAATGTAACCAAACCCTCACCTGCATCTTTGAAGCTCGGACAATCGTCATGTGACCAATGTGATGTGTGGTTGGAACGATACTATATAGATGTTCCCTTACTTCAATCGAAAGTCAAAGCATTGGAAAATCAAATTACAGTATTGACAAGCCAAAGGGACATGCTTCGAGCTGTTGATAGGAAGCAGAGAACCACTGGTTCCATCGTATTTAGAAATGTTGAATCAACTACTGCTACTTTCAACTCCAAAATGTCATGATTGTTGCACCCCTTTCGTCACCTTGGTGAGAAAATAAGAGGTGCTTACATGCCCAGTTGGGTCCTACTGAGCATGACAGAAGCTGTAGAGGAAAGAGTTAGAGAAAAAAAAAAAAAACTATAAGCAAGAACTAAACTAATATATGCAATAAGAATTAAAACCATGAGCATAAGAAACAAAGAACAAAAAAGACCAATGTCACCAATATCAAAGGTTGGTCTATTGATGAAATCAAAGCACCAAGAAGAAAGGGGACTATGAGTCCCTTCTTCCTCCAAGGGAAGGCTCTTGGACCCTCACAAGCTTGCTCTCCTTACAACAAGAAAATGAAAATGATGGTGAAAGAACTCCTTGCAAATCCACTCAATGGAGAGGTGGATTGCTCAATGAAATGGTGCCAAAGTGCTCTTGTCAAGGATGGAGTCCTTAAAACAATATAGGAAGCATAACATTACATGAAATTCCTTGAGAAAATGAGGTGCATTCATGGCTTTTTATATCATTGCATTGGGTTATTGTGTAACTCCTTTGTAGTGTGAAAAGAGGCTCTTTAGGGCATTATTAGGTCTTTGACCAGCCTACCATTCGGATTCAGCTCAGATTTGAGGGTCAAATCGGCTTGGGAGATGATCCATAAGTGGTTGGGAGGCCGACCACTTCAATAAATGCGTCCTTTAGCAGGTGCGCGTCTTTTTGTGCTAACAGCCACGCATCGTGCTCGTATGCGCGCATTATACGTTTTTGTTCCGCGCATGTGCGCGCGCGCCCAACTTCTGTAAATCACTCTTCAATTTTGCACTACTTTGTATAGTTTTTTGCCCTTTTTGAATGCTGTGGGATTAATTCATCACCATGACTGACTTCATTACTGTTTTGATGATGCTAAGTTCTTGTAACCATGTGCTGACGAAATTTCAGTGATAACAGATGCCCCCTGATGGATGAGGTTAGGAGCATACATATAGCCGAAATCCATCAATGTTTCTTCTACTAAGAATGTTGTTGTAAGATAGAGCAAATAGTGGGATTGTTCAGAGAAATCCTTTGGAGGAGAAAGGAACCGGTAGGACCCGACCTTCTAGAAGGTGAGTAAAATATACAACTGTGTACAAACGAGGCAGGCATGCCCCATGCTCGTGTTATGTAACTTTGAAAAGAAGATGACGGAAGTGTTGGTGTAGACAACTACAGCACCCTTGGGGGTGGTTTTAATAAAGGCAAAAGATGATTCTGTAAGTGAACATGGTCGGAACAATAGGAAGTGATCACGGTAATAAATAGTAGTGATTATATGGGCATTGATAGCCTAGCCCAGTTCAGAGGTCTTCGACAAATGAGAGAAAGAACTGCAATAGTCACAAAGTAAGACCCACCGTAACACGAGAAAGTGTTGGTGTTGAATGTTATGGGGGCCAATGACAGCAAGGAGAAATGGTGTGTCACCCTGTGTCGTCCGGGATCTCTCATTTACTGGAAAAGAAGAATCAAGATATTGTCGCCCTTCCGGAAAATTGTGTTGATGTCGACAAAAGGGGAACGCGACTCCTAGAAGCAAAGGGCTTCGCGGAATCCACTAAGGTGAGGAAGTGGCAGAGGTACATGGACGAAGTCAAGAAGTGGGAAGACTCAAGACTTCCCTTGGTTGAAGGGTGTATGATATAAAGAGTGGCCGCAACCATGTGATAGGGTCTAGTGTCAAGGGGACGACAAGACCGATGATAAGTTGTGCCAGAGGCGGGACAAGGTGAACAAATTCAGAGGGTAGAGGTAAGTAACCTGTGGAGTACTCTAAAGATATGGATGATGCCGGCAAGGGTAGATGATAAGTAATGCTCCAACCATGGGTGACATGGGTTGCGTGTGGCCAAAAGGAAGCAAGTCACCAACGGTGACAACAAAAGAAAATGTAATGACTGGAAATAAAGGCGTTTGTACAATAAATAACGAATAACTTGGGGGAAAAATGTACAAATACAGAAATGGGTGCCCTAGTGTGAAATGAGTGCCCCAGGGAGGGAAAAATTTTCCTGGAAAACTGATGAAGGGTGGGGGCCCCATTGGTGAGTTTCTGTATGAGGTAGGTGAAATGAAGGTAGGTTCGCAGATGGGCAAACTGATTGTGGATGAAAATCAAGGGTTCATGATACTGCGGAGGTGCAGGTAAAAAATAGAACCGTAAAGAGATAATCTGGGAGTCCATATGGAAAGCTAGCAAAATGAGGAGAAGAAGTATGTGGTTGATTCACAACATGATGAAAGACTATCAGGACTCCCATCCCTAAAGGGTAATGAAGAACAACATGAGTGTCAAAAAGTGGCAAAGGGTGCTATGAATGGGACAACTCATGTGGGTTAGAATGCTACCGGGTAATAGTACCGATAATGCAAATGGAGGCGTGGGTACTGCAGAGTCGGGAATGGAGATCCTAGAGGTAAACATCAGAGGGTGTGACTGGAAATGCAAGTGCGATACAGTGGGAAAGACTACATGCCAGTGCCGAGTATATACCTGAAGGAGTGATGCCTAGGGATGAGGAGCAAGTACCTGCACATATGAGAAACAAATACCCAAAGTGAACAATATCTGAAGAGAATAAAAGATATGAGCATGTATTAGATAAATGTGACAATGTGTGTGCGTACCTGACCATGATATGAAAAAAAAAGGTGCCCTGGGGGCTCAGGATGAAAAGTGACCCAGGGATGGTTGTGATGTAGGTGGCGGGATGCTAATCTCGTGGCTGAAGACGGTTTGAAAAATGGACACCTTGGGCTCCCGGAATGGTGAGTGGAAGTTTGGAAAAAAGGCCTATATATAGCTGTAGGGACCACATTGCCACCTCATTTGTACCTGCTGCAATAGTGACTGGACGAGCAGTTTTTAGAGGAGATTTGGAGATTTGGGGACGACGAGGCATCCGATCGATGTTTTGCGATTATCAGTTTAGTGGTCTGATCGTCCTGCATAGAAATAGGTTTTCAATTTTTGGGCAGGGTTGGTACGGGGGGCCATACAGGGGTATTTAGTGGATGTGGGCCCCCCATGCGTGGGAAACTCGGTGAGAGGCACGTATTCATGCATGTCTGTACACCGATTATATGCACATGGGTGCGCAATAGGGGGAATTTAAGGCATGCCCGAGGGGCGTGCCTGTGAGTTGAACAGGCGCGCATCAATGCGCACCTGTAGGTTTGTCAGGTGCGCACCAGTGCGCGTCTGTATGGTGAACAGGCGCGCGTAAGGGCACGCTTGTGAAGCAAACAGGTGCGCACTGATGCACACCTGTTTAGTGTATAGGCACGCATATATGTGCACTTGTGCAATGAACAGGCGCGCATGTGTGCGCGCCTGTGGGAACAAAAACCGCGCCTAGGAGGCAAGGTTGAAGGGTAAAAAATGAGTCTTTTTTATGTTGTTGATGGTTGTATGAGATGATATAGGACTCTTTGTTGGCTGCAGGTGGAACGTGGTGATGATGTCAGTGCGGTGGTGAGAGCGATACTGGGCCCAGTTGCGAGATGCCGTGGCCATTGAGGGGCCTGGTGAGCGTGCGACTTTGGAAACTTGTGGGTTGCTAAAGTTCTTTGAGTGCCCGTTGATACGGGCACATGAGTATTTATTGCAGTTCCTGATACAGATGTGGAGTCTGGAGCTACGCTACTTCCTCATGCGAGGAGAGCAGATCCCCTTCACTACGGTGGAGGATATTTATTTTCTGACTGGGCTCCCCTTTCGGGGAACGCCCCTACCGGCAGAGCCGGTGCTGCCTAGGGATACAGCGCTTGTCACGATTGGCCAGCGATACTGCTCAGGTCGGGACTTTATGTATGGGACTGTGGTGAGCATCAGTGCTATAGACTCCCTAGCACATCATTGTATAGCGGCTATGATTGTTCGTATATATGGGTCACTTGTGACCCAGCGGATTAGTGGTGGCCAGCTATTGGTGCTGGAGAGAGTGGTGGTCGCCAAGCAGTTTGCGTGGGGACTGGCGCTGTATATGCGGATGGTAGCGCAGTTGGATCGCTGTCGGTCCACAGGTGCAGGAGAGTTTGCATTTGGGTCGATCCTGGTAGCATGGTTCTTAAAGAGGGTGCTGATCTTGCACCTGAGGGTTTTACTAGAGATGCCAGGGGCGCGAGAGTCGCGCTTGAGGCGGTGGTCGACCATTTTGCTTCGTCACGATGGTGGCGAAGGTGGCCACTTCTTTTCGGCAGAGGCGGCAGGGATATGGCGGCAGATGTCGCAGGTTATACTTCGGTACCTCTATGCTGGGGTGGACTTCCGGGGTGACCCGGAC
This sequence comes from Picea engelmannii, assembly GCA_009831015.1. Taxonomy (NCBI): domain Eukaryota; kingdom Viridiplantae; phylum Streptophyta; class Pinopsida; order Pinales; family Pinaceae; genus Picea; species Picea engelmannii. The sequence goes on along the minus strand of ML779760.1, from coordinate 1,159,486 downwards.
ATGGTGTTGCCTCCAGGGGAGGTTTTTGACCATCGAGGTATGTTGGTATGTTTTTTATTTATGTTTCTCTTTTGAGATATCAGTCCATATGTATATGATATAGATGTTGATACTATCTTTTGTTGTTGTTTTTTGCATGTGCATATGTGGCACCTTGCGGGCGCGAGGTAGAGATGCAGAGAGCGTTGGCTCGTCGAGAGCTGGAGAGGCTACTGCAGGGAGAGAGACATCGGCGAGAGGATGTTGCGAGGCATCCAGCAGAGCCCGAGAGGGCAGCGAGGAGGCCATGACCCTGGTGCGGGGCCATCACACACTCCTCCGGCGGTAGCTGGAGTGGATTTTGATGACATACGCCGTCGTCTGGAGACGGTGTTGCAGGATGTGCCTGAGGGCATGTGGATGCATATCCAGGACGAGAGCTTCCTGGAGTAGTGTGTGGGGGTGCTGCCACCATGGCGGGCCATAGTGCGGCGAGTAGCAGTGCTTGTGGTGATGACGAGTGGAAGCCTGTCGTCGGGGCAAGAGGGTCCTGTGGGTGGTCCACCACCGCCTGGGGCAGGTGGTGGTGGGCCACCACCTCCTCCTGAGGGAGGAGCAAGTGGTGGTGTGATAGAGGCACCCTGAGTGGTGTATGATGTACATATTTGTTTTTGTTGTATATAGGCTGGTGAGCCCATTTTTGTACCGAGGTGCTACATTGGCCTATGGATACATGTATTTTTGTATGTAAACATTTCGGATGGCCTGATGGGATTTTATATATATATGAGTATACATATTTTGAGATCCTGATGTTGTCTACATGTGTTTTTTGCTGATGATTTTGATGATGTCTATTCTATATATATGTTGTGACAGGGTTTGTGAGAGGTTTATGTATGTGTAGCTTGATGTGATATATGCCAATCTAACACCATGTTAGCTATTTGATCTGTTGTTTGATTCAATTGTATGGGAATATGTGTAAATGTAATGGAATCAAAATGTCGAGATAAAAGCCTAACCTGCAGGTATTTCCGAAAGAGGCACAGATCGCGTACATGGTAAACATTGTTGAGATGGAGAACGACTAGTTGAGAGTCGAGGAAGACGCTAAGGTGACGAATATGATGACGTTAGGCATCGGCCAAGAGACCAATGACCGCGGTGTATTCGGCATGGTGGTTGGTTGCTGGCCCCAAACATATGTCGCTTGAATGTAGCATTTCATGTGAGGGGGTGTAGAGAGCCCAAGCAGTCGAAGTGAGATTTTGCATCCAATGGCTGGCGTCGTCGGCATAACCAATGTGGTAGGTCGGTGGAGGAAGCATCTGTCAATAGCACAAAGGGTAGTTTAGACGACAGGGGAGGAGAAAAAGATTAAAAACACTAGAAAAGAAATAACCTAAAGTAGAATGGCTACTTTTAAGCATAAAATTTCTTGAGATACAACCTGTTGACGGGTTCTTTGAGAGAGATGCCTTCGGTAGAGGCCAGGATATATGCGCCTTTGGTGAGGCAATGTTGGATAATGTAAGGGCCATGCCAAAGTGATTCGAATTTGCCATAGCCAAAGGTATCATGAGCGATATCATAAGCCAGGACGAGGTCGCCTTCGCGTAATGATCGAAGGTTGACATGGCGATCAAAGGTAGCCTTGGATCATTTTTTAGCTGCCTCGTTGTTCTGTAAGGAAGATCGATGATCTTCATCCAGAGACTCCAAGTTCAGCAAGTGCTGCTCCATTGGAGCAGTGTCAGGTAATAGCTCAATTGCGGTGCGTAAGGTGGGAATTTCACACTCGATGGGAAGAGTTGCCTCGACCCCATGGACTAAATGGAATGGCGTGAAACCAGTTACGGTCTTTACTGGCATTCGATAATCCCATAGCGCATAAAATAACATATGATGCCAATTGGTTTTATGCTTATTAACCATGCCCTATAACATGGTCTTGAGGACTTTGTTAACTGCCTCGACCTGTCCATTTGAATGAGGATAATATGGTGAGGAAAACTCCTGAGAGAAGCCTAACCGAGATGAGAGTTTGACAAAGATCTCATTCTCGAAGTGTTTCCCATGGTCGGAAACAAGTTGGAGTGGTACTCCAAAACGGGATATGACATGGTTAAAGAAAAAATGCGCTTCAGTGTCAGCGGTGTTGTTGAAAGTGGGCATAGCTTCGACCCATTTGGTGAAGTAATCAACGGCGACAACAATTTATTTGTGACCATTGCTGGAGGGGGGATTACAAGTCATAAAGTTGATGCCCCATTTACAAAAAGGGCTGGCAATAATGACAGGGTGGAGAAGAGCGGGGGGAGCTCGGGCTTTGTTGGCATAGATCTGACATTGCTCACATCGTTTCACGACATGAATGCAATCATGAAACAGGGTAGGCCAAAAGTAACCGACTCAGATAATCTTTTGAGCAGTGGATATACCCGAAAGATGGCCCCCACATGCATCGCTGTGGTAGTTGTTTAAGACTCGGTCGGCCTCGTCAATAGTCAGGAAACGACGAAGAATGGTGTCAACGCCCCGCCGGTATAGGATGTCTCCGATGAGAATATAGCGGGGGCCCTGATGGCGAATACGTCATCGATCATCTCGTGAAAGGTGGTTACCGAACTTTTGAGTTTGTAGGTAGACAAGAAGGTCGCCATACCAAGGATCATCTGAAGTGATGTAAAAGAGATGTTCGTCAGGAAAGTCAGTGTTGACGGGGGGACTGGTGGTGTCAGAGGGGAGAGCCGTGACAAGTTCGGCGAGAACGAGGGCCTTCTTACTCTTAGGTGTTGAGAAATCAAGGTCATACTCCTGAGGGATAACGATCCATCGAGTGAATTTTCCGTTAACTTGGCGACGACTGAGAAAGTACTGCATAGGGTTGGAATCCGCAATGACCTTTGTGGTGCAAAGCATAATGTAATGGTGTAGTTTTTGGACTGCCAAGACAACTGCAAGAGCAAGTTTCTCTTCGTGTTTATACTTCAAAGGTGGTCGTGAGAGGTTTTTACTAATGTAGTAAATGACGTGTTCACGATTGTCATCTCCGAGCTGGGTGAGGACGCCGGCTACTGATACAGCTAATGCTGATACGTAGAGGATGTAGTCGTGATTATAGTCAGGTGCACTAATTAAAGGTGCATTTGAAAGTGTTGTTTTAAGATCGTCAAGTGACTGTTGGGCATAGTCGTCCCAGTGAAAAGGGATGTCGTGACGTAGTAAGCGCAGGAAACCGTGTGCGCGTATGGCGTAATCGGGAACAAAGCATCGAAGAAAGTTAGCTTTTCCCTGTAGACTCTGAAGTTGTCGTAAATTCTGGGGAGGTGGAATTTCGGTGATAGCTTTGACTTTGAGGGGGTCCACGGTAATACCGCTTTGGGAAACAATAAAACCGAGGAGGCGCCCCGCGGTGACGCAGAATACACACTTGAGAGGATTCAAGTCGATGTTGTACTGAGGACACCGTCGAAAGATGATTCGTAAATCATCGAGATGCTGGGTGCATTTCTTGGATCGAGCTGTGAGGTCGTCCAAGTAGGCGAGGATGATTTCAGCCAGATCGTGAAAGATGTATGTCATTGCCCGCTAGAAAGTTGCGCTGGCATTTTTTAAGCCGAAAGGCATGACACGATATGCAAAAGTACCCCACGGGGTAATGAATATGGTTTTATACTGATCGGCTGGGTGGATTTGAATTTGGTTATAGCCAGAGAATCCTTCCATAAAGGAGAGAGCCTCATGGTTGGCGTAGTTGTCGATAATTTGATCGATGAAAGGCGTTGGAAAGTTGTCTTTGGGACATGCGTTATTGAGATCACGAAAGTCTGTGAAAACGCGGATAGTGCCCTATTTTTTCTCGATGGGTACAGGGTTGGAAACCCATGAAGTGTAAGCAATGGGGTAAATAAACACGGCCGTACATAATTTGTCAATTTCGGTTTTGATAGCCGCGGCTTTGGATGGGTGTAGTGGTCGCTGTTTCTGGCGAACTTGTGTGATGTCAGGCTAGGTGTCGATGCGATGTTCGACAATAGAGGGATCGAGGCCAGGCATTTCCATGTATGACTAGGAGAAAATATCCCTATATTCCTGGAAGAGGGCTTTATATGCGGTGATTTCCTGAGGAGTGCAAGCAACTCTAATGATGATTTCTTCGACGATGCCATTTTTAATGGAAATGTCGATTTTGATGGTGGGGGAAATGTTGGCCATATTACCCTCTTCAAAATCATCGAGGGTAGGAATGGGATTGTTGAACCAATCTATAGGCCCTGACGGGATAAAATCTTTGGTTTCGACCGCGAAAATGGGGTTTTGGTTAGGAGGCATGAGGGATTCCCATGGAAAGGAGAGTGCACGGTGATGTAGTGCATCCCAGGGAGAGTCTGGGCGGTGTAGCTCTTCCATGATTTCCTCGTCGCATTGGAAACGATGGGAATATAAGGGATCGTGAGGAGTGATCTCAGTGATAGTGTGGTTTCCCCCTGATGGAGAAGCAGAGGGGGCAATGCTAGGAGAGGGTGAGGGTTCAATCGACATAAACCATATATTGAAGTACTGAGGGGTACCCGTGGTGGTTGGGTGGAGAGTATCCATAGGGGAATGAGCAGGAGAGTTGGGGGGGTTGCGGGGTAAATCCTAAGAGATGTCATTTAAGAACCATGGAGGCGTGGGGAGTTCCTTGGGCTCAGGAGAAATGACATGAATATCCTCTAGTGACAAGGTAATTTCAATGATTGTTGTTGCAGGTTGGTGAAGCAGAGCCAATTGACGTTGCCTATATTCAAGGATCAAAGGACACTGGTATGTAAAATGAGCTAATGAATCACAGAGAGAGCAAGGGAATCTCATGCGTTCATTGACTGAAGTGGTGACATAGTGGATGTCAGTGATATTTGTTGGAGAGGACGTAGCAGGGCGTGGGTTGTTCTGGAAATTCTGGCGTATAGCAGCTAATGTCTGCCGGAAGCATGGCAGTGTTGGGCAATGGTGAGTATAATGGCCATACTCAGAACAGATAGCAAAAGCATATTTGGTCCTCAACCCTTTACTACTGGAAGGGTTGGTGGTAGTAGTGGGACTAGCAGTAGTTACGGGTGTTGTGGGAGTTTGATTGGGGGGAATCAAATTCCGTAATTCAGGTAGTGATGGACAGTTGTTGGTTTGGTGGCCCTCTTTTTCACATAGTGCGCAAGGTGGTGGGATTCGTGGAGGAAGTGGAGCGGTGGGCTCCTTATTATTCCTCCTGCCCCCAGCTGTAGCAGGGGGGTTAGTGAGTATGGGGGTAGTGGGGGTAAGGACAGGAATCGTCATGGGGATTCCTTCCTGTGGGGGAAAGGATGGTCGAGGGACCATCTCTGGTGGGTGTAAGTACCAAAATGGGATTTCTAAAACCATATTGGGTAGTGTGAGCGTGGCGGCTACCTGAAAAGCTTCGATACCTGGTGGAGGGTAAAAGAATGGAATTTGGGTGAGGGGTTGCGGAATTGTCTCCCAAACGAGACTATGCCCCTGAGGAGATGTGGATTCGTGGGCTGTTGGGGTTGACGAGTGTGCAGGAGGCTCCGACGGGAGTGGTTCTGCAACTATTGGGACGTCAGGAATGACTGAAACCTCTTGAGGAGGACGAGTGTCCTCTTTGTGAGTTCCGTTAGATGATATGACGCATACTTGATTAGCAGGATGAAGGAGTGGTGGTCCTCCATGGTATGTCCCTAACAAGGATGGATCTTTAAAAATCCCAGGATCCATCTCGACGAGTGGATATGCGTATTGGTTGGTGTGGGTGAGAGGAAGAATGTTATCGAGGTTGGCAGATGGGTTAGGCTCATAATGTGAGACTTGGTCGATGGTCACGATCTTCCCATTGTGAGGGAACATCATTGTCCGAAAGACGGAAGATGCCACTGCCTTCATAGCATACATGTAGCTACGACCGAACAAGATATTATAATCGAGCGGGGCATCAATAACTTCGATGTCGATGAGAATAGTCTTGCCCCCGAGTTCAATGGGGACATTTTGGAAGAGCCCTTCAGGAGAGGATGGTCGTTCGTCATAGGCTCGTAATGTGATGGCGGAGGGTATGAGTTCTGGGGAGCCCAGTTTCTGCCATATTGTTTTGGACATAATGCATGTAGATGCCCCTTCATCGATGATACATCGATGAACTGTGATGTTCTGTATTTTCACTGGTATTTGAAAAGCAATCAGGGCGGGCAGACGAGGTTCGCCGCTATCAAGATCAAAGGTGATGAGTCGAGTATCTGCAGGGTCGACTGCCCCCAAGGCGGAAAGTAGTGATTTCCGCTGAGTGGGACAATTCTGGAGGACTTCCAAGACTGACATGGCAGCTGGGGATTGCGATAAGTCATCTACCAAGCTATAGTTATGAGCCGCCCTAGCCTGTGGGTTGTGGACATTCCTGCACAAGGGGATGCGAGGGATGCAAAGTGGTGGTTCAGTGGAAGGGCGAGGGATCACCAACGGGGGTCCCGTTGGTGTAGGGTTTGTCTCTGGAGTGATGGGAGGAGACTCAGCGAGTGTGTGATACTGACGATTACGCATTTGCAGAAGGATTTCTTCCTCACTTGTGAGGAGAATTGTGCGCTCTACTGGATTATTGGGGTTGTGGTATTGGCCCACCTAAGGTGGGGGGTGTTGTGTATCCTATTGGGTGTTTATCACACCTTGATGTGGAATAGGATTTTGCAGCACGGTGGGAGGGGGTTGTTGCATGTATTGTTGTGGTGCCTGCTGAGGGGTAGTTTGTGCGGGAGGATGGGGAAGAGCACCCGAGTCTTTCAACCATTTGAAATCAGCAATCTGGGGGCAATGATGAGTGTAATGGCCGAACTCACCACAAAGGGCACAAGGGAAGATGGTTTTAACATTATTTCTCCCTTGGCGTTTGTTATTATTTCCCCCTTGGGGGTTTTGGTTCCCTTGGTTCTGGTTGCCCCCAGTGGGTTGGTGATGTGGGGGTTGATTCCCGCCTTGACCTGGGTTATTGTTATTCCTGTTCCATCCTTTCTTCTTGGCATTGTTCGATGGATGAGTTGGATTGGATGTATTCAACTGTTCAAAACTTTGGTATTGTTGAGCAGCAAAAGGTTGAACAAAATTTACCCTCGCATGTGGATGTGGGGGAGCCATGGGTTGTGGAGGACCAGGAAACAGGAAGTATGGATTTTGTGGTGGAACCGATCCATAAGGTACATAGGAAGGCGCAGTGCTTTCACTAGTACTGTAAGCTGATGTTGAGGGAGTACCACTATTTGTGGGAAGAGGTGGATGTATGGGAGGTGTCGGTGGTGGTCCACTGATGGGGGGAGGTATAGCAACAGGGTATGGTTGTTGATAAGGGGGTGGGGGGTAATAAGGAGTGCCCCCATATGCTGGCGGGTATTGAGGTGTTCCATACATCGATGGTGGTTGGGGTTGTGGACCATGGTGTGTGGTGGCACCGATGAGTCCGTCCGCTGAGTGAGACATCCCAGGTTTATCTTGGCCAAATGGCATAGGTTTTGGAAGATCAGGAAGTACCGTGTATAAGTACCCTGACTATGAATAGATGAGGTCATATTGTTGAGCCTTACTGATGGCTTCCTCTTTAGATTGCGGGAAGGTGGAATCTACATCCTTTCCAAGGAGAGAGACAAGTGATCTAAGAAACCAGTTGAGACATTGTTGCTTGGTGGTTTCTGCTTTACACAAACTACGTCACCTATGCCACTCATGAATGTGGTTAGTGATGTGTGTGGCTGAGGTTTGTTTGAAGTTAGACAATAGTTCTAGACCATTGTCATGGTGGATGGGTAACTGGAAGAAGGTCAAGAATGCTTTGGCCCATGACTCAAAGGTCGCATGGGACCCTGTTTTTTCTTCGACATACCATTTCGCTGATGGGCCAGTGAGTGTGCGTTGAAATAATCACAGTCTGATGGAATAATCCATAATGCTATTGGAAGAACACCATATATGAAAGGTCATGACATGGTTGGCGGGGTCATCCCCTACCTTTCCTTCAAACTTTGGTATGTCTGAAGGAAGTTTTGTTGGCATTGCAAGCCATGTGGGGTCATGCAATATAGGATCATTGGTAAGTTTGGTGAGATCTGGTATGTTGAGAGAGGCCAAATATGGCATCTGTAGTGGGGGGGGAGGATTAGCTTCAGACATGTTGTGTTGTGAACCTGACCCTTGATGGGGAGTAGGTGGGTTGGTGCTCCCTCCTTGAGAGGAAGTGGGTCCCCCGCTTCCGTGTAAAGGAGAGCGAGTGAACGGATGACCTTGGGAAGTTGACCCAAGCAATGTAGAACCAAGCAAGGCTGATACTAAGATAGTAGCACTCACAGGGGTGTGTGAAGGAGGTGCCAATGAGCGGGAATGAACAGATACTCCCCCTAAGATAGGAGGGAGGTTGAGCAAGCGTCGTGAACGAAGGGGTTTCTGTGGTTCCCCTATGATGTTAGTGTTGATCTCCAATCTACCCAAGTAAATTAGAGTGTAAATGATTGTCAATCCGGTGTCTTAGAGGCACGTCCAAAGTATATGGATTTAGAGATAGTTTTTATCTTTAATGGGGATAAACCAGAAACCTATTCTAAGGATGAATGTGACAGAGATGTTAAGCTTCTATTCAGAAGTCATCTTCATAGATCTCATAACAGTAATCAGCACTTGTTTTTCTAAAGAGTAAAAACAGTAAGCATTCAAGAGAAAGTTTTAAGTCCTATCAAATGTTAGAAGAACAAAAATCTTATTCAAGAGATGCATTCATTTTCTTCTTTCATTCATTCATTAACAACTATCATCAAATCAAATCAAAATATTGAAAGCATAAATAACTCAAAAGCATTCAAAACTATCTTAATGCTTGAAGTCAAACTACACATTGAATTCTCATTCAAGAAACCATTCACAATATGAGTAAGGCTTGAAAAAATTAAGAATGTAACTGAGCTATGAAATTCATCTACCTACAACAAGATAAAACTCATCTACAACAAGTAAGATCTGATCTAAAACATGTACTTGAAAAAGAACACAAGGAAAGAGTGTACTAGTTGGCAATGGGGGCCCTCCAATGCTTCCCTGGTACACTTTAGTTGACTTCAGCTAAGAAAGGACTCCAGTAGCATTCAAATCACCATAAGAATTCACATGAACAAAACACAGAGCTGATATTCAAGAGTGCAAATTCTCAAGTTTCTTCATTCATATCAAGAGTTGTCTTACTAGTTTAAGCTTAAGAGTATTTCTACAAGAGTCTTTAAAACCAAAAATGCTAAAATGTCTCCTAAATATCATAATTAGATCCAAAATATCCTAGGAGGGTCTAATTCCTCCTTTAGATCCTCAATATATGGTCAAAATCCCACGAAATCCAAAACTGTCCAAGATTTAAGGCTGGAACAGGGCAATTTTTGCTGAAGTGGCCCTCTTTGACCAGCGTTGACCGAACATCTAGAAGGCTCAGATTTCAAATCTGATAGCTCATTCTCCATCCTTGTACATCAGGGAACATGACCCAAGTGTTATATTTCGCCCAGGTGTCCTGCAAGTATACAAACCACGGAGCTTTTACGGGATTTGGTCAAATCCTGTAATTTCTGGTAAATTTCCAATTTTAATGCTAAAATTTAGAAAATTCAATTCTTAAGCTAAAGAATGACAAATATACCTTACATAGGCTGTTTCATGGAAAATGTGGAATGAAATGAGGGTAAAATGGATAAATAAAGAGGCAAAAGTATGGTTTATGGAAGCACAAAAATGGACTCAACATCTCCCCCAAGAGGAAGTCCTTGCATGTCCTCATGCACAAAAATGTCCCTGACAAGTGTTACTGATCTTCTGCTACTTCTTCTAATTGCAATAATGTCTCCACATTCACCTTAGTTGTATGAAGTGCTTTCATCTTTTGATACTTCTCTTTATAAGCCTTTTTCTGCTAGAACCACTTATAAGCTTGTTTGGAAATTAACTTATTCTGTTTTTTGAGCTTTTTGTTTTTCTTCTTCAAAGTGTCATTCTCCTCTTGTGTTTTGTGGCTTTGAGTTCTCAGCATTTCATTTTTTGTTTTGATGTATCTCTCTAAGACTTCAATTTCTTTGATTTTTCTTTTCATCTTTCTTATTTTCTTGTTCTTCCTGTCAATTTCAGATGTAGATGTACTAGCCACCTCTTCCATTTGAGGTTCTTCTTTCATGTCCCTGATCAGTTGTTCCATATCCACTCTCATATGTTCATAGGTAGAAGTTTCCTGCTCCTCAAATCCATTATTTCCAAATGATTGTGCTTCAAGAGTCTGAATATGTTCATATTGTGCCTATTGTGCTTCATCATCTTTCTCTTGTATTTGGCCTTTTTGAACTTGTGGTCGTTTTCTTGTCCTCCTTTCATAAGTGGTAAAATTTTTGTATTTTTCCTCAAGTTCCTTCTCTTTTAATACCATACTCCTTGTTTTTCTCCCCCCCATAGGCGGTTTTGGGCTTGTTTCCTTGGGGTGTTGTATCTCTCCTTCATCATCAGTCACTACTAGAATGTGGTCCTCTCCTTCTTCTTATTTTATGGTCTCAAAACCATTCTCAATGGTAAACTGTTGCCAAGTCACATTTTGCTTCTGAAGTTCATCTTTAATGATCATTTTGATACGACCACAGTGATAAAAAATCCTCTCTGTGTTCCTTCCCTACTTCTGGACAGTCTTGGCCATTTTGGAAAGACTTTGTAAGAGAAAGTAAGACATATTGATCTTACAGTCACCTCTCAAATGATGTAGCAGTTTAATATGATATAGATAAATGATGCTAAACCTACCCTCACAGGTTATGAATTTCTGTATAAGGTATGACAACTCATCCTAGGGATGGACCAGCCAACTCCTTGGGATACCTTTCTTTCAGTTTACTGCTGCTACCCTGGACCTTGAAATGAAAGGTACCCATGATTTATCCTTGAAATGTTTGGTTTTAAAATATCTCTCTCCTATATGTTGTAGTCCAGTGACAAATGCAAGGCTATCTTCAGTGATCCTAAGGGTAATATTCCCAACAGTATCTCTCTCTCCATCAAATGAGTGAGCAAAGTCTAGGGCAATTCCTTCACAAAATCCATCAAATTTTTCAAAAAAAACTTAACCACTGTTTCTGTTCCAGAATTTGCATGCAATCTTTGTGTATCTCTGATGCTACAAGCCTTCCAGGTTCATATCTTGATACCATATTTCAAAATTTTCAAAAACAAGACCTCAAATATTCCCACTGTTTGAAAAAAACTTCAACTCTGTAATTTTTCTCAAACTTCTAGACTCTGTGTGAATTTTAATTTCTGTGTATGGTCTTCAAGAAGATTTTTTGTTCAAATTAACAAAAGAAAACTCTTATTTTTTATTCCTAAGCTTGTTCTCTGTTCATGAAAAAAATTTGCACAGGCATACCTGGTAAATTTGAAAAATTCTCGGGCTCCTCTGTCGAATTCTGACTCAATTTCCTTCTTCAAATTCAGGCTCTGCTAAATCATGGACTAGCTCGTTTAAAATTGTATCCAGAACGTTGAATTTATACTTGGCTGTGTAAATTCTGAGTTCGGGCTTACCTTCAGAGGTCAACTCCTGTTTTGATACGTTTTCTGCCCTTGCTTCACCACGTACCTCTTCAATTCCCCCTCGTTTTCTTCCATAGAATGAAATCTTGTATGTTGACAGTGTGATTGTCAACATACAATTCGTTTTCTATCAGAGGATTTCAGAGTAGGGACGGGTCAATGTGCTATAGTGTAGGGATTTAGGATGCGTAGGAGGAGCAATGAACTAGAATGTAGGGATAACGAACTAGAATATAGGGATTTGAAATGTGTAGGGAGAGCAACGGGGTGTGTAATTCGAAATGGTGGTAGTGTATGCAGAGGTGCGTCGGCAGTTCAAATCTCGGGGCATGCAAGGTGAGACACAACATGCATACTCAGAACATATTAAAACGAATTGAGTCGTTTTACTTATGTGAAGAAGGAAAAACGTTGGTGGAGATTCATTTTTGAAAATGGTTTGTACATCAATCACAACTGAAGGTGTAACTCTGATCGTACCTTGTACTCTTCTCCCCTTTTGAAATTATTATGAGATGTGGTTTTAAAGAATGCTCATTTGCCATATAACTCCCGAATTTTTCAATTCCTTCATCAAATATGAACTTCTTCTTATAACCCCTTTTTAATGTATGAAAACCATCTTTATTTATGGAACAATTGCCTTAGTATGTGTATGTAACAGAGTTTAGACAGCTTCAAAACAACTCTGTGTTTTGGTAAAAAAACCAATCCCTCCTTATAACTCCTTTGGAAACAAAAAGTGGTTCTGTTGAGTACCATTTTAAATGCTTTTGAGGATGTAAAGAATGGAGTGATGAAAGGGTAATGTAGGGAGAAAGGAAGGATAGGGCATTTATCATTCCTAGATTAGGAAGAATTTTCAAAATTAAATCATTAAAAAGGAAAATATACTAACTTGTTTGCTCGTGTTTTGTTGACTGAAGCTGGATGGGATGCTGGTGTAAGTCCTCAGATTCCTCTTGTATTTATTTTTCTAGTATCTCAGGTCCTTTTATTGATTGGAATTGATATCTTCTCAGGTCCCTTTCTGATTGAAAAATTGATATTTCCAGGTCCCTCTACTGATTGAAGTGACTGTCTTCATCAGGTCCCTCTGCTGAACTTTGAAATGATTATCTTCATCAGGTCCCTTTGTTGTAAATGGATACTTCCAGGCCCCTCTTCTAATTGAAATGAGTGTATTCATCAGGTCCCTCTGCTGAATTTTGAAATGATTATCTTCATCAGGTCCCTCTTCTGTAAATGGATACTTCCAGGTCTCTCTGCTGATTGAAATGAGTGTATTCATCAGGTCCCTCAGCTGAATGGAGTTGTTGTCTTTCTTAGGTCCCTATGATGAACTTGAAATGAAGTAGGTTCCTTTCCTTAATGCATGTTGTCATATGTAGAAGGATTGAAGGGTTTCCAGATATACCTTATCCCCCTCAGCCTTATTCATTGACTTGTCCTCAAGTCAAAAAAAACTTTTGAAGCTGAACAAATAAAACTAGAAATTGATGAGGAAAATTTATTAGTATTTGAAGAATTTTGATTGGCCAATGTTACTTGGTTTTCCAATCAGAATTCGAGTTTATATTGTGCCAGTTACCTGGGTTTTCACAACTAAA
>ML779760.1:1111047-1131645 GCA_009831015.1 Picea engelmannii | reverse complement strand
ACTTATTAAATAACAAGTGTCCATTTACAATAAATGTTATCTTAACAAACTTAAAACAAAACTCCTAATTTAGAGCCTAAGATACGACACCTCTCTAGAGTCATATCTTTTACAACAATAATGTATCTCTAAAAGTCTACATTCATTTATCAAATATTCTAGGTTATTAATTTAATATTCTTAAATTAATAATCAGTTTATTCTAACTTTATAAACTATGATAATTGTATTTTTGGATTATCTAATAATTTGTTGCACCCTTTTCGTCACCTTGATGAGCAAATAAGAGGTGCTTACATGCCCAGTTGGGTCCTACTGAGCATGACAGAAGCTGTAAACTAAAGAGTTAGAGAAAAAAAACAAAACTATAAGCAAGAACTAAAGTAATATATGCAATAAGAATTAAAACCATGAGCATAAGAAACAAAGAACAAAAAATACCAATGTCACCAATATCAAAGGTTGGTCTATTGATGAAATCAAAGCACCAAGAAGAAAGGGGACTATGAGTCCCTTCTTCCTCCAAGGGAAGGATCTTGGACCCTCACAAGCTTGCTCTCCTTACAACAAGAAAATGAAATGGTGGTGAAAGAACTCCTTGCAAATCCACTCAATGGAGAGGTGGATTGCTCAATGAAATGGTGCCAAAGTGCTCTTGTCAAGGATGGAGTCCTTAAAAAAATATAGGCAGCATAACATTACATGAAATTCCTTGAGAAAATGAGGTGAATTCATGGCTTTTTATAGCATTGCATTGGGTTATTGTGTAACTCCTTTGTAGTGTGAAAAGAGGCTCTTTAGGGCATTATTAGGTCTTTGACCAGCCTACCATTCAGATTCAGCTCAGATTTGAGGGTCAAATCGGCTTGGAAGCTGATCCATAAGTGGTTGGGAGGCCGACCACTTCAATAAATGTGTCGTTTAGCAGGTGCGTGGATTTTTGTGCTAATAGTCGTGCATCGTGCACATATGCGCGCATTATACGTTTCTGTTCCGCGCATGTGCGCGCGCGCCTAACTTCTGTAAAGCGCTCTTCAATTTTGCACTACTTTGTATAGTTTTTTGCCCTTTTTGAATGTTGTGGGATTAATTCATGGCCATGAATGACTTCATTACTGTTTTGATGATGCTGAGTTCTTGTAACCATGTGCTGACGAAATTTCAGTGATAACAATGATCAAGTTGTTTGCTCATCACCCAGGTATGAATTTTGATATCATTTTAGTTTTGTGAATGACTAGGATTAATATAATGATTTGAATTTGGTTTTCAAATAGCTCTGTCTATCATTCGAAATGGCTCTGTCATAATGTTGTTCATCCTGTACATTTATTTCGTTTTGCTAAAATTAAATGAAGTTTTGATTTGGATACACGATTTGCTCATTCCCAGTTTAGTGATTGATAGGTTTTCATCGGATTTGATTCGTTTGTCTGTTGAGTTAACAAAATCGATGGTTTGCTTTCGATTGGATTTGTTTGCATCTAATCTGAATAGGAGGTTTTTCATGCTAAATTTAGAGCACGATCATGTTTGATTTGGTATGATTTCGTCATGGTTAGATTATATCGGCTTTAATTTGGTTTGTATGTCGTGATTTTATAACGACTTCGTGAGTTTGAATTGATGTGATGCAATCTCCTAAATTAGGAATACAACTCTGATTGACTATGATTTGGAAAGAACGACTCTATTTTTTATGAAAACGATATTCTCATTTAAGCCTGTGCAAATGATATCCTCGCCTGAATCATGGAACGGTTTTGATTCGTAATAACTATGTTAAACACCAACTGTGCGATTCACTCTTATTTTGATTGGATTGTCCCATATATTGAGTTGGAAAGATTGTTTTATGAGATTCGATTCGTATCATAGATGTTGCTCTGCTTGATTTTAATTTGCAAAATGAATTGGTCGACATATGTTATCTCTGTCAAATGCGATTATAAGTTCATTTTGAAATGAACGATTTCGTTCAATGTCAATCGACTCTGTTTACCCCAAACAGTAATAACAAATGATTGAACTAATCCCACAGATCTTGTTGATTGATTTCATTATGATTTCGTTTGTGAACATTTAGGCACCAGTTTTGATTTAATTCGCTCATGGCATGGATCGTTTGTGAATACAATTATGTCGACTTGAAAATGATCTTGTTTGGATTTGATCGTGTTTCCTGCTGATGATGCAACATAACAATTGCCTATGATTTGTTTTAATTGTATCGATTTCAATTTGATATGAAACAGTTTCATTACTGTTCGATATGATTATGTTCACCCGATTATGTGGCAACAAACGAAACAGAGTACACGTATCTCTGTAGTCATTTGATTGATCTCAGTATTTGATTTCAAATTAGTATAATGATTCCAATTTGAATGATTCTTTTAGACATTAGATATTTGTTAATAATTGAATTTAATCCTTTAAAGATTTGAATTGATTTTAATGCTGATTTTGTGTCTGATTTAGACCAGCTACAGAATCGCAAGATTCTGTAGCTAGTCTATAGAATTAGATTTTTATCATTTTCTTTAACAAAATATCCTCCTAACTTGTTCATTTTTTACTCTTTTCAGGTATATCCGAATTGCATTGGGCATGCTGGACAGTCTAGGAGATGTTTGTGTATTTTAGTTTTATTTTAGGTTCCTAGTTTAGTCAGACTTGGGATATTTCCCAGATTTTATGTAAACAGTTTTGATAACTTCCACAGGGATGTTTTACCCTGTGGAAGGTCTTTAAATACTTATTATTTTGTGTAATAAGGAGCATCCTCACTTGTGGGAGAATGAGGCTATGGATTCCTAATACAAACTGAGACAGGAGTTGATGTTTTGCTACAACATTCGCTTTTCAATATATCAATCTTTTGTTTCATGTTTATGCATGTCGTTTGCAGTTGATTATAGACTACTTTAGCTATCGTAATTTATTGCAGAATGATATGATTTAATTAATGTGTTATCCATATATGATTTCTTTCAATACTTAAAAATACAACAATTACTTTATTCAGTTAATGAGTGACATATTTGTCTTCTTCATCAATTGAATTATTTTGTATAAGTCTTTGCATACAGATTTATCTAACGGTGAAGATTTATAAACCATAAGATTGTTGTAAATTTTTTATGTCTTGTTTGTCCTATAATTATATTGAAGAGCACTGCAGCTATCGTTTACAAGAAGCTCCTCGATAATTCGGTGCGGGTTTCCTCCCTCCGATCAGCTAAGATAATCATTACAAGCAGGACAAATCTGGAGCGTTTCTCTAGGTCAGTTTGTGATTTATTTTCGTTAATTTGTTTAGTATAATTTAAGTAGTTTAGTTAGATATATGTAGAGTTAGATTTATAGTTAGAATTAGTATATTAGTTGTTTAGTTTAGTTAGTTTTTGTTTTATTTCTTGTTCATAAGATTATAAAATCAACAAAAAATATCTCTTTCTGTCTTAGGACAGAATATAAATGAGTTTTTTCAGGTTTCATTCAAATCTGTAAATTGTTAATATTGTATATTTTGTGAATAAGATTTATTTCTGTTAGTATTTAGATAGTTAATTAGTTAGATTTAATATAGTATTAGTTAGTAGATTGTATATATAGAATAGTTAATTTTGTTTTAGCTTGTTTAATAGTTAGTTTTAGTTAGATTAGTTAATTTAGAATAGTTTTCTTTTTTGTTTTCTTAGGAATTAGATCGGCTAACGGAGCCGCTAAACCCATCAGGGTGGTTCATCCCAAACGGCTTGGGGTATTAGACAACCCCGGACCAGTTCCACTCTCCCAGTTGACGGACGGTCAATTTCGCCCGTCAACATGGCCCAAGAACAAAATTCCAAAAAAAAAATATATTTGCGGGTCCGCCAAATTCGGCCAAACCCTGTCAAATCTAGTGCCCAATGGACATATCCAAACCTCTTCTAAAATTGGTAGAAACACCAAATATATTAATATATATATAAGTTATAACCAACAACCCAAAAGGTGAGGCCCGCAGGATCGACCCAGAGACCTCCCCCTTTATCTACGCCTTAACAAATGCTCTACCAACCACTAGGCCAAACAACCTACATTGTTTACAATGCGTGAAATATTACTTAAATTTTGAATCCGTCTAGTGTTGGGGGAGAGGTGCGTGAGGGTACAAACGACATGCTTTACAAGCCATTTTTTTGGCATTAATTACAGGTTGAAGGGAATGAAAACTGAGACAAAGTTTCTCTTGAGCCTGGGAGTGCCAGAGTCGGATTGAGGCGTGGATACAATCATTTTTGGGTAATTCGATGCCACAAATTTAATGGTGTTGTCTATTTTATGATATGAGCAAACATTATGCAACTTGTTTCTAGAATGATGTATACTTATGTATTTTTTCAAGTTCTTTGCTGAGTTAATAAAAAGGCCTACCCATTTTAGAGTAGGACCCAGAGACGTATTCCACCAGGGACGAACTCTGTTATCAAGTTTTTGTATTCATATTTGATGCTTATGTCTCTTCATTACTGAGCTCTTCCTTCTTTAATGATGCACTTTAATTTATGCTTATTTAATGTAATTATTTATAAGTAACTTCGATGAAAATATCTCAGATCATGTTGGTATCATAGCATCCATCTTTGACGTGAATTGTTGAGTGTGAATTCTTACTAGGGCCAATCATAAGCATGGTGAAGGAATTATTAATAATTTCAATCCCGAAGGAAGAAAATGGCAGAAGAGGACAAGCGTGATGAACAAGAGAAAAAATGCCATATCGTCTTTTATCGGATGTCAAAAATGATTGAATGAATGTATGGATACTATGAGGAAGAAGAAAGGGAAGAAAAAGGAAGCACAAGATGATGATGATGCTTTGGTAATCAAGGGGCCGGAGGAGACCCTCTCGAGCCTCCATCTTCACCATCAAGTTCTAGTTCTTCTTCCTTTGAGCATTCTCATCATTCTCAGCATTCTAGCCATAAATCCTCCCTTAAGAAACCATTATTAAAGATTGATGTAAAATTTCCTTTACCCATGTTTAATGGAGATGTTAATCATGAAAAGATAGATAATTGGATCTGACAGGTTGAAGTATATTATCATGTTCAACAGATTGATGAATAGGAAGTTAAAGTGCAATTGGCTTCTGTTTGGTTGGAAGGTATCACTCTTGTATAGTGGGAGATCAAACTTCAGGACATAAGTACATGTGGTAAACTTCTTTCCCCATGGTCTAAATTTAAATCAATGATAAGGAAGCAATTTTATCCATTGGGTTATTTACATAAAGAAATGATGGAATGGAAAACTTTAAGACAATGTAAAGGTAAAATTGTACAAAGTTTCATAGAAGAATTTAGGAAGAAATATCTTGCATTAAACATTCCTTTGGATTCTTATGAAACTTTAATGAAGTTTATTGGTGCACTTCACAGTTATATTCTTCATACTTTTCTATTTTTTAACCCCACCATTCTTGATGAAGTTTGTGTGCATGCCACTCACTTTGAGAACAGGGGAAAGCATGTTCAAGAAGACTCCACAAAGAAACCTTCCAATCTCCCACATAAGCCATTTAATAAGTTTAAAAGGAAGGACAAGAATACCTCCATAGTAAAGAGTGAAGAACGAAAGTCGTCTTGCATTCATTGTAAGAAAAGTGTTCACGATGATGAACATTGTTGGAAACTACATCCATAAAAGAGACTGAAACAATTCGGTGGAAAGGGGAAGACAAAAATCGTTGCTACAATGCAACAAGACATTGGCTCTAATTCAGGAGATGAATGAAATATCACAACAGCTGGAGTACAAGGTAAAGATTCCCTTGATGTTAGTTCAAATTCCAATAATTAATCTCATGATGATGAAAGAAAGAGGAATGAATTATTTCACTTAAGAGTTGTATCTAAAAACACTAAGATAGATACATTGTTTGATCCGGGTTCTGAAGTAAACTTGATATTTGAAGCACTTGTCAAAAAGATGGGTCTTGAAACAAAACCACATCCAAATCCTTATCCTCTTTGTTGGGTATGTGATAAATCAAAACATAATGTAACCAAACAATGTAGGGTCAGATTTTCTATCCCTTCAAAGTTGATTGATGAAGTGGATCTGGATGTTGTATCACTTGATATATGTGGCATAGTGTTGCGAAGTCCTTATATTTATGATAGAAAATAAGTCTTCTTTCGTCAAGAGAAAAAATAAAACCTTACTAAGGGGGGAGTGAAATATATTGTTAGAGATCACAACATGAGGGTAAACACAACACTTGGTAGTGCAGGTCAAATGAAGAGACTCATAAACACTAATAAGAGATATGTACTCATGGTCGTAAGGGAGAAAGATGTTGGAACATCCGATTCTTTCCAAGGATATGATCCTTCTCATAAGAAAGAACTAATTGATATTGTTTCTAAGTATGATGATATTTTCTAAGAACTAGATGGATTACCGCCTAAGAGGGAAATCCAACATGAAATAAATCTTCAATAAGATTCTTCTCTTCCTAATGTGGCCATGTACAGGATGTCAATTGTAGAGATGATAAAGATCAATAAGGAGGTTCAAGGCTTATTATAGCAAGGGGTCATCAGGCCCAGCTCATCTCCTTGTGGTTCTTTGATCGTGATGGTGCCAAAGAAAGATGGCACATGGTGAATGTGTGTCAATTACCAGGCCTTAAATAAAATCACGGTGAAAAAATCGATACCCTCTTCCTCGTATATATGATTTACTTGATCAGTTAAAGAATGTTTTTTATTTCACTAAGTTGGATTTGCGTAGTGGATACCATCTGATCAGCGTTGTAGAACATGATGCATGGAATATTTCCTTTAAAACCAAACATGTATTGTTTGAGTGGTTATTTATGCCATTTGGGCTTTGTGATGCTCTCACAACCTTCACTTGTGTGATGAATGATGTATTTAGGCCTTTTCTAGATGATTTTGTGATTCTATATTTAGAATACATTCTTATTTTTAGCGGGACTTGGGATGAACATGTGAGGCATGCAAAGCAAGTATTGGATACTTTTCAAACAGAAAATTTTTATGTAAAATTGTCCAAATGTGAATTTGGTAAGACTGCACTTGTGTACTTAGGTCATATTGTAGGAGGAGGACAATTAAAAATTCATCCTTCCAAGATTGATCTAATTGTAAATTGGCCTAAGCCCAAAAGTGTAACCAAGATACAAAGCTTCTTAGGTGCAGTCCAATATTGGAGGAGGTCCATTTCAAAATTCTCCTTTATAGCAACTCCTTTTCATGACTTAACCAGTGTGGAGAACACTTTTCAGTGGGGAGGAAAGAAACAAATTTTTTTTTATGCTTTGAAAGAAAATATCAGTACCACACCAATATTAGCACTGTTGAATCTTCAACATCCCTTTGAGATTGAGACAGATGCTAGAGGTTACTCCATGGGTGCAGTATTGATGCAATATTGTAAGCCTATATGTTACCACTCTGAAACGTTTAACGAAGTTTTTGTTAACTATCCTACATATGATAAAGAGTTGTATGAATTAGTTCAAAGTGTAAATAAATGGAAGCATTACTTGTTAGGGAAGGAAAAAACAATACATACAGATCACTAACCCTTACAATATCTCCAAGCACAAACCAAACTGCAACAATCGTGAAATTACAGATGGACGGGTTTCCTACAACAATTTCATTTGGTAATCAAGTACAAAAAGGGTACGAGTAACAAGGTAGTTGATATGATTTCTAGACCTCCTATTGTTGCTTCTATTATTTTGAATAATACTTCTTTATCTCATGATAGATATGTGGAACAATATTCCATTAATGAATATTTTAAAGAAGTATATGAGAAGCTCACCCATGGTGCACAGGTAGAGAACTATTGTCTACAGGGAAAACTACTCTACCATCTTGGAAAGCTATGTATTCCTAAAAGTGAACAAGTCCATGTAATACAAGAATCTCACACTTCTCTTGTGTCTCGGCATTTTGGGGTAGGAAAAAATATGGCTCATTTTTAGAGGTTTTGTTACTGGCCTAAAATGAAAGGAATTGTAAATAAATATATAAATGGGTGTGTGATGTGTTCTACTTGTAATCATGTTATTGCACAGTTTGTAGCTAGGTCAAATGGCTAGAAGATAAAGGCCAAATTGGTGTAACAGGAACCTGCCCCACCCAATGTCACCACAATGGAGAGGTTCTTTCTCTTTAGGGAGGTTAGGCCTAGGGGAGACATCCCCGGTAACCTGGGGTTTTGAAGAGGCAAAAGTATAAAGTTCAAAGTCAAAGTCCCTCCTCACAAGTTACCACCAAGATCAGATAGTCTGGCTAAACAACAAATAATGAAGTGTAGCCCCAAATGAGAACACCTGCCCAAAACAAAAACAATAGAAAAACAATATATGTAGGCTATAATTCAATGTGTTAGTACTTCATATAACTATCTGATGTCAATAGATTAGCAATTATAACAATAGATATCAATGAGATCAACGTTTATTAATATAGTAGTAGAATAATATCAATTCATCAATAAATATTGATATGATGTAGCCAACAATGTATTTAATCAATCCCTTGCTCAATAAATGCTCTTAACCATCATCTAATTGCTTATGAATGGAGAGTGTTGCGTCAAGATGGAATAACCAAGTGTGACGTCAGCCTTATTAGGGTTAGTAGTTAGCTAGGGTTTGAAATTTATAAAAGTTTTAAGAGTTGTTTGGCCACTATCACTTCAACATTGGGGAGTTGACATCAGTGACTAAGGGTAAATGGAGTCAATTAAAGAGAGGACACAAAGTTTAAGGGATAGAAGGATAAGGACGAGAGGGAAGGTTTCTAAGGTGCTGCAATGGCAGGGCCCTAGAATAAAAACCCTAGGGGAAAGAGGCTCATTCTGGTGTTGCTTAAGCAAGGCCTCGTGCTCTTTCCTCCTTCCTTAGGTTAAACTTTGCAGAATGGCTAGCATAAAAGATAAGTCAAGATAAGAGAGTGAGGTGAGGGAGAGACTTGCAATGGCAAGGCCCTATCACCAAACGCTAGAAGCAAGATGGCCCTAGGTGTATATATCCTAGGCCTGGGATGTCTCCTCCTTCTTAACTCTTAAAAGGCATGGCTAGCACAAGGGAAGAAGTAAAAAAAGAGTGTAGCAATGGCTAGGCTCTTCCTTCCTTCTTCAATGGTTGAATATTTCTCTTTTAGGGGACATGAAACAAGGACCTACTTGTGTGCTTGTCACCTAGGGTTTTAAATCTGCAAAGTTTATAAATAAATGTAAGAATAAAATCCTACAACCATTCAATTAAGAAATTTTGCAGAAAAAGCACTTACATATCATGAAGAAATAGCATTGCAAACCCTAGTTGTAAACCTTCCTTCAAGAGAAATGCCAAAAATGTCAAGAAAATCCTTCCTTCAACAAGCGCGCTTCACTTAAAAGATGAAATAACCCAACAAGGGCGCAAAAATCAGATCTCACAAGAGAGTGAGTTGTGAGTTATGTCAAAATAAGGGAAAAACTCTTCAATATATACTGTGTCATGACCTTTAATTAAATTTAGGTCATTAAAAATAGCCGACAAGGCTACAAACCAAAATTATATAATTTCTACATAAAATTATCAAATCAAAGCCCTAACTGAGAATAATCAAGATGTCAAGCCCTACTAAGGGAGACGTTAACCCCTTTTTAGGGAAAATGCAACACAAAATGACAAAACGTTGGCCCTCTTTGAGACTCCCAATCATGCCACACATGCCAGCTTCCCTGTCAAACTATCACATGCTCAAGGTGATGTCAATGGCTCCTAGGTGACGTCCTAGGCCATCAAAGGGAAACATCCCACTAGAAGTGGGTCAACCCCCCTAGGGTGGGCTTAGCCAAAGTGTCCCTGATGGAACGTCCTTCTTCTTCTCAGGTGCAAAATCTAGGTCAAACAATGTCCTATCCCTGCCCCTGATGGGGTCCCAACAACCATCTGATGGGCTTTTCATCCCCATGGAGGTCTAAACTAATCATCTCCCCATGTGTACTGGTCCAAATGGTACTTGTCCGTCGGGCATGGTCCTGCACATCAAATATTTCTCCCTCCATGGGCTCATTAGTCACAGGGATCATAGCAATGTTAATCACATCTCATCATTAATATTATTAGGCACATGCATAAAAACCCTGATATATCATCCAATAGCTCAAAGATATTACAAATATTTACAATACAAGGCTGAAGAAAAAGACAAGACACCCTATTGGGCTAGTATCCATAAGGAGAGGAAAGTCTCCAAGGAGTATCATCCAAGCCATGTAGAACGAGGTGATATGGATAAGGGATGTCCAAACATATGGGTAGAGTGAAAGATAGGGATGCAGGATATTACATGTGGGTGCCTTTGTAGAAGGTGAGCTGTACCTGTCATGGATGCAATTTTTTCCAAGCCCTTTCTTGCCTTTATTCTTTCTTTTCTTTATTTGATTTCCCTTTTTCTATTTCAAGGACTAACTAGAGGACACTGCCTTGGCGTGGTGACTAGAGTTGACAGTTTTACCCACAAGCACTTTCACAGAGATGATAAGGTTGGCTCGTGATGAGACCCCCTTTCCCTTGGCCATGCAACCAAAGGTCACTGCCCTGGAATGGTAACCAGATAGTGGAAATGTCATGCTATTAGGTACCCATGAACATAATAGACTGGCTCATGATGAGACCCCCTATCATCTTGGCTAGGTCTTGTTTTTGTTATTTTTCTTCGGGTCCCTCTTGTTTCTTGCTGAGAGGATTTTTATTGCCTTCTCGGGGATCCCTGGGCGAAGCATCTCTCGGTTTCATTTTTATGGCTTTTATCTTTTACCAGTTGCTTTTACCTTCTGGTCCTTTAGCCCCTTCTTCCCACAAGATAAGGTGCAACCCCATAAAGAGATCATCCTAATGCCCGTACTATGGGAATGGGACAGATGAGAGGAAGATAAGATGAAAAGTGATGATATGATGAGAGTGGAGGATGGCTCTTCAGGAATCCCCTCGGTGGAAAACCAAAACCTATGGGTACAGGCTTTCTAGGACACCCTATCAATCCCCCTAACCATGGTCAAGTGGGCTAATGTAAGATGCAAGTAGTCGTCAGAGATAAATCGTGTAAGATGCATATATCTAAAGGTTATAATGATAAAAAAGTGACACATACCATGATACTTGGACCAATTACCTCATGGAGAAAGAGTCTTTTTCGATACAAGTCCAAGCTGAAGGTGATGGATGCTATTGCTGCTGACAAGATGAGTTTGATGAAAGAGAAGAAGGATGGTCCCTCCAGGGCCATTCTCAGGTCAATCCTACTCTCGGTACTCCATGTCTAGGACTTGTGGGCCTCAAGACATGATCTCCTAGTTATCCCTAGAATTCGAGGATAATATCTAGCTCCAACTCAGGGACATGTTCTCACCGTAGAGAACATTAGAACCTCAGCATCTTTGGCATAACCTGTAGACCTGCTCAACTTGATAGGGGCATCAGTAACAAATATGGGGTGGTATTTCCACCCCGCATATATAGATATATATAACTAAAATAAAAGAATCAATATGCATGTGTGAAAGAAAACTAACATGATATGCAAATGGTATAATACATGAAGAATGCCTACTTACCCTAACTTACCTGTGGAGTTAGGTCCCACCACCTTGGTGGGGTTTAAGGAGGTGCCCACTGATAGGTAATGTGCGCCTTCTTCCTTCCAAAGTGGACAAGTAGTAATAGTTATCGACTGATTCCATTCCAACTTTGAAGGGTCCGAGCCATGACTGCGTTCTTCCTTTTACATTAGTTGGCTCTCCTTTCTGAGTATCCCACATCCATACCATATCTTCCTCCTTATACTTTCTGACTTTGTATTTGGTCATTCCCTGAACAACCCTGGTGTATTGTACTGAGGGAGGTGGGTGGGCTTCTGCTGTAAAAACTTCTTGTTGATATGGGCGGATTTGTACGTCATCTTCATTTTTCTTTAATATCTTCACCGTCCCAATTTATTTGTTCTTGAATTCATCTAGGATTTGTTGATATTCTTCTTTCTTGGGCCATTCGATCTAATCAAAGTCTTCTTCTGTTTCAAAGGGCATGTCTTCTAGAGAATATTTTTGAAGAGTTTGTATCATATCGTTTTGCATTTTGTCATCATTGGTGGGATGGACAATATATTTCACATGATCCCCAGTTATTGTCACATTAAGTAGACATCCCACCATTCCATCTTTCAAAGGTAATTGTAAAAAGCTGAGGTCCATCTCAAGGGAACCGCCTATCATTGCGCCAAACTTCCTAGATAATAAAATTCCCCACATGTCTGGGACATCAACCACCACAATGTTAATGTGTATTGACTTCTCTGGATATTCCTTCAGACGTACTTCAACATTTTCAAACACCCCATGTGTGGGTATTGCTTTAGATTCGAAACCACACACATTCCTGTAAGGCCTAGTGACCTTCAAACCCACTTGTTGCATGACTTTAAGAGACATCTTGTTAGCACCAACACCTGTATCTAGCATGCAATTGTTGAGATTTTTTTTGTTCATTGTCAAAGTCATGAAGAAAGGAGGGTTTTCACCATATTGGAGCCTGAAATGGTCAGCTTGCAACATAATAGGGGAGTCCATAGGTTCATCTAATCCCGAAAAGAAAGTATCAAAGCGTTCCTTGATCGATGGGATCTTGATTTCTTCTCTCAGGGGAACATTCACATTCATCTCTGATAACACTCCTTCGAAATCAAAATTTAGGTCAACCTTACCAGGCTTGGACGTCTTGGGCAGAAGTATCTCCAAAGGCCGGGGCTTTGCCTGATCAGAAGTAGGTTGTTTCGAGTTCTTCCTTCTGTATACTTGGACTTCTTGTTTCTTTATCTTTTCTCGTGATTCCTGATCCAGGTTGTTTATCACCGCCATCCTTGTTTCTATGGCTACTTCTTTTACGACTTCTTGATGTTCTATATCTGTGATATTTATCTGAGGGAAGCCCATGAAGCAATCCATGTTGTTGACTTGTTGATGGCCAACATTATAAGGACATTCATCCTCCCAATGTGATTCACTGCACTCCAGGCACCAGGGATTTTCATCAGCAACATTCGTAGGAGCCAAGGTATTTGGAACTTCGTGCTCATTCTTTGGCTTGTAAAATTGGTTCCCTTTCTGGAATTTTCCTTTGAACGAGGGCCTGGGTTCTTGGATATGGGATTTTTCAAGTCTGACAATCTGGCTCATTATTTCTTCTTGATTATTTATGATTCCATCCATGGAGTCTTGTAATTTGTTGATACTGGTGCAGAGATCTGAAGTAGGCTCAGCATTATGTACTATTTTCTGCTTGGTGTCTATTCTCCCCCTCGGGTTAGCAAAAGGATCAATTTTAGATGAAAGGAGGTTCCCTTTTATCTTGGTGGTGAGCTCTTGGGCTTCTTGAATGGATTGGGGGTTTTTGTCTCTAAGAAGATACCCTAGTTGGCCATTGAAAGATCTGGTGTAAATATGGACAAGGTAGTCATCTTTCGGGTGATGGCTTACAGGAATTCTTTGTAGCAATGTTTCAAATTTGGTGCGAAACTCCCGAATAGACTCATTTTCATACTTATCAAGGCTATTTAGTCATGTGAGAAGCATATTAGGGTCTTCTTTGATACTCCATCTTTTGAGAAAGGCCTCTTCATGTCTATCCATGGTTTTGATGCTTCCGTTAGGAAGGCTGAGGTACCAACGCCTTGAGGCATCATAGAGAGTAGTTGAGAACAACTTCATGACCAAATATTCAGCATCATCACTGATGGGGTGAAGATGAAAGAATGCCCAAAAGTTGCTCATATGCTCTTCGGCACTGATTGCATCAGTATCGGTGAGTTTAGGCAACCACTTTTCATACTTGGGTGGCATCTGCCTAGGGTAGCCTGGTATGGATGACATGTCTAACAACCTAAAATGGGTAGATGACCATTTTTTTTATTGTTGGCTGGGTTCATTGTAGCGGTCTGAGAGGTAGACATGATTCTTAAAGGAAGGCTCTTCCCGAAAAGTTATTTGACAACATGAGAGTTTAAGGGAGGCTTCCTTCTGAAAGACAAAGGAGGATTATTGAATCTCCTTTTAGTTTCTGGAGTCACCAGATACTTTACTTGAAACTACCAAAGAAAAAGGGGGAAAACACCCTAGTGGAGTCGCCAGGTAAGCTTGTATGAAAAAGTTATTTGAGGCAAGGCTTACCGAAAATATCTGTCGTTTGAGAAGAATTGACTCAGTGTTCCCCGGCCATGGTGCCAAAATGTTATCACACGGTTTGTAGCTAGGTCAAATTGCTAGAAGATAGAGGCCAAACTAGCGTAACAGGAACCTGCCCCACCCAATGTCACCGCAATGGGGAGGTTCTTTGTCTTTAGGGAAGTTAGGGCTAGGGGAGATGTCCCCGGTAACTTGGGGTTTTAAAGAGGCAAAGGTATAAAGGTCAAAGTAAAAGTCCCTCCTCACAGGTTACCACCAAGATCAGATAGTCCAGCTAAACAACCAATAATGAAGTGTAGCCCCAAATGAGAACACCTGGCTAGAACAAAAACAATAGAAAAACAATATATGCAGGTTATAATTCAATGGGTTAGTACTTCATATAACTATCTGATGTCAATAGATTAGCAATTATAACAATAGATATCAATGAGATCAACGTTTATCAATATAGCAGTAGAGTAATATTAATTCATCAATAAATATTGAGATGATGTAGCCAACAATGTATTTAATCAATCCCTTGCTCAATAAATTATCTTAACCATCATCTAATTGCTTATCAATGGAGAGTGTTGCGTCAATATGGAATAACCAAGTGTGACATCAGCCTTATTAGGGTTAGTAGTTAGCTAGGGTTTGAAATTTATAAAAGTTTTAAGAGTTGTTTGGCCACTATCACTTCAACGTTGGGGAGCTGAGATCAGTGCCTAAGGGTAAATGGAGTCAATTAAAGAGAGGATACAAAGTTGAAGGGATAGAAGGCTAAGGACGAGAGGGAAGGGTTCATAGGTGCTGCAATGGCAGGGACCTAGAATCAAAACCCTAGGGGAAAGAGGCTCACTCTAGTGTTTCTTAAACAAGGCCTCATGCTCTTTCCTCCTTCCTTAGCTTAAACTTGGAAAAACAGCTAGCATAAAAGATAAGTCAATAAAAGAGAGTGAGGTGAGGAAGAGTTTTGCAATGGCAAGGCCCTATCACCAAACCCTCGAAGCAGGACGGCCCTAGGTGTAGATATTCTAGGCCTGGGACATCTCCTCCTTCTTAACTCTTAAAAGGAACTACTTGATCCAAGTGGATATTGGTGGCCACCCACCTTTTCCGACTGGCTCAAAACTGTTTTCTGGCAATTTTGGCAATTTACTATTTTTAGGAGGTTTTAACTTCCAGGGCCATTTTGAGGGCCTAAATGAAGGTTTTTCGAGATATGGGTTCTCAATGATAGCCAAAGGAATGGTTTATCCCCCAAAATGAATCTCCTCAATGATACCTTTCCAACGAGCTATCACATGCCTAAAACAGAGATCGTATGCAAAAGTTACGACCCCGGGAAGTTGATGTACTCACTTACCCAAACGGGGCCCACATGACTTTTGGTGCTTCATCTCCTAGGGTTAGGTTTTTGGATGTCTAGGACTTTTGGCATTCCCGTTTATTGTAAAATGCCCTTAGAGCCTCATTTTAATCATCTTCTTGCGAATGTGAGTAGCCGTCACATCTCTTCTCAAAGATAAGCTGCCACCATTCTAGCGAGTCTTTCACTCTATATTTTTACAGTCTCTGTACATTTATTTGATTAATAGAAATCATGTATTACTGTATATCTGTGTTTATGGTTGCATATCTGATACATTTCTATTATATTATTGAATATCTGCAATATCTCTGTGCATTTCTTTATTATATCTCTGCTCTCATTTCGTGCCGAAAATAATCCGGATCAGTGGTATTAGAGCAGGCTGCTCTTGATCATTTTTTCAGTGCATGTACCCGACGAGGTCCGAGTATAGCAAGTTGGGTCTTGAGATTGTCTCTCTTGAATACAATCGCTCTCGCACACCCAAGAAACACTCAATGGTGGTAGAAAAGAAAATTGAAGGAGAAGACGATCCTATCAATCTGTTGCTTGAGCAAACTCTCACGCGACAGAGGGACGAAATGATGGAGAATTTTTCCCACATCCTTAAACGCCTACTGATAACATCAGGTGCATCTTCATCAAGTGGCCACTTTGAAGGCACCTCACCTTTCAAGGTACAAGTTAATTTTTATATTCCTGTATTTGAAGGACAGATAGATGCAGAAGCCTTAGAAAAATGTTTAACTCTGCTAGAAGGTTATTTATCTGTTCACAATTTTTCCGACAAAGAAAAGATCACCTTCGCACTCCTTAAATCTCTCCCTCATTTCAAACATTGGTGGGAAACTTACTTGGAGAAAAGTTACACAAAGGAGTCTAGAATATATGGGGCCAATCCCACTTGGGATTTTTTTGTGGATGTGGTAAAGGAACAATATTACCCTATTGGAAACCATGAGGACCAGTACATGAGATGGACCACCCTGCGGCAAGAGAGGGGCCAAGCAGTTTCGGAGTTCACCAATACCTTCCATACCTTGCGCACCAAGATGGGTTTCAAAGACTCCAAGCGACATTTGGTTATGAAATAACGTGGGGCTCTACACAGATACATCCAAACTAAAATGGATTTTCTGGACATCTCATCACTCGGTGCTGCTTATCGATATGCTGTTAAAATTGAGCAGAAATTTAAGCACCAGAACAAATGGGAATTTGGGTCTACAAATCCGCAACAACCAAAGTATGACAAAGACAGCCCGAACAAACAGTCTCCCAAAAACCAATCCAAGACAAAGGAAAAGAAGGGTCACGGGAAGACAAAGAATGACATCGGAAAATGGTGCGAGTTCCACAAAATCCCATGGCACAACACCGATGAATGTCGCTCAAAACAATCATTGGTGGTCGAAATCAAAGACAAGGAGCCAAACCTTGATTCAGAATCTGATTCTGAAAATAATGGTAAAAGACAGATCATCGACGCAAACCCCACTGTTATTGTTTCGACCACAGCAATTCAACCAGAAGAACCAACAGATCCTGAAGAGGGGGAGTGCCTTTTTCATTCACAGATGTGGGTGAAGGGGACCCCACTACATTTTATTGTTGATAGAAGAAGCCAGAAGAACCTCATCTCAGCAGAGGTCGTCAAATAGTTGGGATTGTCGACAACACCACACCTGCAACCATACAACATCGGGTGGCTTCGCCAAGGATGAGATCTTGGTGTCAACCAACAATGTCGATTGTCATACGACATCCATCCCTTGAAGGACGAGGTATTATGTGATGTTGCCCCATTGGATGTCTGTGATGTTCTCTTGGGCCAACCATATATGTGGAAGTGCCATGTTGTTTATGAGTCTCGACCCCGTAGTGTCATTGTTACTTTGGGGGGTCATCTCTACAGAATACCAGAGGTAGTTCCAACTATTGTTCCACCTAAAAAGTGTTGCAAGGTAGTATCTCATACTGTAAAATTCAGCTTCTTCACAATCTATTCGAAAGGGGAACAGAGAGACATTGCAACCACTACAGATTCGCCCCTTTCACCTTCTATCCAACAGATACATCCCGGGAAGTATCTCATCACAGATACATCCCGGGAAGTTGATGTACTCACTTACCCAAACGGGGCCCACATGACTTTTGGCGCTTCATCTCCTAGGGTTAGGTTTTTGGATGTCTAGGAATTTTGGCATTCCCGTTTATTGTAAAAAGGCCTCAGAGCCTCATTGTAATCATCTTCTTGCGAATGCGAGTAGCCGTCACATCTCTTCTCAGAGATAAGCTGCCACCATTCTAGCGAGTCTTTCACTCTGTATTTTTACAGTCTCTGTACATTTCTTTGATTAATAGAAATTGTGTATCACTATATATCTGTGCTTATGGTTGCATCTCTGATACATTTCTGTTATATTATTGAATATATGCAATATCTCTGTGCATTTCTTTATTATATCTCCACTCTCATTTCGTGCCGAAAATAATCCAGATCAGTGGTATCAGAGCAGGCTGCTCTTTATCATTTTTTCAGTGCATGTCCTCAACGAGGTCTGAGTATAGCAAGTTGGGTCTCGAGCTTGTCTCTCTTGAAGACAATCACTCTCTCACACCCAAGAAACCCTAAATGGCGGAAGAAAAAAAAATCGACGGAGCAGACGATCCTATCAATCTGTTGCTTGAGCAAGCTCTCACGCGACAGAGGGACAAAATGATGGAGAATTTTGCCCACATCCTTAAACACCTACCAATAGCATTAGGTGCATCTTCATCAAGTGGCCACTTTGAAGGCACCTCGCCTCTCAAGGTACAAGTTAATTTTGATATTCCTGTATTTGAAAGACAGATAGATACAGAAGCCCTAGAAAAATGGTTAACTCTGCTAGAAGGTTATTTCTTTGTTCACAATTTTTTCGACAAAGAAAATATCACCTTTGCACTCCTTAAAGTTCTCCCTCATGTCAAACATTGGTGGGAAACTTACTGGGAGAAAACTTCCACAGAGGAGATTAGAATATATGGGGCCGGTCCCACTTGGGATTTTTTTGTGGATGCTGTAAAGGAACAGTATTACCCTGTTGGAAATTATGGGGACCAGTACATGAGATGGACCACACTGCGGCAAGAGAGGGGCCAAGAAGTTTTGGAGTTCACCAATACCTTCCATACCTTGCAAACCAAGCTGGGTATCAAAGGCTCTGAGCGACATTTGTTTTTGAAATACCGTGGGGCTCTACACAGATACATCCAAACTGAAATGGATTTTCTGGACATCTCATCACTCGGTGCTGCTTATCAATATGCTGTAAAAATTGAGCAGAAATTTGAGCACCAGAACAAACGAGAATTTGGGTCTGCAAATCTGCAACAACCAAAGTATGACAAAGACAGCCCGAACAAACAGTCTCCTGAAAACCGGTCCAAGATACAGGAAAAGAAGGGTCATGGGAAGACAAAGAAGGACACCAAAAAATGGTGCGAGTTCCACAAAATACCTTGGCACAACACCGATGAATGTTGCTCAAAACAGTCATTGGTGGCCGAGATCAAAGACAAGGAGCCAAACCTTGATTCAGAATCTGATTCTTAAAATAATGGTAAAAGACAGATCATCGACGCAGACCCCACTGCTATTGTTGTGACCGCAACAATTCAACGAGAAGAACCAACAGATCCTGAAGAGGGGGAGTGACTTTTTCATTCACATATGTGGGTGAAGGGGACCCCGCTGCATTTTATTGTTGGTAGCGGAAGCCAGAAGAACCTCATCTCAGCATAGGTCGTCAAACAGTTGGGATTGTCGACAACACCACACCCGCAACCATACAACATCGGGTGGCTTCGCCAAGGACGAGATATTCTTGTCAACCAGCAATTTCGATTGTCATACGACATCCATCCCTTCAAGGACGAGGTATTATGTGATGTTTCCCCACTGGATTTCTATGATGTTCTCTTGGGCTAACCATATATGTGGAAGCGCCATATTATTTATGAGTCTCGACCCCGTAGTGTCATTGTTACTTTGGGGGGTCATCTCTACAGAATACCAGAGGTAGTTCCAACTATTGTTCATCCTAAAAAGTGTTGCAAGGTAGTATCTCATACTGCAAAATTCAGCTTCTTCACAATCTGTTCGAAAGGGGAATAGAAGGACATCGCAACCACTACAGTTTCGCCCCCTACACCTTCTATCCAACAGAAGCAGGTCGACAAGGTTGCAGCAAAGCATAAAAATTCCTTCTCCACACCTTCCTCTCATGTAACTCAACTTGTTGAACAGCCCCAACTTCAACAGGTTCATGAGAGACTTCTATAAACCAAGCAGCACGACGTCGCCAGCAATACAAGGAGCTCACCCAGATGCAGATCCAGCAAATGCTTTGCCCTCTCCCCTGGGAACTCAACGCAATGGAGACCATTGCTTCCTAAACAGGGAGGATTGATCCAGGTGGATATCGGTGGCCACCCACCTTTTCCGACTAGATCAAAACTGTTTTCTGGCAATTTTTGCAATTTACTATTTTTAGCAGGTTTTAACTTCCGGGGCCATTTTGAGGGCCTAAATGAAGGTTTTTTGAGATCGAGGTTCTCAAAGATAGATGAAGGCATGATTGATCCCCCAAAATAAATCTCATCAACGGTACCTTTCCAACGAGCTATCACACGCCTAAAACGGAGATTGTATGCAAAAGTTACGACCCCGGGAAGTTGATGTACTCACTTACCCAAACGAGGCCCTAATGACTTTTGTCGCTTCATCTCCTAGGGTTAGGTTTTTGGATGTCTAGGACTTTTGGAATTCCTGTTTATTGTAAAAATGCCTCAGAGCCTCATTGTAATCATCTTCTTGCGAATGCGAGTAGCCGTCACATCTCTTCTCAGAGATAAGCTGCCACCATTCTAGCGAGTCTTTCACTCTGTATTTTTACAGTCTCTGTACATTTCTTTGATTAATAGAAATCATG
>ML779760.1:1089449-1110997 GCA_009831015.1 Picea engelmannii | reverse complement strand
ATGCGAGTAGCCGTCACATCTCTTCTCAGAGATAAGCTGCCACCATTCTAGCGAGTCTTTCACTCTGTATTTTTACAGTCTCTGTACATTTCTTTGATTAATAGAAATCATGTATTACTGTATATCTTTGTTTATGGTTGCATATCTGATACATTTCTGTTATATTATTGAATATCTGCAATATCTCTGTGCATTTCTTTATTATATCTCCGCTCTCATTTCGTGTCGAAAATAATCTGGATCAGTGGTATCAGAGCAGACTGCACTTGATCATTTTTTCGGTGCATGTCCCCGACGAAGTCCGAGTATAGCAAGTTGCGTCTCGAGCTTGTCTCTCTTGAATAAAATCACTCATGCACACCCAAGAAACCCTCAATGGTGGAAGAAAAGAAAATCGACGGAGCAGACGATCTTATCACTCTGTTCCTTGAGCAAGCTCTCACGCGACAGAGGGACAAAATGATGGAGAATTTTGCCCACATCCTTAAACGCCTACCGATAGAATCAGGCGCATCTTCATCAAGCGGCCACTTTGAAGGCACCTCACCTTTCAAGGTACAAGTTAATTTTGATATTCCTGTATTTGAAGGACAGATACTTGCAGAAGCCTTAGAAAAATGGTTAACTCTGCTAGAAGGTTATTTCTCTGTTCACAATTTTTTCGACAAAGAAAAGATCACCTTCGCACTCCTTAAATCTCTCCCTCATGTCAAACATTGGTGGGAAACTTACTGGGAGAAAAGTTCCACAGAGGAGTTTAGAATATATGGGGCCAATCCCACTTGGGATTTTTTTGTGGATGCGGTAAAGGAACAGTATTACCCTGTTGGAAACTATGAGGACCAGTACATGAGATGGACCACACTGTGGCAAGAGAGGGGCCAAGTAGTTTTGGAGTTCACCAATACCTTCCATACCTTGCACACCAAGCTGGGTATCAAAGACTTCGAGCGACATTTGGTTCTGAAATACCATTGGGCTCTACACAGATACATCCAAACCGAAATGGATTTTCTAGACATCTCATCACTCGGTGTTGCTTATCGATATGCTGTTAAAATTGAGCAGAAATTTAAGGACCAGAACAAATGGGAATTTGGGTCTGCAAATCTGCAACAACCAAAGTATGACAAAGACAACCCGAACAAACAGTCTCATGAAAACCAGTCTAAGACACAGGAAAAGAAGGGTCACAGGAAGACAAAGAAGGACACCGGAAAATGGTGCGAGTTCCAGAAAATCCCTTGGCACAACACCGATGAATGTCACTCAAAATAGTAATTGGTGGCCAAGATCAAATACAAGGAGCCAAACCTTGATTCAGAATCTGATTCTGAAAATAATGGTAAAAGACAGATCATCGATGCAGACCCCACTTCTATTGTTGCGACCGCAACAATTCAACCAGAAGAACCAACAGATCCTGAAGAGGGGGAGCGCCTTTTTCTTTCACAGATGTGGGTGAAGGGGACCCCGCTGCATTTTATTGTTGATAGCGGAATCCAGAAGAACCTCATCTCAGCAGACGTCGTCAAATAGTTGGGATTGTCGACAACACCACACCCGCAGCCATACAACATTGGGTGGCTTCGCCAAGGATGAGATCTTTGTGTCAACCAGCAATGTCGATTGTCATACGACATCCAGCCCTTCAAGGATGAGGTATTATGTGATGTTGCCCCACTGGATGTCTGTGATGTTCTCTTTGGCCAACCATATATGTGGAAGCGCCATGCTATTTATGAGTCTTGACCCCGTAGTGTCATTGTTACTTTGGGGGGTCATCTCTACAGAATACCAAAGGTAGTTCCAACTATTGTTCCACCTAAAAAGTGTTGCAAGGTAGTATCTCATACTGCAAAATTCATCTTCTTCACAATCTGTTCAAAAGGGGAACAAAAGGACATTGCAACCACTATAGTTTCGCCCCCTGCACCTTCTATCCAATAGAAGCAAATTGACAAGGTTGCAGCAAAGAAAAAAAATTCCTTCTGCACACCTTCCTCTCATGTAACTCGACTTGTTGAACAACCCCAACTTCAACAGGTTCATGATAGAATTCCACAAACCAAGCAGCGCGACGTCTCCTGCAATACAAGCAGCTCACCCAGATGCAGATCCAGCAAATGCTTTGCCCTCTTCCCCGGGAACTCAATGCAATGGAGACCATTGCTTCCTAA
This sequence comes from Picea engelmannii, assembly GCA_009831015.1. Classification (NCBI taxonomy): domain Eukaryota; kingdom Viridiplantae; phylum Streptophyta; class Pinopsida; order Pinales; family Pinaceae; genus Picea; species Picea engelmannii. The sequence goes on along the minus strand of ML779760.1, from coordinate 1,108,817 downwards.
GGAGGGAGGATTGATCCTGGTGTATATCGGTGGCCACCCACCTTTTTTGACTGGCTCAAAACTGTTTTCTGGCAATTTTGGCAATTTACTATTTTTAGCAGGTTTTAACTTACGGGGCCATTTTGAGGGCCTAAATGAAGGTTTTTCGATATTGAGGTTTTCAATGATATATGAAGGCATGATTGAACCCATGAAATGAATCTCCTCAATGATACCTTTCCAACGAGCTATCACACGCCTAAAACGGAGATCGTATGCAAAAGTTACGACCCTAGGAAGTTGATGTACTCACTTACCCAAACGGGGCCCACATCACTTTTGGCACTTCATCTTCTAGGGTTAGGTTTTTGGATGTCTAGGTCTTTTGGCATTCCTGTTTATTGTAAAAATTCCTCAGAGCCTCATTGTAATCATCTTCTTGCGAATGCGAGTAGCCGTCACATCTCTTCTCAGAGATAAGCTGCCACCATTCTAGCAAGTCTTTCACTCTGTATTTTTACAGTCTCTGTACATTTCTTTGATTAATAGAAATCGTGTATTACTGTATATCTGTGTTTATGGTTACATCTCTGATACATTTCTGTTATATTATTGAATATCTACAATATCTTTGTGCATTTCTTTATTATATCTCCGCTCTCATTTCGTGCCGAAAATAATCTGGATCAGTGGTATCAGAGCAGGCTGCTCTTGATTGTTTTTTCAGTGCATGTCACCGACGAGGTCCGAGTATAGCAAGTTGGGTCTTGAGCTTGTCTCTCTTGAAGACAATCGCTCTTGCACACCCAAGAAACCCTCAATGGTGGAAGAAAAGAAAATCGACGGAGCAGATGATCATATCAATCTGTTGCTTGAGCAAGCTCTCACACGACAGAGGTATGAAATGATGGAGAATTTTGGCCACATCCTTAAACACGTACCTATATATTTTCTAGACATCTCGTCACACGGTGCTTCTTATCGATATTATATTAAAATTGAGAAGAAATTTAAGCACCAGAACATACGGGAATTTGGGTCTGCAAATCTGCAACAACCAAAGTATGACAAAGACAACCTGAACAAACAGTCTCATAAAAACCAGTCCAAGACACAGGAAAAGAAGGGTCACGGGAAGACAAAGAAGGACACCGGAAAATGGTGCGAGTTCCATAAAATCCCTTGGCACAACACCGATGAATGTTGCTCAAAACAGTCATTGGTGGCCGAGATCAAAGAGAAGGAGCCAAACCTTGATTCAGAATCTGATTCTGAAAATAATGGTAAAACACAGATCATCAACGCAGACCCCACTGCTATTGTTGTGACCGCAACAATTCAACCAGAAGAACCAACAGATCCTGAAGAGGGGGAGCGCCTTTTTCATTCACAGATGTGGGTGAAGGGGACCCCGCTACATTTTATTGTTGATAGCGGAAGACAGAAGAACCCCATCTCAACAGAGGTCATCAAACAGTTGGGATTGTCAACAACACCACACCCGCAGCCATACAACATTGGGTGGCTTTGCCAAGGATGAGATCTTCATGTCAACCAGCAATGTCGATTGTCATACGGCATCCAGCCCTTCAAGGATGATGTATTATGTGATGCTGCCCCACTGGATGTCTGTGATGTTCTCTTGGGCCAACAATATATGTGGAAACGCCATGTTGTTTATGAGTCTCGACCCCGTAGTGTCATTGTTACTTTGGGGGGTTATCTCTACATAATACCAGAGGTAGTTCCAACTATTTTTCCACCTAAAAAGTGCTACCAGGTAGTATCTCATACTGCAAAATTCAGCTTCTTCAAAATCTGTTCGAAAGGGGAACATAAGGACATTACAACCACTACAGTTTCACCCCCTGCACCTTCTATCCAACAGAAGAAAGTCGAAAAGGTTGCAGCAAAGCACAAAAATTCCTTCTGCACACCTTTCTCTCATGTAACTCGACTTGTCGAATAGCCCCAACTTCAACAGGTTCCTGACAGACTTCCACAAACCAAGCAGCGCGACGTCTCCATCAATACAAGCAACTCACCCAGATGTAGATCCAACAAATGCTTTGCCCTCTCCCCCGGGAACTCAATGCAATGGAGACCATTGCTTCCTAAGGAGGGAGGATTGATCTAGGTGGATATCGGTGGCCACCCAGCTTTTCCGACTGGCTCAAAACTGTTTTCTGGCAATTTTGGCATGAAATCCGAAGGTTTTTCGAGATCGAGATTCTCAATGAAATCCAAAGGCATGATTAATCCCCCAAAATGAATCTCCTCGATGATACCTTTCCAATGAGCTATCACACGCCTAAAACGGAGATCGTATGCAAAAGTTACGACACCGGGAATTTGATGTACTCACTTACCCAAACGGGGCCCACATGACTTTTGGCGCTTCATCTCCTAGGGTTAGGTTTTTGGATGTCTAGGACTTTTTGCATTCCCGTTTATTGTAAAAAGGCCTCAGAGCCTCATTGTAATCATTTTCTTGCGAATGCGAGTAGCCGTCACATCTCTTTTCAAAGATAAGCTGCCACCATTCTAGCGAGTCTTTCACTCTGTATTTTTACAGTCTCTGTACATTTCTTTGGTTAATAGAAATTATGTATTACTGTATATCTGTGTTTATGGTTGCATCTCTGATACATTTCTGTTATATTATTGAATATCTTCAATATCTTTGTGAATTTCTTTATTATATCTCCGCTCTCATTTCATGCCGAAAATAATCCGGATCAGTGGTATCAGAGCAGGCTTCTCTTGATCGTCTTTTCAGTGCATGTCCCTGACGAGGTTCGAATATAGCAAGTTGGGTCTCGAGCTTGTCTCTCTTGAAGACAATCGCTCTCACACACCTAAGAAACCCTCAATGGAGGAAGAAAAGAAAATCGACAGAGCAGACGATCCTATCAATCTGTTGCTTGAGCAAGCTCTCACATGACAGAGGGACGAAATGATGGAGAATTTTTCCCACATCCTTAAACGCCTACCTATAGCATCAGGCACATCTTCATCAAGCGGCCACTTTGAAGGCACCTCACCTTTCAAGGTACAAGTTAATTTTGATATTCTTGTATTTGAAGGACAGATAGATGTAGAGGCCCTAGAAAAATGGTTAACTCTACTAGAAGGTTATTTCTATGTTCACAATTTTTCCGACAAAGAAAATATCACCTTCGCACTCCTTAAAGATCTCCCTCATGTAAAACATTGGTGGGAAACTTACTGGGACAAAAGTTCCACAGAGGAGTCTAGAATATATGGGGTCGATCCCACTTGGGATTTTTTTGTGGATGCGGTAAATGAACAGTATTAACCTGTTGGAAACTATGAGGACCAGTACATGAGATGGACCACACTGCAACAAGAGAGGTGCCAAGCAGTTTCGGAGTTCACCAATACCTTCCATACCTTGTGCACCAAGATAGGTATCAAAGACTCTGAGCGACATTTGGTTCTGAAATACCGTGGGGCTCTACACAGATACATCCAAACTGAAATGGATTTTCTGGACATCTCATCACTTGGTGTTGCTTATCGATATGCTGTTAAAATTGAGCAGAAATTTAAGCACCAGAACAAATGGGAATTTGGATCTACAAATCCGCAACAACCAAAGTATGACAAAGACAACCCGAACAAACAGTCTCATGAAAACCAGTGCAAGACACAGGAAAAGAAGGGTCACGGGAAGACAAAGAAGGACACCGAAAAATGGTGCGAGCTCCACGAAAGCCCGTGGGACAACACCGATGAATGTCACTCAAAACAATCATTGGTGGACGAGATCAAAGACAAGGAGCCAAACCTTGATTCAGAATCTGATTCTGAAAATAATGGTAAAAGACAGATCATCGACGCAGACCCCACTGTTATTGTTGCGACCGCAACAATTCAACCAGAAGAACCAACAGATCATGAAGAGGGGGAGTGCCTTTTTCATTGACAGATGTGGTTCAAGGGGACCCCGCTACATTTTATTATTGATAGCAGAAGCCAGAAGAACCTCATCTCAGCAGAGGTCGTCAAACAGTTGGGATTGTCGACAAAAGCCCACCCACAGCCATACAACATCGGGTGGCTTCGCCAAGGATGAGATATTCGTGTCAACCAGCAATGTTGATTGTCATACGACATCCATCCCTTCAAGGACGAGGTATTATGTGATGTTGCCCCACTGGATGTCTGTGATGTTCTCTTGGGCCAACCATATATGTGGAAGAGCCATGTTGTTTATGAGTCTCGACCATGTAGTGTCATTGTTACTTTGCGGGGTCATCTCTACAGAATATCAGCGGTAGTTCCAACTATTATTCCACCTAAAACGTGTTGCAAGGTAGTATCTCATACTGCAAAATTCAGCTTCTTCACAATCTGTTCGAAAGGGGAACAGAAGGACATTGCAACCACTACAGTTTCTCCCCCTGCAACTTCTATCCAACAGAATAAGGTCGACAAGGTTACAACAAAGCACAAAAATTCCTTGTGCACACCTTTCTCTCATGTAACTTGACTTGTCGAATAGCCCCAACTTCAACAGGTTCCTGACAGACTTCCACAAACCAAGCAGCGCGACGTCTCCAGCAATACAAGCAGCTCACCCAGATGCAGATCCAACAAACACTTTGCCCTCTCCCCCGGGAAGTCAACGCAATGGATACCATTGCTTCCTAAGGAGGGAGAATTGATCCAGGTGGATATCGGTGGCCACCCAGCTTTTCCGACTGGCTCAAAACTGTTTTCTGGCAATTTTGGCAATTTACTATTTTTAGCAGGTTTTAACTTCCAGGGCCATTTTGAGGGCCTAAATGAAGGTTTTTCGAGATCGAGATTCTCAATAATAGCTGAAGGCATGATTGAGCCCCCAAAATGAATCTCCTCAATGACACCTTTCCAACGAGCTATCACATGCCTAAAATGGAGATCGTATGCAAAAGTTACGACCCCGGGAAGTTGATGTACTCACTTACCCAAACGGGGCCCACATGACTTTTGGCGCTTCATCTCCTAGGGTTAGGTTTTTGGATGTCTAGGACTTTTTGCGTTCCTGTTTATTGTAAAAAGGCCTCAGAGCCTCATTGTAATCATCCTCTTGCGAATGCGAGTAGCCGTCACATCTCTTCTCATAGATAAGCTGCCACCATTCTAGCGAGTCTTTCACTCTGTATTTTTACAGTCTCTGTACATTTCTGTGATTAATAGAAATTGTGTATTACTGTATATCTGTGTTTATGGTTGCATCTCTGATACATTTCTATTATATTATTGAATATCTGCAATATCTCTGTGCATTTCTTTATTATATCTCCTCTCTCATTTCGTGCCGAAAATAATCTGGATTAGTGGTATCAGAGCAGGCTGCTCTTGATCGTTTTTTCAATGCATGTCCCCGACGAGGTCTGAGTATAGCAATTTGGGTCTCAAGATTGTCTCTCTTAAAGACAATCTCTCTCACACACCCAAGAAACCCTCAATGGCGGAAGAAAAGAAAATCGACGGAGCAGACGATCCTATCAATCTGTTGCCTGAGCAAGCTCTCACGCGACAGAGGGACGAAATGATGGAGAATTTTTCCCACATCCTTAAACGCCTACCGATAGCATCAGGCGCATCTTCCTCAAGCGGCCACTTTGAAGGCACCTCGCCTTTCTAGTTACAAGTTAATTTTTATATTCCTGTATTTGAAGGACAGATACATGCAGAAGCCCTAGAAAAATGGTTAACTCTGCTAGAAGGTTATTTCTCTGTTCACAATTTTTCCGACAAAGAAAAGATCACCTTCGCACTCCTTAAAGCTCTCCCTCATGTCAAACATTGGTGGGAAACTTACTGGGAGCAAAGTTCCATAGAGGATTTTAGAATATATGGGGTCGATCGCTCTTGGGATTTTTTTTAGGATACGGTAAAGGAACAGTATTACCCTGTAGGAAACTATGAGGACCAGTACACAAGATGGACCACACTGCAGCAAGAGAGGGGCCAAGTAGTTTCGGAGTTCACCAATACCTTCCATACCTTGTGCACCAAGCTGGGTATCAAAGACTCCGAACGACATTTGGTTCTAAAATACCGTGGGGCTCTACATAGATACATCCAAACTGAAATGGATTTTCTGGACATCTCATCACTCAGTGTTGCTTATCGATATGCTGTTAAAATTGAGTAGAAATTTAAGGACCAGAACAAACGGGAATTTGGGTCTACGAATCCGCAACAACCAAAGTATGACAAAGACAGCCCGAACAAACAGTCTCCCGAAAACTAGTCCAAGACACAGGAAAAGAAGGGTCACAGGAAGACAAACAAGGACACCGAAAAATGGTGAGAGTTCCACAAAATCCCTTGGCACAATACCGATGAATGTCGCTCAAAACGGTCATTGGTGTCCGACATCAAAGACAAGGAGCCAAACCTTGATTCAGAATCTGATTTTTAAAATAATGGTAAAAGACAGATCATCGACGCAGACCCCACTGCTATTGTTGCGACCGCAACAATTCAACCAGAAGAACCAACAGATCCTGAAGAGGGGAGCGCCTTTTTCATTCACAGATGTGGGTGAAAGGGACCCCGCTGCATTTTATTGTTGATAGCGGAAGCCAGAACAACCTCATCTTAGCAGGGGTCATCAAACAGTTGGGATTGTTGACAACACCACACCCGCAACCATACAACATTGGGTGGCTTCGCCAAGGACGAGATCTTCGTGTCAACCAACAATGTCGATTGTCATATGGCATCCAGCCCTTCAAGGGCGAGGTATTATGTGATGTTTCCCCACTAGATGTCTGTGATGTTCTCTTGGGCCAACCATATATGTGGAAGCACCATGTTGTTTATGAGTCTCGACCCCCTAGTGTCATCGTTACTTTGGGGGGTCATCTCTACAAAATACCAGAGGTAGTTCCAACTATTGTTCCACCTAAAAAGTGTTGCAAGGTAGTATCTCATACTGAAAACTTTAGCTTCTTCACAATCTGTTCGAAAGGGGAACAGAAGCACATTGCAACCACTACGATTTCGCCCCCTGCACCTTCTATCCAACAGAAGCAGGTCGACAAGGTTGCAACAAAGCAAAAAAATTCCTTCTGCACACCTTCCTCTCATGTAACTCGACTTGTTGAATAGCCCCAACTTCAACAGGTTCATGACAGACTTCCGCAAACCAAGCAACGTGACGTCTCCAGCAATACAAGCAGCTCACCCAGATGCAGATCCAACAAACGCTTTGCCCTCTCCCCCGGGAACTCAACGCAATGGAGACCATTGCTTCCTAAGGAGGGAGGATTGATCTAGGTGGATATCGGTGGCCACCCACCTTTTCTGACTGGCTCAAAACTGTTTTCTGGCAATTTTGGCAATTTACTATTTTAAGCAGTTTTTAACTTCCGGGGCCATTTTGAGGGCCTAAATGAAGGTTTTTATAGATCGAGGTTCTCAATGATATCCAAAGGAATTATTTATCCCCCAAAATGAATCTCCTCGACGATACCTTTCCAACGAGTTATCACACGCCTAAAACGGAGATCGTATGCAAAAATTACGACCCCGGGAAGTTGATGTACTCACTTACCCAAACGGGGCCCACATGACTTTTGGCGCTTCATCTCCTAGGGTTAGGTTTTTGGATGTCTAGGAATTTTGGCATTCCCGTTTATTGTAAAAATGGCTCAGAGCCTCATTGTAATCATATTCTTGCGAATGCGAGTAGCCGTCACATCTCTTATCAGAGATAAGCTTCCACCATTCTAGCGAGTCTTTCACTCTGTATTTTTACAGTCTCTGTACATTTCTTTGATTAGTAGAAATCGTGTATTACTGTATATCTGTGTTTATGGTTGCATCTCCAATACATTTCTGTTATAATATTGAATATCTGCAATATCTATGTGCATTTCTTTATTATATCTCCGCTCTCATTTTGTGCCGAAAATAATCTGGATCACGACTACAGGGGAAGAAGGTAAAAAAGAGTGTAGCAATGGCTAGGTTCTTCCTTCCTTCTTCAATGGATGAATATTTCTCTTTTAGGGGACATGAGACAAGGACCTACTTGTGTGCTTGTCACCTAGTGTTTTAAATCAACAAAGTTTATAAATAAATGCAAGAATACAAGCCTACAACCATTCAATTAAGAATTTTTGCAAAAAAAACACTTACATATCATGAAGAAATAACATTGCAAACCCTAGTTGAAAACCATCCTTCAAGAGAAATGCCAAAAATTCAAAGAAAATCCTTTCTTCAACAAGTGCGCCTCACTTAAAAGATGAAATACCCCAACAAGGGCGCAAAAATCAGATCTCACAAGAGAGTGAGTTGTGAGTTATGTCAAAATGAGGGAAAAACTCCTCAATATATACTATATCATGACTTTTAATTAAATTTAGGTCATTAAAAATAACAGAATAGGATACAAACCAAAATTATACTATTTTTACATTAAATTATCAAATCAAGGCCCTAACTGAGCACAATCAAGACATCAAGCCCTACTAAGGGAGACGTAGCCCCTTTTTAGGGCAAATGCAACACAAAATGACAAAATGTTGGCCCTCTTTGGGCCTCGCAATCATGCCGCACATTCCAGCTACCCTTTCAAACTGTCACATGCTCAAGGTGACGTCAATGGCTCCTAGGTGATGTCCTGGTCCATCAAAGGGAAACGTCCCACTAAAAGTGGGTCAACCCCCCTAGGGTGGGCTCAGCCAAAGTGTCCCTGATGGAACGTCCTTCTTCTTCTCATGTGAAAAATCTTGGTCAAACACTATCCTGTCCCTGCCCTTGATGGGGTCCCAACAACCATCTGATGGGCTCTTCATCCCCATGGAGGTCTGAACTAATCATCTTCCCATGTGTATCGGTCCAACTGGCACCTGTTCGTCGGGCATGGTCCTGCACATCAAAACTTTCGCCCTCCATTGGCTCATTAGTCACAGGGATCATAGCAATGTTAATAATGTCTAATCATTAATATTATCAGACACATGAATAAAAACCCTGATATATCATCCAATAGCTCAAAGATATTACAAAGACCTATAATATAAGACTGAAGAAAAAGACAAGACACCATGTTGGGCTAGTGTCCATAAGGATAGGAAAGTCTCCAAGGGGTATCATCCAAGTCATGTAGAATGATTTGATATGGAAAAGGGATGTCCAGACATACAGGTAGAGTGAAAGATAGGGATGCAGGATATTACCTGTGGGTGCCTTTGTAGAAGGTGAGTTGTACCTGTCATGGATGCAATTTTTTCCAAGCCCTTTCTTGCCTTTATTCTTTCTTTTCTTTATTTTCTTTCCATTTTTTTATTTCAAGGACTAACTAGAGGACACTGCCTTGGTGTGGTGACCAGAGCTGACAATGTTACCCACAAGCACTTTCACAGAGATGATAAGGCTAGCTCGTGATGAGACCCCCTTTTCCTTGGCCATGCAACCAAAGGTCACTGCCCTGGCATGGTAACCAGGTAGTGGCAATGTCATGCTGTTAGGTACCCATGAACATAATTGGTTAGCTCATGATGAGACCCCCTATCCTCTTGGCTAGGTCTTGTTTTTGTTATTTTTCTTCGTGTCCCTCTTGTTTCTTGCTGAGAGGATTTTTATTGCCTTCTGGGGGATCCCTGGGTGAAGCATCTCTCGGTTTCATTTTTATGGCTTTTATATTTTACCAACTGCTTTTACCTTCTGGGCCTTTAGCCCCTTCTTCCCATGAGATAAGGTGAAACCCCACAAACATATCATCCTAATGCGTAGACTAGGGGAATGGGATAGATGAGCGGGAGATAAGATGAAAAGTGATGATATGATGGTAGCGGACGATGGCTCTTTAGGAATCCCCTCAATGGAAAACCAAAACCTATGGGTACAGGCTTGCTAGGACACCCTGTCAATCCCCCCAACCATGGTTAAGTGGTTTAATGTAAGATCCAAGCAGTTGTAAGAGATAAAAGGAGTAAGATGCATATCTCTAAAGGTTATAATGATCAAAAAGTGACACATACCATGATACCTGGACCAATTACCTCATGGAGCAAGAGTCTTTTCCGATACAAGTCCAAGCCAAAGGTGATGGATGTTTCCGCTGCTGACAAGATGAGTCTGATGAAAGAGAAGAAGGATGGTCCCTCCAGGGCCATGCTCAGGTCAATCCTACTCTCGATACTCCATGTCTAGGACCTGTGGGCCTTGAGTCATGATCTCCTAGTTATCCCTAGAAATCGGGGATAACAAAGCCCACTAATAGAAAATTGGGGCTATACTCACCACTACCTATTCCATCCCATCCGTGGGAAAGTATCTCTATGGATTTTGTAGGGATTTTACCAATGTCGAAAGGGGGTCATGACTATTTGTATGTTGTAGTGAACAAGTTCAACAAAATGTGTATATTAATGCCATGTAAAAATCAAATCACTACTGAGCAGACTACCAATCTCTTCTTTCGATATGTTTGGGTTCACTTTGGGTTACCCACATCCATTATCTCGGATCGAGATACTCAATTCCTTGGGGATTTTTTGACAAGCTTGTGGAGAACAATGGACACCAAGTTGAAGAGGAGCACTGCTTTCCATCCACAAACCAAAGGACAGATAGAGGTTGTAAACTAGAAAGTGGTACTTTTTCTTCAAGGCTACTGCAACAAGCATTCCAAAGTATGGGATGAACAAATACCCTATGTACAACATGCTTACAACCGAGCCTTACATTCCTCCACTTAGTGTTCGCCTTTTGAGACATGTTTTGAGTACCTACCTAAGGTTCCTTTGGAATCAGGGGTAATTTTAGGGGCTAAATTTCGCTCATGGGCTAATTTTCCATGGTTTTTCCAAAATCAAGATTCGCTATTYTAAAAATTATTYGCCCAAATTCTATAGGAAAAAATTATTTTACCTTAAAAATCGCCAAAATTTTATAAAAACTATATAAAATCCTTATAAATTTGAATATTTTTACAAAAATATCGCCAATCATTTATAGTTGGCATATGAAGGATTAGTAAGATTCACCAAGGTTTCTACATTTTAATATAAATTTCCATCCTTAAAATCATCCATGTTTGGAATTGATGTATGGGAGAGATGTCTATTCAAATGAAGAAATAAATGAATACAGATCCCACAAGTCCATCCATAGGATCCAACAGGTACACCAAGAAGTCAGGGAACAATTGGAGAAAAGTCAAGCACAGTATAAATCTTGGCATGACAAATACAGGTTTGATCATCAGTTCCAGGTTGGAGACCGGGTATGGCTTCACTTCAACAAGGAAATATTGAAGGGTGAAGGCAAGAAACTCAAGCCCATTTGTTATGGACCCTTCATTATTTTGGAGAAAAGTGGTACCAATTATTTTCATCTGGATCTTCCACTTTATGTACAGATTTACTCAGTTGTAAATGTAGAGAACTTGAAAAAAATTTAGCCTCCCATGATCATGGATCAGGATGAGGAAGTTTCAATACCATCATTTGATGAGTTTTCTCTTAAGTAATTGGATGAGTTAAAGGAAGATATCATCCTGTACAGAAAGATGAGGACTTCACATAGGGGTTATGTTGATTATCTTCGAGTAGGATTAAAGGGAACACAACCAAGCAAGGCAAAGTGGATTGTGAATGACAAGGTGAGGGAACTCTTCCCTAACTTATATGTTTATTGATGAAATACTTTGGTGGTCCAAAAATTTCTTAGTTGGAAGGCGTGATCAAAAAAGGATCTAGAGAAGACTAAGGACAACTCAAAACTCGCAGAAGAAACTGAGGAAGCTCATAATGGCCTCAAAAGACAGAGAAAGTGAAAATATTAAAAGTCCTCAAAAATCAGTGAATGTGGCATCATCGCGAAGAGCATGTCGCAAGATTTCCAACGGTGCAAACAACTTGTCAGATAAAGTTACAGATATAAATATATTCACGTTCAAAGTTTGGTCAACCTAGCCTAGTGAGCAGGGGATGAGTGAGAATCCATACTACTGATGTCAGCATAAGTATGAATGATTTCAGCATCTATACAAGCATACATGGAACACACAGGAATCTACACGTGTCATGTTGATGTGGCAGCATAAGAGGTTGCCACATGTCACTCTTTTTTGGAATGTTTGTGTCATTTCATGGACTAGTAAAAATGTACCACGTGGCCCAGTCATGGGCTTCCATGTGGTAGTGGGAAAATGCTCAATGAAGGCCCGAGAATGAAATTCAAAAAATAAAAAAAAAATGGTGGGTCCACCAAATCTAGAAGAACCCCGCCAAATATGGTGCCCAACAGACATATGAAAACCTCTACTAAAATTGGCGAAACCAATGAATATATTAATTTATATATAAGTTAAAAACAACAACCCAAAAGGGGAGGCCCTTGGGATGGACCCCGGGACCTCCCCCTTTATCTATGCCTTACAAATTCTCTGCCAACAACTAGGCCAAACAACCTACGTTGTTTACAACGCCCAAAATATTACTTAAATTTTGAATCTGCCCAGTGTTGGGGGAGAGATGTGTGAGGGTACTAACGACATGATTTACGAGGCATTTTATTGGTATTAATTGGAGGTTTTAGGGCACAAAAACTGAGACAAAGTTTCTCTTGGGCCTGGGAGTGCTAGAGTCGGATTGAGGCACAAAGACAATCATTTTTGGGTAATTCGATGCCATGAATTCAATGGTGTTTTTTGTTTTCTGATCTGAGCAAAACTTCTGAAGATTGTTTCCAAAATGAAATATACTTATGTATTTTTCCAAATTCTTTTGTTGAGTTAATAAAAAGGCCTACCCATTTGAGAGCAGGACTCACAAACATAGTCCACCAGGGATGAACTCCATTATCAAGTTTTTGTGTCCAAATTTGATTCTTATGTCTCTTCATTATTGATATTTTCCTTCTTTAATGGTTCACTTTAATTTATTCTCATTTAACTCAATTATTTATAAGTCACTTCGATGAAAATACTTGGATCAATCATTCACCATACCATAAGAAATCGTGATCATTAAAAAAAACATGTAACCATACCAGAACTTTTGTAGATGATCTGAACCCATAGAATGCTAACCTCGAGACTTGCTTCAGACTTGAGGGACCTGGTAATAATATCTACTCAAGTTTTCATGATTTTTTTCTCATGTATGCTACTTCCTATTTATAGCCCGCATATCTATGCATTTTCCTCCACTGCATCCCACGTACATACACACCTTCCTCCACTACGGCTTGCATACACCTCAGAAACTAGGGTTTTTCTCAAATTATGAAACTCTGAAACTTTTAGTGCTTCACACTTTTTCAACCTCAGAAAAGATCTGCCACATTGATCCTTAGATTTACTTATTGATTTCCAATAGAAAGATAAACCATTACAAAATTACTAGGCCATAACAAATTCACAAGAGAGATGTTCAATGTAAGTGTATGTGAATGTGAAAATGAATGAATCCATGAGGTGTATTTATACAAATGTTGGGTAACTCCCCTCCTTAATTTAGGGATTCTAGGGTTTTCTTGTTACAATAATTTTACCGCTTTGACTAGTATACTAGGGATTCTTAACCACACTTCAGGGATTCCAAATTTACAAGGCCATATTTCCCTAACCATGAGGAACCACGTGGAATTCCACATACCACCAGAAATGGCACGATGAGTACAATACATATATGAGGGTATTTACTATATTTACATTGTCCTTCATCTCCATATTAATATTTCAACATCACTACCGGAATATGCTACTATAACTCTTCAAATGTATCCAACATAATTTTTGACCTCAAACAACTTTGGGTCCCATAAAAACACCTCTGAGGATACATGTAGATTACATCAAATGTACCCAACTAACTCATCATCAATCTCGATCATACAAATGATAACCAACTGTCCAATGATATCGTCCACATATTTAGGGATTCTAGACTTCTCCAGGGGTTGAAATCAATATCCAATATCACTGTCCAAGGGTTGACATCAATGACAACCAATTTCCCAAACCAATTTTCCAACAATAGTATCGCATGGTACAAGGATCAAAATCTAAAACCGCTTGCTATCCATGCTACAATGGTTTATGGTTTGCTATACCACCCTGCGAATGTGATTCTTGTGTCACCTACCACCATTCCACCCACTTCGACCATGGTATTCTATGCCATCTTTTCCATTCCAATTATGCCACATGGCCTCCATGCCATGATGATTTCTTGTACAATAAAATACCCAATTTTTTCTAAATTTCAAATTTTTTCCAATTTTCCAAAAATGGATAATTCCAATTTTTTTTTTCGCAACGCCACAATGAGAACCTAAATTAATATTTCAAATGGTTTATTTAGGATTTGTGTGTATCGAATTTACCTCTGCACCCAAACTTTGACACTCTTAGGTTGAATTCTCAACTAATTTCATTGCAAGAATTGGGGTTATTTTCCAATTTCGCTCAATTATTCATGGCTACACTGTAATTTCTAGAATTTGACCAATTTTAGGCCCAAAAAACTCATATTTAGATATTAAATTTGGGGATTTTAACCCCGGAACTCAAATTCACCGAAAATACAAGCAATCTCCTCACTCCTTTAGTTGGAAAAATATGACAACCACCTTGCAATCTAAGCTTTAACTATCCTAATTTAGATTTTTTGTGTTTATTCTAGCCCATAAATGATCATTGTTTGAACCTATCTCTATGATACCATTATGTAATGTACCTTATCTTAATGAGGAAACATTACTTATGAAAAATACACATAAATTTAATATTTATTTTTCTAATTTATTCTTGTAACTTACCAACTACAAATTGAACACATTTTTAACTAAAAATTGATACCCATAAATAAATGCATATACAACATTCTACAATAACATATTGAAACCATACAAATATCTATAATAGCCTATAAAAATCATTCCAATGCACAGAGTAAAAGAACAACAATTAAACTCATGGAGTAACTCTGAAAATAGATAAAAAAAAATTAACTTCTTAAAAACATATGTGCAATCAACTGCTTGGGAAGGATGTTCCACCCAACCATGGATGTGCTTCTCCAAATATCAACAACAAGACACCCCTGAACTTGGGATAGTAATCCACAAGGGAAGGGTTCCTCTAATAGTCCTATAACATCTCTAAATCCACAACCCACTGGTATTCTCCTACAACTATCCCCACTGGATGTCTGTGATGTTCTCTTGGGCCAACCATATATGTGGAAGTGCCATGTTGTTTATGAGTCTCAACCCCGTAGTGTCATTGTTACTTTGGGGTGTCATATCTACATAATACCAGAGGTAGTTCCAACTATTGTTCCACCTAAAAAGTGCTACAAGGTAGTATCTCATACTGCAAAATTCAGCTTCTTCACAATCTGTTCGAAAGGGGAACAGAAGGACATTGCAACCACTACAGTTTCGCCCCCTGCACCTTCTATCCAACAGAAGCAGGTCAACAAGGTTGCAGCAAAGCACAAAAATTCCTTCTGCACACCTTCCTCTCATGTAACTCGACTTGTTGAACAACCCCAACTTCAACAGGTTCATGACAGACTTCCACAAACCAAACAGCGCGACGTCTCCAGCAATACAAGCAACTCACCCAGATGCAGATCCAGCAAATGCTTTGCCCTCTCCCCCGGCAACTCAACACAATGGAGACCATTCCTTCCTAAGGAGGGAGGATTGATCTAGGTGGATATCGGTCGCCACCCACCTTTTCCGACTGGCTCAAAACTGTTTTCTGGCAATTTTGGCAATTTACTATTTTTAGCAGGCTTTAACTTTCGGGGCCATTTTGAGGGCCTAAATGAAGGTTTTTCGAGATCGAGGTTCTCAATGATAACTGAAGGCATTATTTATCCCCCAAAATGAATATCCTCAATGATACCTTTCCAACGAGCTATCACACGCCTAAAACAGAGATCGTATGCAAAAGTTACGACCCCGAGAAGTTGATGTACTCACTTCCCAAACGGGGCCCACATGACTTTTGACGCTTCATCTCCTAGGGTTAGGTTTTTGGATGTCTAGGAATTTTGGCATTCCCATTTATTGTAAAAATTCCTCAGATCCTCATTGTAATCATCTTCTTGCGAATGCGAGTAGCCGTCACATCTCTTCTTAGAGATAAGCTGCCACCATTCTAGCTAGTCCGTCACTCTGTATTTTTACAGTCTTTGTACATTTATTTGATTAATAGAAATCATGTATTACTGTATATCTGTGTTTATGGTTGCATCTCTAATACATTTATGTTATATTATTGAATATCTACAATATCTCTGTGCATTTCTTTATTATATCTCCGCTCTCATTTCGTGTCGAAAATAATCCGGATCAGTGGTATCAGAGCAGGCTGTTCTTGATCATTTTTTCAGTGCATGTCCCCAAAGACGTTCGAGTATAGCAAGTTGGGTCCCGATCTTGTCTCTCTTGAAGAAAATATCTCTTGCACACCCAAGAAACCCTCAATGGCAGAAGAAAAGAAAATCGACGGAGCAAACGATCCTATCAATCTGTTGCTTGAGCAAGATCTCACGCGACAGAGGGACGAAATGATGGAGAATTTTTCCCACATCCTTAAACGCCTACCGATAGCATCAGGCGCATCTTCATCAAGAGGCCACTTTGAAGGCACCTCGCCTTTCAAGGTACAAGTTAATTTTGATATTCCTGTATTTGAAGGACAGATAGATGCAGAATCCCTAGAAAAATGGTTAACTCTGCTAGAAGGTTATTTCTCTATTCACAATTTTTCCGACAAAGAAAAGATCGCCTTCGCACTCCTTAAATCTCTCCCTCATGCCAAACATTGGTGGGAAACTTACTCGGAGAAAAGGTCCACAGAGGAGTCTAGAATATATGGGGCCGATCCCACTTGGGATTTTTTTGTGGATGCGGTAAAGGAACAGTATTACCCTATTGGAAACTATGAGGACCAGTACATGAGATGGAAAACACTGCGGCAAGAGAGGGGCCAAGCAGTTTCGGAGTCAACCAATACCTTCCATACCTTGCACACCAAGCTGGGTATCAAAGACTCCGAGTGACATTTGGTTCTGAAATACCGTGGGGCTCTACACAGATACATCCAAACTGAAATGGATTTTCTGGACATCTCATCACTCAGTGTTGCTTATCAATATGCTGTTAAAATTGAGCAGAAATTTAAGCACCAGAACAAATGGGAATTTGGGTCTTCAAATTCGCAAAAACCAAAGTATGACAAAGATAGCCCGAACAAACAGTCTCTCGTAAACCAGTCCAAGACACAGGAAAAGAAGGGTCACAGGAAGACAAAGAAGGACACCGGAAAATGGTGTGAGTTCCAAAAAATCCCTTGGCACAACACCGATGAATGTCGCTCAGAACAGTCATTGGTGGCCGAGATCAAAGACAAGGAGCCAAACCTTGATTCAGAATCTGATTCTGAAAATAATGGTAAAATACAGATCATTGACGCAGACCCCACTGCTATTGTTGCGACCGTAACAATTCAACCAGAAGAACCAACAGATCCTCAAGAGGGGGAGCACCTTTTTCATTCACAGATGTGGGTGAAGGGGACCCCGCTGCATTTTATTGTTGATAATGGAAGCCAGAAGAACCTCATCTCAGCAGAGGTCGTCAAACCGTTGGGATTGTTGACAACACCACACTCACAGCCATACAACATTGGGTGGCTTCGCCAAGGACGAGATCTTCTTGTCAACCAGCAATGTCGATTGTCATACAACATCCAGCTCTTCAAGGACGAGGTATTATGTGATGTTTACCCACTGGATGTCTGTGATGTTCTCTTGGTCCAACCATATATGTGGAATGGCCATGCTGTCTATGAGTCTCGACCCCGTAGCGTCATTGTTACTTTGGGGGGTCATCTCTATAGAATACCAGAGGTAGTTCCAACAATTGTTCCACCTAAAAAGTGCTGCAAGGTAGTATCTCATACTGCAAAATTTAGCTTCTTCACAATCTGTTCGAAAGGGGAACAAAAGGACATTGCAACCACTACAGTTTCGCCCCCTGCACCTTCTATCCAACAGAAGCAGGTCGACAAGGTTGTAGAAAAGCACAAAAATTCCTTCTTCACACCTTCCTCTCATGTAACTCGACTTGTTGAACAGCCCCAACTTCAACAGGTTCATGACAGACTTCCACAAACCAAGTAGCGCGATGTTCCAACAATACAATCAACTCACCCAGATGCAGATCCAACAAACGCTTTGCCCTCTCCCCCGGGAACTCAATGCAATGGAGACCATTTCTTCCTAAGGAGGGAGGATTGATCCAGGTGGATATTGGTGGCCACCCACCTTTTCCGACTAGCTCAAAACCGTTTTCTAGCAATTTTGGCAATTTACTATTTTTAGCAGGTTTTAACTTCCGGGGCAATTTTGAGGGCCTAAGTGAAGGTTTTTCAAGATCTAGGTTCTCAATGATATCCAAAGGCATGATTGATCACCCAAAATGAATCTCCTCGATGATACATTTCCAATGAGCTATCACACGCCTAAAACAGAGATCGTATGCAAAAGTTACGACCCCAGGAAGTTGATGTACTCACTTACCCAAACGAGGCCCACATAACTTTTGGCGCTTCATCTCCTAGGGTTAGGTTTTTGGATGTCTAGGAATTTTGGCATTCCCATTTATTGTAAAAAGGCCTAAGAGCCTCATTGTAATCATCTTCTTGCGAATGCGAGTAGCCGTCACATCTCTTCTCAAAGATAAGCTGCCACCATTTTAGCGGGTCTTTCACTCTGTATTTTTACAATCTCTGTACATTTATTTGATTAATAGAAATCAAAAATTTACTGTATATCTGTGTTTATGGTTGCATCTCTGATACATTTCTGTTATATTATTGAATATCTGCAATATCTCTTTGCATTTCTTTATTATATCTCCGCTCTCAATTCATGCCGAAAATAATCAGGATCAGTGGTATCAGAGCAGGCTGCTCTTGATCATTTTTTCAGTGCATGTCCCCGACGAGGTCCGAGTATAGAAATTTGGGTCTCGAGCTTGTCTCTCTTGAAGAAAATCGCTCTCGCACACCCAAGAAACCCTCAATGGCGGAAGAAAAGAAAATCGACGGAGCAGACGATCCTATCAATCTGTTGCTTGAGCAAGCTCTCACGCGACAGAGGGACAAAATGATGGAGAATTTTTCCCACATCATTAAACGCCTACTGATAGCATCAGGTGCATCTTCATCAAGAAATCACTTTGAAGGCACCTCACCTTTCAAGGTACAAGTTAATTTTGATATTCCTGTATTTGAAGGATAGATAGATGCAGAAGCCCTAGAAAAATGGTTAACTCTGCTAGAAGGTTATTTCTCTGTTCACAATTTTTCCGACAAAGAAAAGATCA
>ML779760.1:1060545-1081795 GCA_009831015.1 Picea engelmannii | reverse complement strand
GTTTATGGTTTCATCTCTGATACATTTCTGTTATATTATTGAATATCTGCAATATCTCTATGCATTTCTTTATTATATCTCCGCTCTCATTTCGTGCCGAAAATAATCCGGATCAGTGGTATCAGAGCAGGCTGCTCTTGATCGCTTTTTCAGTGCATGTCTTCGATGAGGTATGAGTTTAGCAAGTTGGGTCTCGAGCTTGTCTCTCTTGAAGACAGTCACTCTCGCACACCCAAGAAACCCTAAATGGTGGAAGAAAAGAAAATCGACGGAGCAGACGATCCTATCAATCTGTTGCTTGAGCAAGCTCTCACGCGACAGAGGGACGAAATGATGGAGAATTTTGCCCACATCCTTAAACACCTACCGATAGCATCAGGCACATATTCATCAAGCAGCCACTTTGAAGGCACCTCGCCTTTCAAGGTACAAGTTAATTTTGATATTACTGTATTTGAAGGACAGATAGATGCAGAAGCCCTAGAAAAATGGTTAACTCTACTAGAAGGTTATTTCTCTATTCACAATTTTTCCGACAAAGAAAAGATCACCTTCGCACTCCTTAAAGCTCTCCCTCATGTCAAACATTGGTGGGAAACTTACTGGGAGAAAAGTTCCACATAGGAGTTTAGAATATATGGGGTCGATCCCACTTGGTATTTTTTTGTTGATGCGGTAAACGAACAGTATTACCCTGTTGGAAACTATGGGGACCAGTACATGAGATGGACCACACTGTGGCAAGAGAGGGCCCAAGCAGTTTCAGAGTTCACCAATACCTTCCATACCTTACGAACCAAGCTGGGTATCAAAGGCTCTGAGCGACATTTGGTTCTGAAATACCGTGGGGCTCTACACAGATACATCCAAAATGAAATAGATTTTCTGGACATCTCATCACTCGGTGCTGCCTATCGATATGCTGTTAAAATTGAGCAGAAATTTAAGAACCAAAACAAACGTGAATTTGGGTCTGCAAATCTGCAACAACCAAAGTATGACAAAGACAGCCCAAACAAACAGTCTCCCGAAAACCAGTCCAACACACAGGAAAATAAGGGTCACCGGAAGACAAAGAAGGACACCGAAAAATGGTGTGAGTTCCACAAAACCCTTGGCACAACACCGATGAATGTCGCTCAAAAAAGTCATTGGTGGCCGAGATCAAAGACAAGGAGGCAAACCTTGATTCAGAATTTGATTCTGAAAATAATGGTAAAAGACAGATCATCGACGCATACCCCACTTCTATTGTTGCAGCCGAAACAATTCAACCAGAAGAACCAACAGATCCTGAAGAGGGGGAGCACCTTTTTCATTCATAGATGTGGGTGAAGGGGACCCCACTGCATTTTATTGTTGATAGCGGAAGCCATAAGAACCTCATCTCAGCAGAGGTCATCAAACAGTCGGGATTGTCGACAACACCACACCCGCAGCCATACAACATCGGATGGCTTCGCCAAGGATGAGATCTTCGTGTCAACCAGCAATGTCTATTGTCATATGGCATCCAGCCCTTCAAGGACGAGGTATTATGTGATGTTTCCCCACTGGTTGTCTATGATGTTCTCTTGGGCCAACCATATATGTGGAAGCACCATGTTGTTTATGAGTCTCGACCCCGTAGTGTCATTGTTACTTTGGGGGGTCATCTCTACAGAATACCAGAGGTAGTTCCAACTATTGTTCCACCTAAAAAGTGCTGCAAGGTAGTATCTCATACTGCAAAATTCAACTTCTTCACAATCTGTTCGAAAGGGGAACAAAAGGACATTGCAACCACTACAGTTTCACCCCCTGCACCTTCTATCCAATAGAAGTAGGTCGACAAGGTTGTAGCAAAGCACAAAAATTCCTTCTGCACACCTTCCTCTCATGCAACTCAACTTGTTGAACAACCCCAACTTCAACAGGTTCATGACAGACTTCCACAAACCAAGCAGCGCGACGTCTCTAGCAATACAAGCAGCTCACCCAGATGCAGATCCAGCAAATGCTTTGCTCTCTCCCCCGGGAACTCAACGCAATGGAGACCATTCCTTCCTAAGGAGGGAGGATTGATCCAGGTTGATATCGGTGGCCACCCACCTTTTCTGACTGGGTCAAAACTGTTTTCTGACAATTTTGGCAATTTACTATTTTTAGAAGGTTTCAACTTTCGGGGCCATTTTGAGGGCCTAAATGAAGGTTTTTCGATACCTTTCCAACGAGCTATTACATGCCTAAAATGGAAATCGTATGCAAAAGTTACGACACCTGGAAGTTGATGTACTCACTTACCCAAACGGGGCCCACGTGACTTTTGGCGCTTCATTTCCTAGGGTTAGGTTTTTGGATGTCTAGGACATTTGGCATTCTCGTTTATTGTAAAATGGCCTCAGAGCCTCATTGTAATCATCTTCTTGCAACTTCAAGTATCCGTCACATCTCTTCTCAGAGATAAGCTGCAACCATTCTAGCGACTCTTTCACTCTGTATTTTTACAGTCTCTGTACATTTATTTGATTAATAGAAATCATGTATTACTGTATATCTGTGTTTATGGTTGCATCTCTGATACATTTTTGTTATATTATTGAATATCTGTAATATCTCTATGCATTTCTTTATTATATCTCCGCTCTCATTTCGTGCCGAAAATAATCTGGATCAGTGGTATCAGAGCAGGCTGCTCTTGATCATTTTTTCAGTGCATGTCCCCGACGAGGTCCGAGTATAGCAAGTTGGGTCTCGAGCTTGTCTCTCTTGAAGACAATAACTCCCGCACACCCAAGAAACCATCAATGGCAGAAGAAAAGAAAATCAACGAAGCAGACGATCCTATCAATCTTTTGCTTAAGCAAGCTCTTAGGCGATAGAGGGACGAAATGATGGAGAATTTTTCCCACATCCTTAAACGTCTACCGATAACATCAGTACATATTCATCAAGCGGCCACTTTGAAGGCACCTCGCCTTTCAAGGTACAAGTTAATTTTGATATTCCTTTATTTGAAGGACAGATAGATGCAGAAGCCCTAGAAAAATGGGTAACTCTGCTAGAAGGTTATTTCTCTGTTCCCAATTTTTCCGACAAAGAAAAGATCACCTTCGCACTCCTTAAAGCTCTCCCTCATGTCAAACATTGGTGGGAATCTTACTGGGATAAAAGTTCCACAAAGGAGTCTAAAATATATGGGGCCGATCCCACTTGGGATTTTTCTGTGGATGCTGTAAAGGAACAGTATTACCCTGTTGGAAACTATGAGGACCAGTACATGAGATGGACCACACTGCGGCAAGAGAGGGGCCAAGAAGTTTCGGAGTTCACCAATACCTTCCATACCTTGTGCACCAAGCTGGGTATCAAAGACTTCGAGCGACATTTGGTTCTGAAATACCGTGGGGCTCTACACAGATACATCCAAACTGAAATGGATTTTATGGACATCTCATCACTCCGTGCTGCTTATCGATATGCTGTTAAAATTGAGCAGAAATTTAAGCACCAAAGCAAACGGGAATTTGTCTCTGCAAATCCGCAACAACCAAAGTATGACAAAGACAGCCCGAACAAATAATCTCCTGAAAACCAATCCAAGACACAGGAAAAGAAGGGTCATGGGAAGACAAAGAAGGACACCGGAAAATGGTGCGAGTTCCACAAAATCCCTTGGCACAACACTGATGAATGTCACTCAAAACACTCATCGGTGGCCGAAATCAAAGATAAGGAGCCAAACCTTGATTCAAAATATGATTATGAAAATAATGGTAAAATACAAATCATCGACGCAGACCCCACTGCTATTGTTGTGACCGCAACAATTCAACCAGAAGAACCAACATATCCTGAAGAGGGGGAGCTCCTTTTTCATTCACAGATGTGGGTGAAGGGGACCCCGCTGCAGTTTATTGTTGATAGCGGAAGCCAGAAGAACCTCATCTCAGCAAAGGTCGTCAAAAAGTTGGGATTGTCGACAACACCACACCCGCAGCCATACAACATCGGGTGGCTTCGCCAAGGATGAGATCTTCTTGTCAACCAGCAATGTCGATTATCATACGACATCCAGCCCTTCAAGGAGAAGGTATTATGTGATGTTTCCCCACTGGATGTCTATGATGTTCTCTTGGGCCAACCATATATGTGGAACCGTCATGTTGTTTATGAGTCTCGACCCCGTAGTGTCATTGTTACTTTGGGGGGTCATCTCTACAGAATACCAAAGGTAGTTCCAACTATTGTTCCACCTAAAAAGTGTTGCAAGGTAGTATCTCATACTACAAAATTCAACTTCTTCACAATCTGTTCGAAAGCGGAACAGAAGGACATTGCAACCACTACAGTTTCGCCCCCTGCACGTTCTATCCAACAGAAGCAGGTCGACAAGGTTACAGAAAAGCACAAAAATTCCTTCTACACACCTTCCTCTCATGTAACTTGACTTTTTGAACAGCCCCAACTTCAACAGGTTCATGACAGACTTCCACAAACCAAGCAGCGTGACGTCTCCAACAATACAAGCAGCTCACCTAGATGCAGATCCAACAAATGCTTTGCCCTCTCCCCCAGGAACTCAACGCAATGGAGACCATTGCTTCCTAAGGAGGGACGATTGATCTAGGTGGATATCGGTGGCCACCTACCTTTTCCGACTGGCTCAAAACTGTTTTCTGGCAATTTTGGCAATTTACTATTTTTAGCAGGTTTTAACTTCCGGGGTCATTTTGAGGGCCTAAATGAAGGTTTTTCAAGACCGAGGTTCACAATGATAGCTGAAGGCATGATTGAGCCCCCAAAATGAATCTCCTCGACGATACGTTTCCAACGAGCTATCACACGCCTAAAACGGAGATCGTATGCAAAAGTTACGACCCCGAGAAGTTGATGTACTCACTTACCCAAACGGGGCCCACACGAATTTTGGCACTTCATCTCCTAGGGTTAGGTTTTTGGATGTCTAGGTATTTTTTCATTCCTGTTTATTGGAAAAATGCCTCAGAGCCTCATTGTAATCATCTTCTTGCGAATGCGAGTAGCCGTCACATCTCTTCTTAGAGATAAGCTGCCACCATTCTAGAGATTCTTTCACTCTGTATTTTTACAGTCTCTGTACATTTTTTTGATTAATAGGAATCATGTATTACTGTATATCTGTGTTTATGGTTGCATCTCTGATACATTTCTATTATATTATTGAATATCTACAATATCTCTGTGCATTTCTTTATTATATCTCCGCTCTCATTTCCTGCCGAAAATAATCTGTATCAGTGGTATCAGAGCAGGATGCTCTTGATCGTTTTTTCAGTGGATGTCCCCGATGAGGTCCAAGTATAGCAAGTTGGGTCTCGAGCTTGTCTCTCTTGAAGACAATCGCTCTCGCACACCCAAGAAACCCTCAATGGCAGAAGAAAAAAAAATCGACGGAGCAGACGATCCTATCAATCTGTTACTTGAGCAAGCTCTTACGCGACAGAGGGACGAAATGATGGAGAATTTTGCCCACATCCTTAAACGCCTACCGATAGCATCAGGCGCATCTTAATCAAGTGGCCACTTTGAAGGCACCTCACCTTTCAAGGTACAAGTTAATTTTGATATTCCTGTATTTGAAGGACACATAGATGTAGAAGCCCTAGAAAAATGGTTAACTCTGCTAGAAGGTTATTTCTCTGTTCACAATTTTTTCGACAAAGAAAAGATCGCCTTCGCACTCCTTAAAGATCTCCCTCATGCCAAACATTGGTGGGAAACTTAATGGGATAAAAGGTCCACAGAGGAGTCTAGAATATATGGGGTCGATCCCACTTGGGATTTTTTTGTGGATGCGGTAAAGGAACAATATTACCCTGTTGGAAACTATGAGGACTAGTACATGAGATGGACCACACTGTGGCAAGAGAGGGGCCAAGCAATTTCAAAGTTCACCAATACCTTCCATATCTTGCACACCAAGATGGGTATCAAAGACTCCGAGTGACATTTGGTTCTGAAATACCGTGGGGCTCTACACAGATACATCCAAACTGAAATGGATTTTCTGGACATCTCATCACTCGGTGTTGCTTATCAATATGCTGTTAAAATTGAGAAGAAATTTAAGCACCAGAACAAACGGGAATTTGGGTCTGCAAATCCGCAACAACCAAAGTATGACAAAGACAGCCCGAACAAACAGTCTCTCGAAAACAAGTCCAAGACACAGGAAAAGAAGGGTCACGGGAAGACAAAGAAGGACACCGGAAAATGGTGTGAGGTCCACAAAATCCCTTGGCACAACACCGATTAATGTCTCTCAAAACAGTCATTGGTGGCCGAGATCAAAGACAAGGAGCGAAAAATTGATTCAGAATCCGATTTTGAAAATAATGGTAAAAGACAGATCATCGATGCAGACCCCACTGCTATTGTTGTGAACACAGTAATTCAACCAGAAGAACCAACAGATCTTGAAGAGGGGGAGCACCTTTTTCATTCATAGATGTGGGTGAAGGGGACCTCGCTTCATTTTATTGTTGATAGCGGAAGCCAGAAGAACCTCATCTCAGCAGAGGTCGTCAAACAGTTGGGATTGTCGACAACACCACACTCGCAGCCATAAAACATTTGGTGGCTTCGCCAAGGAAGAGATCTTCTTGTCAACCAGCAATGTCGATTGTCATACAACATCCAACCCTTCAAGGACGAGGTATTATGTGATGTTTCCCCACTGGATGTATGTGATGTTCTCTTGGGCAAACCATATATGTGGAAGCGCCATGCTGTCTATGAGTCTCGACCCCGTAGTGTCATTGTTACTTCGGGGGGTCATATTTAAAGAATACCAAAGGTAATTCCAACAATTTTTCCACCTAAAAAGTGTTGCAAGGTAGTATCTCATACTGCAAAATTCAGCTTCTTCATAATCTATTCGAAAGAGGAACAGAAGGACATTGCAACCACTACAGTTTCGCCCCCTGCACCTTCTATCCAACAGAAGTAGGTCGACAAGGTTGTAGCAAAGAACAAAAATTCCTTCTGCAAACCTTCCTCTCATGTAACTCGAATTGTTGAACAACCCCAACTTCAACAGGTTCATCACAGACTTCCACAAACCAAGCAGCGCGACGTCTCCAACAATACAAGAAGCTCACCCAGATGTAGATCCAGCAAACGCTTTGCCCTCCCCCATGGGAACTCAACACAATGGATACCATTTCTTCCCAATGAGGGAGGATTGATCCAAGTGGATATCGGTGGCCACCCACCTTTTCCGACTAGCTCAAAACTGTTTTCTGGCAATTTTTGCAATTTACTATTTTTAGCATGTTTTAACTTTCGGGGCCATTTTGAGGGCCTAAGTGAAGGTTTTTCGAGATCGAGGTGCTCAATGATAGACAAAGGAATGATTGAGCCCCCAAAATGAATCTCCTCGATGATACATTTCCAATGAGCTATCACATGCCTAAAACGGAGATCGTATGCAAAAGTTACGACCCCGGGAAGTTGATGTACTCACTTACCCAAACGGGACCCACATGACTTTTGGCGCTTCATCTCCTAGGGTTAGGTTTATGGATGTCTAGGACTTTTGGTATTCCCGTTTACTATAAAAAGGCCTCAGAGCCTCAGTGTAATCATCTTCTTGCGAATGCGAGTAGCCGTCACATCTCTTCTCAGAGATAAGCTGCCACCATTCTAGCGACTCTTTCACTCTGTATTTTTACAGTCTCTGTACATTTCTTTGATTAATAGAAATAATGTATTACTGTATATCTGTGTTTATGGTTGCATCTCTGATACATTTCTGTTATATTATTGAATATCTGCAATATCTCTGTGCATTTCTTTATTATATCTCCGCTCTCATTTCATGCCGAAAATAATCCGTATCAGTGGTATTAGAACAGGCTGCTCTTGATCATTTTTTTAGTGCATGTCCCCGATTAGGTCCGAGTATAGCAAGTTGGGTCTCGAGCTTGTCTCTCTTGAAGACAATCGCTCTCGCACACCCAAGAAACCCTCAATGGCGGAAGAAAAGAAAATCTACGGAGCAGATGATCCTATCAATTTGTTGCTTGAGCAATCTCTCACGCGACAGAGGGATGAAATGATGGAGAATTTTGCCCACATCCTTAAACGCCTACCGATAGCATCAGGTGCATATTCATCAAGAATCCACTTTGAAGGCACCTCTCCTTTCAAGGTACAAGTTAATTTTGATATTCCTGTATTTGAAGGATAGATAGATGCAGAAGCCCTAGAAAAATGGTTAACTCTGCTAGAAGGTTATTTCTCTGTTCACAATTTTTTCGACAAAGAAAATATCACCTTCAAACTCCTTAAAGCTCTCCCTCATGTCAAATATTGGTGGGAAACTTACTGGGAGAAAAGTTCCACAGAGGAGTCTAGAATATATGGGGCCGATCCCACTTGGGATTTTTTTGTGGATGAGGTAAAGGAACAGTATTACCCTGTTGGAAACTATGAGGACCAGTACATGAGATGGACCACACTACGGCAAGAGAGGGGCCAAGTAGTTTCGGAGTTCACCAATACATTCCATACATTGCGCACCAAGCTGGGTATCAAAGACTCCGAGCAACATTTCGTTCTGAAATACCGCGGGGCTCTACACAGATACATCCAAACTGAA
Organism: Picea engelmannii; assembly: GCA_009831015.1. Lineage (NCBI taxonomy): Eukaryota > Viridiplantae > Streptophyta > Pinopsida > Pinales > Pinaceae > Picea > Picea engelmannii. The sequence continues at coordinate 1,073,172 of ML779760.1, read as the reverse complement.
ATTGATTTTCTGGACATCTCATCACTCGGTGTTGCTTATCGATATGCTGTTAAAATTGAGAAGAAATTTAAGCACCATAACAAATGAGAATTTGGGTCTGCAAATCTGCAACAACCAAAGTATGACAAAGAAATCCCGAACAAATAGTATCCCGAAAACCAGTACAAGACACAGGAAAAGAAGGGTCACGGGAAGACAAAGAAGGACACGGGAAAATGGTGCGAGTTCCACAAAATCCCTTGGCACAACACTGATGAATGTCGGTCAAAACAGTCATTGGTGGCCGAGATCAAAGAGAAGGATCCAAACCTTGATTCAGAATCTGATTCTAAAAATAATGGTAAAAGACAGATCATCGACGTAGACCCCACTGCTATTGTTGCAACCGCAGCAATTCAACCAGTAGAACCAACAGATCCTGAAGAGGGGGAGTGCCTTTTTCATTGACAAATGTGGGTGAAGGGGACCCCACTACATTTTATTGTTGATAGCAGATGCCAGAAGAACCTCATCTCAGCAGAGGTGGTCAAACAGTTGGGATTGTCGACAACACCACACCCACAGCCATACAACATTGGGTGGCTTCGCCAAGGACAAGATCTTCCTGTCAACCAGCAATGTCAATTGTCATATGGCATCCAACCCTTCAAGGACGAGGTATTATGTGATGTTGCCTCAATGGATGTCTGTGATGTTCTCTTGGGCCAACCATATATTTGGAAGCGCCATGTTGTTTATGAGTCTCGACCCCGTACTGTCATTGTTACTTTGGGGGGTCATCTCTACAGAATACCAGAGGTAGTTACAACTATTGTTCCACCTAAAAAGTGTTGCAAGGTAGTATCTCATACTGCAAAATTCAACTTCTTCACAATCTATTCGAAAGGGGAGCAGAAGGACATTGCAACCACTACAGTTTCGCTCCCTGCACCTTCTATATAACAGAAGCAGATCGACAAGGTTGCAAAAAAGAACAAAAATTCCTTCTGTACACCTTCCTCTCATTTAACTCGACTTGTTGAACAACCCCAACTTCAACAGGTTCATGACAGACTTCCACAAACCAAGCAGTGCAACATCTCCAGCAATACAAGCATCTCACCCAGATGCAGATCCAGCAAACACTTTTCCCTCTCCCCCGGGACCTCAACGCAATGGAGACCATTTATTCCTAAGGAGGGAGGATTGATCCAGGTGGATATCGATGGCTACCCACCTTTTCCAACTGGCTCAAAACTGTTTTCTAGCAATTTTGGCAATTTACTATTTTTAGCAGGTTTTAACTTCTGGGGCCATTTTGAGGGCTTAAATGAAGGTTTTTCAAGATCTAGTTCTCAGTGATATTTGAAGGCATGATTGATCCCCCAAAATGAATCACCTCGACGATACCTTTGCAACGAGCTATCACACGCCTAAAACGAAGATCGTATGCAAAAGTTACGACCCCGGGAAGTTGATATACTCACTTACACAAACGGGTCCCACATGACTTTTGGCGCTTCATCTCCTAGGGTTAGGTTTTTGGATGTCTAGGAATTTTGGCATTCCCGTTTATTGTAAAAAGGCCTCAGAGCCTCATTGTAATAATCTTCTTGCGAATGCGAGTAGCCATCACATCTCTTCTCAGAGATAAGCTGCCACCATTCTAGCAAGTCTTTCACTCTATATTTTTACAGTCTCTGTACATTTCTTTGATTAATAGAAATTGTGTATCACTATATATCTGTGTTTATGGTTGAATCTTTGATACATTTCTATTATATTATTGAATATCTGCAATATCTCTGTGCATTTCTTTATTATATCTCCGCTCTTATTCCGTGCCGAAAATAATCCAGATCAGTGGTATCAGAGCAGGCTGCTCTTGATCATTTTTTCAGTGCATGTCCCCGACGAGGTCCGAGTATAGAAAGTTGGGTCTCAAGCTTGTCTCTCTTGAATAAAATCACTCTCGCACACCCAAGAAACCCTAAATGGCGGAAGAAAATAAAATCGACGGAGCAGACGATCCTATCAATCTGTTGCTTGAGCAAGCTCTCACGCGACAAAGGGACGAAATGATGGAGAATTTTGCCCACATCCTTAAACACCTACCAATAGCATTAGGTGCATCTTCATCAACTGGCCACTTTAAAGGCACCTCGCCTCTCAAGGTACAAGTTAATTTTGATATTACTGTATTTGAAAGACAGATAGATATAGAAGCCCAAGAAAAATGGTTAACTCTGCTAGAAGGTTATTTCTTTGTTCACAATTTTTTCGACAAAGAAATATCATCTTTGCACTCCTTAAAGTTCTCCCTCATGTCAAACATTGGTGGGAAACTTACTGGGAGCAAAGTTCCACAGAGGAGTTTAGAATATATGGGGCCGATCCCACTTGGGATTTTTTTGTGGATGCTGTAAAGGAACAGTATTACCCTGTTGGAAATTATGGGGACCAGTACATGAGATGGACCACACTGCGGCAAGAGAGGGGCCAAACAGTTTTGGAGTTCACCAATACCTTCCATACCTTGCAAACCAAGCTGGGTATCAAAGGCTCCAAGGGACATTTGTTTCTGAAATACCGTGGGGCTCTACACAGATACATCCAAACTAAAATGGATTTTCTGGACATCTCATCACTCGGTGCTGCTTATCAATATGCTGTAAAAATTGACCAGAAATTTGAGCATCAGAACAAATGAGAATTTGGGTCTGCAAATCTGCAACAACCAAAGTATGACAAAGACAGCCCGAACAAATAGTCTCCCGAAAACCAGTCCAAGACACAGGAAAAGAAGGGTCATGGGAAGACAAAGAAGGACACCGGAAAATGGTGCGAGTTCCACAATATCCCTTGGCACAACACCGATGAATGTCGCTCAAAACAGTCATTGGTGGCCGAGATCAAAGACAAGGAGCCAAACCTTGATTCATAATCTGATTCTGAAAATAATGGTAAAAGACAGATCATCGACGCAGACCCCACTGCTATTGTTGTGACCGCAACAATTCAACGAGAAGAACCAACAGATCCTGAAGAGGGGGAGCGACTTTTTCATTCACATATGTGGGTGAAGGGGACCCCGCTGCATTTTATTGTTGATAGAGGAAGCCAGAAGAACCTCATCTCAGCATAGGTCGTCAAACAGTTGGGATTGTCGACAACACCACACCCGCAACCATACAACATCGGGTGGCTTCGCCAAGGACGAGATATTCTTGTCAACCAACAATGTCGATTGTCATACGGCATCCATCCCTTCAAGGACGAGGTATTATGTGATGTTTCCCCACTGGATTTCTATGATGTTCTCTTGGGCTAACCATATATGTGGAAGCGCCATGCTGTTTATGAGTCTCGACCCCGTAGTGTCATTGTTACTTTGGGGGGTCATATCTACAGAATACCAGAGGTAGTTCCAACTATTGTTCATCCTAAAAAGTGTTGCAAGGTAGTATCTCATACTGCAAAATTCATCTTCTTCACAATCTGTTCGAAAGGGGAACAGAAGGACATCGCAACCACTACAGTTTCGCCCCCTACACCTTCTATCCAACAAAAGCAGGTCGAAAAGGTTGCAACAAAGCACAAAAATTACTTCTCCACACCTTCCTCTCATGTAACTCAACTTGTTGAACAACCCCAACTTCAACAGGTTCATGAGAGACTTCCACAAACCAAGAAGCACGACGTCGCCAGCAATACAAGGAGCTGACCCAGATGCATTTCCAGCAAACGCTTTGCCCTCTCCCCCGGGAAATCAACGCAATGGAGACCATTGCTTCCTAAAGAGGGAGGATTGATCCAGGTGGATATCGGTGGCCACCCACCTTTTTCTGACTAGATCAAAACTGTTTTCTGGCAATTTTTGCAATTTACTATTTTTAGCAGGTTTTAACTTCCGGGGCCATTTTGAGGGCCTAAATGAAGGTTTTTCGAGATCGAGGTTCTCAATGAAATATGAAGGCATGATTGAGCCCCCAAAATAAATCTCATCGATGGTACCTTTCCAACGAGCTATCACACGCCTAAAACGAAGATCGTATGCAAAAGTTACGACCCCGGGAAGTTGATGTACTCACTTACCCTAACGGGGCCCTGATGACTTTTGTCGCTTCATCTCCTAGGGTTAGGTTTTTGGATGTCTAGGAATTTTGGCATTCTTGTTTATTGTAAAAATGCCTCAGAGCCTCATTGTAATCATCTTCTTGCGAATGCGAGTAGCCGTCACATCTCTTCTCAGAGATAACCTGCCACCATTCTAGCGAGTCTTTCACTCTGTATTTTTACAGTCTCTATACATTTCTTTGATTAATAGAAATCGTGTATTACTGTATATATTTGTTTATGGTTGCATATCTGATACATTTCTATTATATTATTGAATATCTGCAATATATCTGTGAATTTCTTTATTATATCTCCGCTCTCATTTCGTGTCGAAAATAATCTGGATCAGTGGTATCAGAGTAGACTGCACTTGATCGTTTTTTCGGTGCATGTCCCCGATGAAGTCCGAGTATAGCAAGTTGCGTCTCGAGCTTGTCTCTCTTGAATAAAATCACTCATGCACACCCAAGAAACCCTCAATGGCGGAAGAAAAGAAAATCGACGGAGCAGACGATCTTATCAATCTGTTGCTTGAGCAAGCTCTCACGCGACAGAGGGATGAAATGATGGAGAATTTTGCCCACATCCTTAAACGCCTACCGATAGAATCAGGCACATATTCATCAAGCGGCCACTTTGAAGGCACCTCGCCTTTCAAGGTACAAGTTAATTTTGATATTCCTGTATTTGAAGGACAGATACTTGCAGAAGCCCTAGAAAAATGTTTAACTCTGCTAGAAGGTTATTTCTCTGTTCACAATTTTTTCGACAAAGAAAAGATCACATTCACACTCCTTAAAGCTCTCCCTCATGTCAAACATTGGTGGGAAACTTACTGGGAGAAAAGTTCCACAGAGGAGTTTAGAATATATGGGGCCAATCCCACTTGGGATTTTTTTGTGGATGCGGTAAAGGAACAGTATTACCCTGTAGGAAACTATGAGGACCAGTACATGAGATGGACCACACTGCGGCAAGAGAGGGGCCAAGTAGTTTCGGAGTTCACCAATACCTTCCATACCTTGCACACCAAGCTGGGTGTCAAAGACTCCGAGCAACATTTGGTTCTGAAATACCGTTGGGCTCTACACAGATACATCCAAACCGAAATGGATTTTCTGGAGATCTCATCACTCGGTGTTGCTTATCGATATTCTGTTAAAATTGAGCAGAAATTTAAGCACCAGAACAAATGGGAATTTGGGTCTGCAAATCTGCAACAACCAAAGTATGACAAAGACAGCCCGAACAAACAGTCTCATGAAAACCAGTCCAAGACACAGGAAAAGAAGGGTCACGGGAAGACAAAGAAGGACACCGGAAAATGGTGCGAGTTCCACAAAATCCCTTGGCACAACACCGATGAATGTCGCTCAAAACAGTAATTGGTGGCCGAGATCAAAGACAAGGAGCCAAACCTTGATTCAGAATCTGATTCTGAAAATAATGGTAAAAGACAGATCATCGATGCAGACCCCACTGCTATTGTTGCGACCGCAACAATTCAACCAGAAGAACCAACAGATCCTGAAGAGGGGGAGCACCTTTTTCATTCATAGATGTGGGTGAAGGGGACCCCACTGCATTTTATTGTTGATAGCGGAAGCCAGCAGAACCTCATCTCAGCAGACGTCGTCAAATAGTTGGGATTGTCGACAACACCACACCCGCAGCCATACAACATTTGGTGGCTTCGCCAAGGACGAGATCTTTGTGTCAACCAGCAATGTCTATTGTCATACGGCATCCAGCCCTTCAAGGACGAGGTATTATGTGATGTTTCCCCACTGGATGTCTGTGATGTTCTCTTTGGCCAACCATATATGTGGAAGCGCCATGCTATTTATGAGTCTCGACCCCGTAGTGTCATTGTTACTTTGGGGGGTCATCTCTACAGAATACCATAGGTAGTTCCAACTATTGTTCCACCTAAAAAGTGCTGCTAGGTAGTATCTCATACTACAAAATTCAGCTTCTTCACAATCTGTTCGAAAGGGGAACAGAAGGACATTGCAACCACTACAGTTTCGCCCCCTGCACCTTCTATCCAACAGAAGCAAATTGAAAAGGTTGCCGCAAAGAAAAAAAATTCCTTCTGCACACCTTCCTTTCATGTAACTCGACTTGTTGAACAAACCCAACTTCAACAGGTTCATGACAGACTTCTACAAACCAAGCAGCGCGACGTCTCCAGCAATACAAGCAGCTCACCCAGATGCAGATCCAGCAAATGCTTTGCCCTCTCCCCCGGGAACTCAATGCAATGGAGACCATTGCTTCCTAAGGAGGGAGGATTGATCCATGTAGATATCGGTGGCCACTCACCTTTTTCGACTGGCTCAAAACTGTTTTCTGACAATTTTGGCAATTTACTATTTTTAGTAGGTTTTAACTTTCGGGGCCATTTTGAGGGCCTAAATGAAGGTTTTTAGAGATCGAGGTTGTCAATGATATATGAAGGTGTGATTGAACCCATGAAATGAATCTCCTCGATGATACCTTTCCAATGAGCTATCACACGCCTAAAACGGAGATCGTATGCAAAAGTTACGACCCTAGGAAGTTGATGTACTCACTTACCCAAACGGGACCTACATGACTTTTGCCGCTTCATCTTCTAGGGTTAGGTTTTTGGATGTCTAGGACTTTTGGCATTCCCGTTTATTGTAAAAATTCCTCAGAGCCTTATTGTAATCATCTTCTTACGAATGCGAGTAGCCGTCACATCTCTTCTCAGAGATAAGCTGCCACCATTCTAGCAAGTCTTTCACTCTGTATTTTTACAGTCTCTGTACATTTCTTTGATTAATAGAAATCGTGTATTACTGTATATTTGTGTTTATGGTTGCATCTCTGATACATTTCTGTTTTATTATTGAATATCTGCAATATCTTTGTGCATTTCTTTATTATATCTCCGCTCTCATTTCGTGCCGAAAATAATCTGGATCAATGGTATCAGAGCAGGCTGCTCTTGATCGTTTTTTCAGTGCATGTCCCCGACGAGGTCCGAGTATAGCAAGTTGGGTCTCGAGCTTGTCTCTCTTGAAGACAATCTCTCTCGCACACCTAAGAAACCCTCAATGGCGGAAGAAAATAAAATCGACGGAGCAGACGATCATATCAATCTATTGCTTGAGCAAGCTCTCACACGACAAAGGTACGAAATGATGGAGAATTTTGGCCACATCCTTAAACACGTACCTATAGATTTTCTGGACATCTCGTCACTCGGTGCTTCTTATCGATATGCTATTAAAATTGAGAAGAAATTTAAGCACCAGAACATACGGGAATTTGGGTCTGCAAATTTGCAACAACCAAAGTATGACAAAGACAACTCGAACAAACAGTCTCACAAAAACCAGTCCAAGGCACAGGAAAAGAAGGGTCACGGGAAGACAAAGAAGGACACCGGAAAATGGTGCGAGTTCCATAAAATCCCTTGGCACAACACCGATGAATGTCACTCAAAACAATCATTGGTGGTCGAGATCAAAGAGAAGGAGCCAAACCTTGATTCAGAATCTGATTCTGAAAATAATGGTAAAAGACAGATCATCGACGCAGACCCCACTGCTATTGTTGTGATCGCAACAATTCAACCAGAAGAACCAACAGATCCTGAAGAGGGGGAGCGCCTTTTTCATTCACAGATGTGGGTGAAGGGGACCCCACTGCATTTTATTGTTGATAGCGGAAGATAGAAGAACCCCATCTCAGCAGAGGTCATCAAACAGTTGGGATTGTCAACAACACCACACCCGCAGCCATACAACATTGGGTGGCTTTGCCAAGGATGAGATCTTCGTGTCAACCAGCAATGTCGATTGTCATACGGCATCCAGCCCTTCAAGGATGAGGTATTATGTGATGCTGCCCCACTGGATGTCTGTGATGTTCTCTTGGGCCAACAATATATGTGGAAGCGCCATGTTGTTTATGAGTCTCGACCCCGTAGTGTCATTGTTACTTTGGGGGGTCATCTCTACAGAATACCAGAGGTAGTTCCAACTATTGTTCCACCTAAAAAGTTCTGCCAGGTAGTATCTCATACTGCAAACTTCAGCTTCTTCACAATCTGTTCGAAAGGGGAACAGAAGGACCTTACAACCACTACAGTTTCGCCCCCTGCACCTTCTATCCAACAAAAGCAAGTCGACAAGGTTGCAGCAAAGCACAAAAATTCCTTCTGCACACCTTTCTCTCATGTAACTCGACTTGTCGAATAGCCCCAACTTCAACAGGTTCCTGACAGACTTCCACCAACCAAGCAGCGCGACATCTCCAGCAATACAAGTAGCTCACCCAGATGTAGATCCAGCAAACGCTTTGCCCTCTCCCCCGGGAACTCAACGCAATGGAGACCATTGCTTCCTAAGGAGGGAGGATTGATCCAGGTGGATATCGATGGCCACCCAACTTTTTCGACTGGCTCAAAACTGTTTTCTGGCAATTTTTGTTGGGTATGTGTTAGAGGGGGGGTGAAGCCCCTCACGCTGGGGTTCGGGGGCAGCGCCCCCGAAAATTTTTTTTTGGGCCGACATATTTTCGCCGGTTTCGGGCCAACATATTTCCGAGACCACATGATATTAGGTGGTTTCTTCAGCACATGGTTTTTTGACGATGGTTTTCTATTTCCGGTTAAGGAATTAGGGTTTTGGACTAATCCAGGTCATTATGTTAGGGTTTTGGATGCCGCTGGCTCCTATATGTATATTGTATTGTAAACAGTGTAAAGCAATGTATCAATATAATATATGCTGGTTTTCCCGGTTTGGGTTTCCAGGTGAAAAATCTCTGTGTAATGTTCGTATTTGCCATTGTATCTTTTCTGTTCTTTTTTGAATATCAGTTTGCAGTAGATATTGTGCAAGGTTAGAATTTACAATTTTGGCAATTTGTACTATTTTTACCAGGTTTTAACTTCAAGGGCCATTTTGAGGGCCTAAATGAAGGTTTTTCGAGATCGAGATTCTCAATGAAAGCCAAAGGAATGATTAAGCCCCCAAAATGAATCTCCTCGATGATACATTTCCAACGATCTATCACACGCCTAAAACGGAGATCGGATGCAAAAATTACGATCCCGGGAATTTGATGTACTCACTTACCCAAACGGGGCCCACATGACTTTTGGCGCTTCATCTCCTAGGGTTAGGTTTTTGGATGTATAGGACTTTTTTCATTCCCGTTTATTGTAAAAAGGCCTCAGAGCCTCATTCTAATCATTTTCTTACGAATGCGAGTAGCCGTCACATCTCTTTTCAAAGATAAGCTGCCACCATTCTAGCGAGTCTTTCACTCTGTATTTTTACAGTCTCTGTACATTTTTTTGGTTAATAGAAATTGTGTATTACTGTATATCTGTGTTTATGGTTGCAACTCTGATACATTTCTGTTATATTATTGAATATCTTCAATATCTTTGTGAATTTCTTTATTATATCTCCACTCTCATTTCATGCCGAAAATAATCCGGATCAGTGGTATCAGAGCAGGCTTCTCTTGATCGTCTTTTCAGTGCATGTCCCCGATGAGGTCCGAGTATAGAAAGTTGGGTCTCAAGCTTGTCTCTCTTGAAGACAATCGCTCTCGCACACCCAAGAAACCCTCAATGGAGGAAGAAAAGAAAATCGACGGAGCAGACGATCCTATCAATCTGTTGCTTGAGCAAGCTCTCACGTGACAGAGAGACGAAATGATGGAGAATTTTTCCCACATCCTTAAACGCCTACCTATAGCATCAGGCACATCTTCATCAAGTGGCCACTTTGAAGGCACCTCGCCTTTCAAGGTACAAGTTTATTTTGATATTCTTGTATTTGAAGGACAGATAGATGTAGAGGCCCTAGAAAAATGGTTAACTCTACTAGAAGGTTATTTCTCTGTTCACAATTTTTTCGACAAAGAAAAGATCACCTTCGCACTCCTTAAAGATATCCCTCATGTAAAACATTGGTGGGAAACTTACTGGGAGAAAAGTTCCATAGAGGAGTCTAGAATATATGGGGTCGATCCCACTTGGGATTTTTTTGTGGATGCGGTAAATGAACAGTATTAACCTGTTGGAAACTATGAGGACCAGTACATGAGATGGACCACACTGCAACAAGAGAGGTGCCAAGTAGTTTCGGAGTTCACCAATACCTTCCATACCTTGTGCACCAAGCTAGGTATCAAAGACTCTGAGCGACATTTGGTTTTGAAATACCGTGGGGCTCTACACAGATACATCCAAATTGAAATGGATTTTTTGGACATCTCATCACTTGGTGTTCGATATGCTGTTAAAATTGAGCAGAAATTTAAGCACCAGAACAAATGGGAATTTGGCTTTGCAAATCCGCAACAACCAAAGTATGACAAAGACAACCCGAACAAACAGTCTCATGAAAACCATTCCTAGACACAGGAAAAGAAGGGTCACGGGAAGACAAAGAAGGACACCGAAAAATGGTGCGAGCTCCACGAAAGCCCGTGGCACAACATCGATGAATGCCACTCAAAACAATCATTGGTGGACGAGATCAAAGACAAGGAGCCAAACCTTGATTCAGAATCTGATTCTAAAAATAATGGTAAAAGACAGATCATCGACGCAGACCCCACTACTATTGTTGCGACCGCAACAATTCAACCAGAAGAACCAACAGATCATGAAGAGGGGGAGCACCTTTTTCATTGACAGATGTGGTTGAAGGGGACCTCGCTGCATTTTATTGTTGATAGCAGAAGCCAGAAGAACCTCATCTCAGCAGAGGTCATCAAACAGTTGGGATTGTCGACAAAAGCACACCCGCAGCCATACAACATCGGGTGGCTTCGCCAAGGATGAGATCTTCGTGTCAACCAGCAATGTTGATTGTCATACGACATTCATCCCTTCAAGGACGAGGTATTATGTGATGTTGCGATGTCTGTGATGTTCTCTTGGGCCAACCATATATGTGGAAGAGCCATGTTGTTTATGAGTCTCGACCATGTAGTGTCATTGTTACTTTGGGGGGTCATCTCTACAGAATATCAGAGGTAGTTCCAACTATTATTCCACCTAAAAAGTGTTGCAAGGTAGTATCTCATACTGCAAAATTCATCTTCTTCACAATTTGTTCGAAAGGGGAACAGAAGGACATTGCAACCACTACAGTTTCGCCCCCTGCAACTTCTATCCAACAGAAGAAGGTCGACAAGGTTACAAAAAAGCACAAAAATTCCTTCTTCACACCTTTCTCTCATGTAACTCGACTTGTCGAATAGCCCCAACTTCAACAGGTTCCTGACAGACTTCCACAAACCAAGCAGCGCGACGTCTCCAGCAATACAAGCAGCTCACCCAGATGCAGATCCAACAAACTCTTTGCCCTCTCCCCCGAGAACTCAACGCAATGGAGAGAATTGATTCCTAAGGAGGGAGGATTGATCCAGGTGGATATCGGTGGCCACCCAGCTTTTCCGACTGGCTCAAAACTGTTTTCTGGCAATTTTGTCAATTTACTATTTTTAGCAGGTTTTAACTTCCGGGGCCATTTTGAGGGCCTAAATGAAGGTTTTTCGAGATCGAGATTCTCAATAATAGCTAAAGGCATGATTGAGCCCCCATAATGAATCTCCTCGATGATACCTTTCCAACGAGCTATCACACGCCTAAAATGGAGATCGTATGCAAAAGTTACGACCCCGGGAAGTTGATGTACTCACTTACCCAAACGGGGCCCACATGACTTTTGGCGCTTCATCTCCTAGGGTTAGGTTTTTGGATGTCTAGGACTTTTTGCGTTCCTGTTTATTGTAAAAAGGCCTCAAAGCCTCATTGTAATCATCTTCTTTCGAATGCGAGTAGCCGTCACATCTCTTCTCAGAGATAAGCTGCCACCATTCTAGTGAGTCTTTCACTCTGTATTTTTACAGTCTCTGTACATTTCTGTGATTTATAGAAATCGTGTATTACTGTATATCTGTGTTCATGGTTGCATCTCTGATACATTTGTATTATATTATTGAATATATGCAATATCTCTGTGCATTTCTTTATTATATCTCCTCTCTCATTTCGTGCCGAAAATAATCTGGATTAGTGGTATCAGAGCAGGCTGCTCTTGATCATTTTTTCAGTGCATGTCCCCGACGAGGTCCAAGTATAGCAAGTTGGGTCTCGAGCTTGTCTCTCTTAAAGACAATCTCTCTCACACACCTAAGAAACCCGCAATGGCGGAAGAAAAGAAAATCGACGGAGCAGACGATCCTATCAATCTGTTGCTTGAGCAAGCTCTCACGCGACAGAGGGACGAAATGATGGAGAATTTTTCCCACATCCTTAAACGCCTACCGATAGCATTAGGCGCATCTTCATAAAGAGGCCACTTTGAAGGCACCTCGACTTTCAAGTTACAAGTTAATTTTTATATTCCTGTATTTGAAGGACAGATACATGCAGAAGCCCTAGAAAAATGGTTAACTCTGCTAGAAGGTTATTTCTCTGTTCACAATTTTTCCGACAAAGAAAAGATCACCTTCGCACTCCTTAAA
>ML779760.1:1036827-1060475 GCA_009831015.1 Picea engelmannii | reverse complement strand
TATGGGGTCGATCCCACTTGGGATTTTTTTTAGGATACGGTAAAGGAACAGTATTACCCTGTAGGAAACTATGAGGACCAGTGCACGAGATGGACCACACTGCGGCAAGAGAGGGGCCAAGTAGTTTCGGAGTTCACCAATACCTTCCATACCTTGTGCACCAATCTGGGTATCAAAGACTCTGAACGACATTTGGTTCTGAAATACCGTGGGGCTCTACACAGATACATCCAAACTGAAATGGATTTTCTAGACATCTCATCACTCGGTGTTGCTTATCGATATGCTGTTAAAATTGAGCAGAAATTTAAGCACCAGAACAAACGGGAATTTGGGTCTGCCAATCCGCAACAACCAAACTATGACAAAGACAGCCCAAACAAACAATCTCCCGAAAACTAGTCCAAGACACAGGAAAAGAAGGGTCATGGGAAGACAAACAAGGACACCGAAAAATGGTGTGAGTTCCACAAAATCCCTTGGCACAACACCGATGAATGTCGCTCAAAACAGTCATTGGTGGCCGACATCAAAGACAAGGAGCCAAACCTTGATTCAGAATCTGATTCTGAAAATAATGGCAAAAGACAGATCATCGACGCAGACCCCACTTCTATTGTTGCGACCGCAACAATTCAACCAGAAGAACCAACAGACCCTGAAGAGGGGAGCGCCTTTTTCATTCACAGATGTGGGTGAAATGGACCCCGCTGCATTTTATTGTTGATAGCGGAACCCAGAAGAACCTCATCTCATCAAGGGTCGTCAAACAGTTGGGGTTGTTGACAAGACCACACCCGCAGCCATACAACATCGGGTGGCTTCGCCAAGGACGAGATCTTCGTGTCAACCAGCAATGCCGATTGTCATATGGCATCCAGCCCTTCAAGGACGAGGTATTATATGATGTTGCCCCACTGGATGTCTGTGATGTTTATGAGTCTCGACACCGTAGTGTCATTGTTACTCTGGGGGGGTCATCTCTACAAAATACTAGAGGTAGTTCCAACTATTGTTCCACCTAAAAAGTGTTGCAAGGTAGTATCTCATACTGAAAAATTCAGCTTCTTCACAATCTGTTCGAAAGGGGAACAGAAGGACATTGCAACCACTACAATTTCGCCCCCTGCACCTTCTATCCAACAGAAGCAGGTCGACAAGGTTGCAACAAAGCACAAAAATTCCTTCTGCACACCTTCCTCTCATGTAACTCGACTTGTTGAATAGCCCCAACTTCAACAGGTTCATGACAGACTTCCGCAAACCAAGCAACGCGACGTCTCCAGCAATACAAGCAGCTCACCCAGATGCAGATCCAACAAACGCTTTGCCCTCTCCCCTAGGAACTCAACACAATGGAGACCATTGCTTCCTAGGGAGGGAGGATTGATCTAGGTGGATATCGGTGGCCACCCACCTTTTCTGACTGGCTCAAAACTGTTTTCTGGCAATTTTGGCAATTTACTATTTTTAGCAGGTTTTAACTTCCGGGGCCATTTTGAGGGCCTAAATGAAGGTTTTTAGAGATCGAGGTTCTCAATGATATCCAAAAGAATTATTTAGCCCCCAAAATGAATCTCCTCGATGATACCTTTCCAACGAGTTATCACACGCCTAAAACGGAGATCGTATGCAAAAATTACGACCCCGGGAAGTTGATGTACTCACTTACCCAAACGGGGCCCACATGACTTTTGGCGCTTCATCTCCTAGGGTTAGGTTTTTGGATGTCTAGGACTTTTGGCATTCCTGTTTATTGTAAAAATGGCTCAGAGCCTCATTGTAATCATCTTCTTGCGAATGCGAGTAGCCGTCACATCTCTTCTCAGAGATAAGCTTCCACCATTCTAGCGAGTCTTTCACTCTGTATTTTTACAGTCTCTGTACATTTCTTTGATTAGTAGAAATCGTGTATTACTGTATATCTGTGTTTATGGTTGCATCTCCAATACATTTCTTTTATAATATTTAATATCTGCAATATCTCTGTGCATTTCTTTATTATATCTCCGCTCTCATTTCGTGCCGAAAATAATCCGGATCACGACTACAGGGGAAGAAGTTAAAAAAGAGTGTAGCAATGGATAGGTTCTTCCTTCCTTCTTCAATGGATGAATATTTCTCTTTTAGGGGACATGAGACAAGGACCTACTTGTGTGCTTGTCACCTAGTGTTTTAAATCAACAAAGTTTATAATTAAATGCAAGAATACAAGCCTACAACCATTCAATTAAGAAGTTTTGCAAAAAAAACACTTACATATCATGAAGAAATAACATTGCAAACCCTAGTTGTAAACCATCCTTCAAGAGAAATGCCAAAAATGCCAAGAAAATCCTTTCTTCAACAAGTGCGCCTCACTTAAAAGATGAAATACCCCAACAAGGGCGCAAAAATCAGATCTCACAAGAGAGTGAGTTGTGAGTTATGTCAAAATGACGGAAAAACTCCTCAATATATACTATATCATGACTTTTAATTAAATTTAGGTCATTAAAAATAACAGACAAGGCTACAAACCAAAATTATACTGTTTTTACATTAAATTATCAAATCAAGGCCCTAACTGAGCACAAGCAAGACATCAAGCCCTACTAAGGGAGACGTAGCCCCTTTTTAGGGCAAATGCAGCACAAAATGACAAAATGTTGGACCTCTTTGGGCCTCCCAATCATGCCACACATTCCAGCTACCCTTTCAAACTGTCACATGCTCAAGGTGATGTCAATGCCTCCTAGGTGATGTCCTGGTCCATCAAAGGGAAACGTCCCACTAAAAGTGGGTCAACCCCCCTAGGGTGGGCTCAGCCAAAGTGTCCCTGATGGAACGTCCTTCTTCTTCTCATGTGAAAAATCTCGGTCAAACACTATCCTGTCCCTGCCCCTGATGCGGTCCCAACAACCATCTGATGGGCTCTTCATCCCCATGGAGGTCTGAACTAATCATCTTCCCATGTGTATCGGTCCAACTGGTACCTGTTCGTCGGGCATGGTCCTGCACATCAAAACTTTCGCCCTCCATTGGCTCATTAGTCACAGGGATCATAGCAATGTTAATCATGTCTAATCATTAATATTATCAGACACATGAATAAAAACCCTGATATATCATCCAATAGCTCAAAGATATTACAAAGACCTACAATACAAGGCTGAAGAAAAAGACAAGACACCATGTTGGGCTAGTGTCCATAAGGGCAGGAAAGTCTCCAAGGGGTATCATCCAAGTCATGTAGAATGATTTGATATGGATAAGGGATGTCCAGACATACAGGTAGAGTGAAAGATAGGGATGCAGGATATTACCTGTGGGTGCCTTTGTAGAAGGCGAGTTGTACCCGTCATGGATGCAATTTTTTCCAAGCCCTTTTTTGCCTTTATTCTTTCTTTTCTTTATTTTCTTTCCATTTTTTTATTTCAAGGACTAACTAGAGGACACTGCCTTGGTATGGTGACCAGAGCTGACAATGTTACCCACAAGCACTTTCACAGAGATGATAAGGCTAGCTCGTGATGAGACCCCCTTTTCCTTGGCCATGCAACCAAAGGTCACTGCCCTAGCATGGTAACCAGGTAGTGGAAATGTCATGCTGTTAGGTACCCATGAACATAATTGGTTGTCTCATGATGAGACCCCCTATCCTCTTGGCTAGGTCTTGTTTTTGTTATTTTTCTTCGTGTCCCTCTTGTTTCTTGTTGAGAGGATTTTTATTGCCTTCTGGGGGATCCCTGGGTGAAGCATCTCTCGGTTTCATTTTTATGGCTTTTATATTTTACCAACTGCTTTTACCTTCTGGGCCTTTAGCCCCTTCTTCCCACGAGATAAGGTGCAACCCCACAAACATATCATCCTAATGCGTAGACTAGGGGAATGGGATAGATGAGCCGGAGATAAGATGAAAAGTGATGATATGATGGTAGCGGACGATGGCTCTTCAGGAATCCCCTCAGTGGAAAACCAAAACCTATGGGTACAGGCTTGCTAGGACACCCTGTCAATCCCCCCAACCATGGTTAAGTGGGTTAATGTAAGATCCAAGCAGTCGTAAGAGATAAAAGGAGTAAGATGCATATCTCTAAAGGTTATAATGATCAAAAAGTGACACATACCATGATACCTGGACCAATTACCTCATGGAGCAAGAGTCTTTTCCGATACAAGTCCAAGCTGAAGGTGATGGATGTTTCCGCTGCTGACACGATGAGTCTGATGAAAGAGAAGAAGGATGGGCCCTCCAGGGCCATGCTCAGGTCAATCCTACTCTCAATACTCCATGTCTAGGACCTGTGGGCCTCGAGACATGATCTCCTAGTTATCCCTAGAAATCGGGGATAACAAAGCCCACTAATAGAAAATTGGGGCTATACTCACCACTACCTATTCCATCCCATCCATGGGAAAGTATCTCTATGGATTTTGTAGGGATTTTACCAATGTCGAAAGGGGGTCATGACTATTTGTATGTTGTAGTGAACAAGTTCAACAAAATGTGTATATTAATGCCATGTAAAAATCAAATCACTACTGAGCAGACTACCAATCTCTTCTTTCGATATGTTTGGGTTCACTTTGGGTTACCCACATCCATTATCTCGGATCGAGATACTCAATTCCTTGGGGATTTTTTGACAAGCTTGTGGAGAACAATGGACACCAAGTTGAAGAGGAGCACTGCTTTCCATCCACAAACCAAAGGACAGATAGAGGTTGTAAACTAGAAAGTGGTACTTTTTCTTCAAGGCTACTGCAACAAGCATTCCAAAGTATGGGATGAACAAATACCCTATGTACAACATGCTTACAACCGAGCCTTACATTCCTCCACTTAGTGTTCGCCTTTTGAGACATGTTTTGAGTACCTACCTAAGGTTCCTTTGGAATCAGGGGTAATTTTAGGGGCTAAATTTCGCTCATGGGCTAATTTTCCATGGTTTTTCCAAAATCAAGATTCGCTATTYTAAAAATTATTYGCCCAAATTCTATAGGAAAAAATTATTTTACCTTAAAAATCGCCAAAATTTTATAAAAACTATATAAAATCCTTATAAATTTGAATATTTTTACAAAAATATCGCCAATCATTTATAGTTGGCATATGAAGGATTAGTAAGATTCACCAAGGTTTCTACATTTTAATATAAATTTCCATCCTTAAAATCATCCATGTTTGGAATTGATGTATGGGAGAGATGTCTATTCAAATGAAGAAATAAATGAATACAGATCCCACAAGTCCATCCATAGGATCCAACAGGTACACCAAGAAGTCAGGGAACAATTGGAGAAAAGTCAAGCACAGTATAAATCTTGGCATGACAAATACAGGTTTGATCATCAGTTCCAGGTTGGAGACCGGGTATGGCTTCACTTCAACAAGGAAATATTGAAGGGTGAAGGCAAGAAACTCAAGCCCATTTGTTATGGACCCTTCATTATTTTGGAGAAAAGTGGTACCAATTATTTTCATCTGGATCTTCCACTTTATGTACAGATTTACTCAGTTGTAAATGTAGAGAACTTGAAAAAAATTTAGCCTCCCATGATCATGGATCAGGATGAGGAAGTTTCAATACCATCATTTGATGAGTTTTCTCTTAAGTAATTGGATGAGTTAAAGGAAGATATCATCCTGTACAGAAAGATGAGGACTTCACATAGGGGTTATGTTGATTATCTTCGAGTAGGATTAAAGGGAACACAACCAAGCAAGGCAAAGTGGATTGTGAATGACAAGGTGAGGGAACTCTTCCCTAACTTATATGTTTATTGATGAAATACTTTGGTGGTCCAAAAATTTCTTAGTTGGAAGGCGTGATCAAAAAAGGATCTAGAGAAGACTAAGGACAACTCAAAACTCGCAGAAGAAACTGAGGAAGCTCATAATGGCCTCAAAAGACAGAGAAAGTGAAAATATTAAAAGTCCTCAAAAATCAGTGAATGTGGCATCATCGCGAAGAGCATGTCGCAAGATTTCCAACGGTGCAAACAACTTGTCAGATAAAGTTACAGATATAAATATATTCACGTTCAAAGTTTGGTCAACCTAGCCTAGTGAGCAGGGGATGAGTGAGAATCCATACTACTGATGTCAGCATAAGTATGAATGATTTCAGCATCTATACAAGCATACATGGAACACACAGGAATCTACACGTGTCATGTTGATGTGGCAGCATAAGAGGTTGCCACATGTCACTCTTTTTTGGAATGTTTGTGTCATTTCATGGACTAGTAAAAATGTACCACGTGGCCCAGTCATGGGCTTCCATGTGGTAGTGGGAAAATGCTCAATGAAGGCCCGAGAATGAAATTCAAAAAATAAAAAAAAAATGGTGGGTCCACCAAATCTAGAAGAACCCCGCCAAATATGGTGCCCAACAGACATATGAAAACCTCTACTAAAATTGGCGAAACCAATGAATATATTAATTTATATATAAGTTAAAAACAACAACCCAAAAGGGGAGGCCCTTGGGATGGACCCCGGGACCTCCCCCTTTATCTATGCCTTACAAATTCTCTGCCAACAACTAGGCCAAACAACCTACGTTGTTTACAACGCCCAAAATATTACTTAAATTTTGAATCTGCCCAGTGTTGGGGGAGAGATGTGTGAGGGTACTAACGACATGATTTACGAGGCATTTTATTGGTATTAATTGGAGGTTTTAGGGCACAAAAACTGAGACAAAGTTTCTCTTGGGCCTGGGAGTGCTAGAGTCGGATTGAGGCACAAAGACAATCATTTTTGGGTAATTCGATGCCATGAATTCAATGGTGTTTTTTGTTTTCTGATCTGAGCAAAACTTCTGAAGATTGTTTCCAAAATGAAATATACTTATGTATTTTTCCAAATTCTTTTGTTGAGTTAATAAAAAGGCCTACCCATTTGAGAGCAGGACTCACAAACATAGTCCACCAGGGATGAACTCCATTATCAAGTTTTTGTGTCCAAATTTGATTCTTATGTCTCTTCATTATTGATATTTTCCTTCTTTAATGGTTCACTTTAATTTATTCTCATTTAACTCAATTATTTATAAGTCACTTCGATGAAAATACTTGGATCAATCATTCACCATACCATAAGAAATCGTGATCATTAAAAAAAACATGTAACCATACCAGAACTTTTGTAGATGATCTGAACCCATAGAATGCTAACCTCGAGACTTGCTTCAGACTTGAGGGACCTGGTAATAATATCTACTCAAGTTTTCATGATTTTTTTCTCATGTATGCTACTTCCTATTTATAGCCCGCATATCTATGCATTTTCCTCCACTGCATCCCACGTACATACACACCTTCCTCCACTACGGCTTGCATACACCTCAGAAACTAGGGTTTTTCTCAAATTATGAAACTCTGAAACTTTTAGTGCTTCACACTTTTTCAACCTCAGAAAAGATCTGCCACATTGATCCTTAGATTTACTTATTGATTTCCAATAGAAAGATAAACCATTACAAAATTACTAGGCCATAACAAATTCACAAGAGAGATGTTCAATGTAAGTGTATGTGAATGTGAAAATGAATGAATCCATGAGGTGTATTTATACAAATGTTGGGTAACTCCCCTCCTTAATTTAGGGATTCTAGGGTTTTCTTGTTACAATAATTTTACCGCTTTGACTAGTATACTAGGGATTCTTAACCACACTTCAGGGATTCCAAATTTACAAGGCCATATTTCCCTAACCATGAGGAACCACGTGGAATTCCACATACCACCAGAAATGGCACGATGAGTACAATACATATATGAGGGTATTTACTATATTTACATTGTCCTTCATCTCCATATTAATATTTCAACATCACTACCGGAATATGCTACTATAACTCTTCAAATGTATCCAACATAATTTTTGACCTCAAACAACTTTGGGTCCCATAAAAACACCTCTGAGGATACATGTAGATTACATCAAATGTACCCAACTAACTCATCATCAATCTCGATCATACAAATGATAACCAACTGTCCAATGATATCGTCCACATATTTAGGGATTCTAGACTTCTCCAGGGGTTGAAATCAATATCCAATATCACTGTCCAAGGGTTGACATCAATGACAACCAATTTCCCAAACCAATTTTCCAACAATAGTATCGCATGGTACAAGGATCAAAATCTAAAACCGCTTGCTATCCATGCTACAATGGTTTATGGTTTGCTATACCACCCTGCGAATGTGATTCTTGTGTCACCTACCACCATTCCACCCACTTCGACCATGGTATTCTATGCCATCTTTTCCATTCCAATTATGCCACATGGCCTCCATGCCATGATGATTTCTTGTACAATAAAATACCCAATTTTTTCTAAATTTCAAATTTTTTCCAATTTTCCAAAAATGGATAATTCCAATTTTTTTTTTCGCAACGCCACAATGAGAACCTAAATTAATATTTCAAATGGTTTATTTAGGATTTGTGTGTATCGAATTTACCTCTGCACCCAAACTTTGACACTCTTAGGTTGAATTCTCAACTAATTTCATTGCAAGAATTGGGGTTATTTTCCAATTTCGCTCAATTATTCATGGCTACACTGTAATTTCTAGAATTTGACCAATTTTAGGCCCAAAAAACTCATATTTAGATATTAAATTTGGGGATTTTAACCCCGGAACTCAAATTCACCGAAAATACAAGCAATCTCCTCACTCCTTTAGTTGGAAAAATATGACAACCACCTTGCAATCTAAGCTTTAACTATCCTAATTTAGATTTTTTGTGTTTATTCTAGCCCATAAATGATCATTGTTTGAACCTATCTCTATGATACCATTATGTAATGTACCTTATCTTAATGAGGAAACATTACTTATGAAAAATACACATAAATTTAATATTTATTTTTCTAATTTATTCTTGTAACTTACCAACTACAAATTGAACACATTTTTAACTAAAAATTGATACCCATAAATAAATGCATATACAACATTTTAAAATAACATATTGAAACCATACAAATATCTATAATAGCCTATAAAAATCATTCCAATGCACAGAGTAAAAGAACAACAATTAAACTCATGGAGTAACTCTGAAAATAGATAAAAAAAAATTATCTTCTTAAAAACATATGTGCAATCAACTGCTTGGGAAGGATGTTCCACCCAACCATGGATGTGCTTCTCCAAATATCAACAACAAGACACCCCTGAAATTGGGATAGTAATCCACAAGGGAAGGGTTCCTCTAATAGTCCTATAACATCTCTAAATCCACAACCCACTGGTATTCTCCTACAACTATCCTGAATGTGCTCCAACTCTCTTCCTCTTGACTTGTCCAACCCAGGGAATGTAGCCCTTCACTACTCTCAGTCCATCAAGAATTCCATTCATTTATCAAGGTCTTTCTGGAAGCGGTAAAGAGTAATATCTTTGTTGGGAACTCAAGGGAACCCAATACCAAGAAAAACTAGTAGGAAACAACAAGAAACTCTTCTTATTAAAGTGCATCTCTCACAAGAGTTCACTCTTTAGGCCTCAAAACCTGGATTTTCAATCTTCAGCTCCATAATGCTCCAAAAATGCTCCATCATGCTCCATAATTTACCCAAACTTCTTGGTCTATATCTAATACACTTTTTCCTTCCTCTCTCTTTGTTGTTTATGCCAAATGCATTGTAAAAAAACTACCTCTTCTCCCCAATACGAATTTCCTCAATTTTCCCAAGACAATTATCTGCACACTCTGACTAATGTTGATTATACTACAACCCCATGCTTCCAGTAACTATGGATGTCACTTCTACACCCACCCCTGGAAGGTATTTAATGATCAATATCTCACACACTCAACCAAATAATAGAATTTTCCCCCAAATGGTAATAAAATCCATAAATCTAGGTTTGGATTGATACCCACAATTAATTTCCTCCTTGGACCCCTCTTAGGAAATCTTAGACATTCCCATATATAGTGCATAAATAATCCCCCATCTCTGTCCATAATCCCAACAACTGGTATCACATTATATTTATTAAAATGAGAAATATAATTCGTATATTACATCACTTAGCCATAGCCATAGCCATATCTACATTATGCATAAATTAAACCGACGATTAAAGTGGGGATGTTACATATTGGTTTGAAATTTCCAAATTAAAATGAATCATCAAAGACGAAACTACTTCTTATAACAATGAATTTCATCCCTGGAGTAACAAACATTGGTGACCATGTTTTTTGGATATGATTATGAGGTCATTTATAAGAAGGTAAAATAAAATATGGTGGTTGATGCTCTTTCGAAGAAATATGATGAATAAGGGTCCCTCTTTTCCCTCTCATTCGTTGTCACTGAATGACTTCAAGATGTTCGTCAGGAATGGTTGCAAGACCCCAAACTTTCCATCCTAATCCAACAACTACAACAAAATTAGCAAACTGCTCCAGGGTACTCTTGGCATAATAACACGTTTTTCTATAAAGTTCTCCTATATTTAAAAAAATAGTTGGCCCTTAAATCCATGGTGCTCTCTGAGTTTCATGCTTCACCTACTGCGGGTCATTCATATTTTACAAAAACTTATGAATGGGTCAAAAATTCTTTCTTCTAGGATGGTATTAAATAGGACATTCACATGTTTGCGTTTGAATGTGATATTTATCAATGCAATAAGGGTGATACTGTAAAAAATATAGGCACACTCCAATTGCTTCCACTTCCACCTACTATTTGGATGGATATTTCTATGGATTTTGTTAGTATCCTAACCGACACATAGGTATAAAAATATATTTGGATGTAATAAAGGTCAATATTAATAAGGCCTTTCAATAAAATAGAATAAGGAAGATGTAAGAAGACCTAATAGAAGCTTCCGCTTCTAGAAGGATCTTCCTCTAGATGCTTCTTTTTAGTATAAATAGGAGACAAGGGTATGAGAACCCTAACTTGAATATTATTTTAATAGAGCTCTGCTCAACTGGAGGTTGCCCCCTCGAATAGGCCCGTGAACATTTCTTTAAGATTCAAAGTGTTATTTCTGTTATTATTCCCTTATCATTTCAGTGCTATTGTGGTGAATGTTCTAGATATATTGTTGTTATTTTGCTATTCTAGCATTTTATTTATGTTCTCCATACATTTTATATCTGGTATATTACAAGTGGTATCAGAGCACTTTACTCGACAAAAAGTGTGGGTTAATTTTTTTTCCAGGGTAGAGATGTATTCCAATGTCTTTAAGCCACAGAGATCGGTCATTATGCGCATAAACCCGCAATTGAGGGATTCATACATGTAGGAAATACAAGTGGTACTTAAGCGCACATCTGTTGGCCACCCTTGTAACCCATGTTGGTACCCCTTTGAGTGGTAGCGCATCAGACAACACCTGTGTACGGATCGGCCTAGATTACTTGAAGCCCTCTTTAGATAAACCAATTGGCTGCTTGATTGCTATAGTATCACTGAGAACAACACTTGGGAAGATACTCTCTAGTACCTGGGTAGTTGGGTAGTACGGCTAAGGGCACGGTCTATCCTCCTTATTTAGTGCCATGAGATATTGGGTCGAGTACTACTGTTGGGTGCCACACATATCTCAGAGACCTATAGCACAGGGAAAACCCTTGTCTGTAGAACCCTTGAATACCTAACCCTTGGGGACATAAACATATTCAAATTAAAATAGACAAGATCTATTGCCACGCAACTGTGTTCAGTTTGCCAAGTAAATACACATTTCTTTCTGGTTAAGCATTTGGGAATTTTATCTCTACAGTATTCTTCAGATCGAAGTATAACTGCACAGGTGTAAACCAAAAAACAAGTCTGGAAAATTTTTCACCATTATTTGAGACCTATTCCATTGGATTCATCTCTTCGCCCTTATCACATTCATCCATATCATTTTTCGGCAAAAGTTTTGACCCCACTTGCTCCTTTTTAGTTCCCCCATCCTCATGGCCCATACTCGTTGCCAAGACTTGGAAGCTTGCTTCAACACCTTACAATCTAGTCTCATCAAAACCCAACAAGAAGTGAAACAACTTAGTGCCAATGTTGCAACCATCAATACCACCATGCAGTCCTCAATGGAGGAAATCAAACAATACCTCACCACCCAGCTTGAATTAGTCTTTTTGGCACTCTGCACCAAACTGCATATCCCTACAAATAAACCTTCATCTTCCTCATCTCCACATACTGAAGGTGACCATTCCTCTCATTCCAATAACTCTCAGAACCATCACTTTCAACATGACCTACAACTGTCGCGGGTAGATATGACCAATTTGATGGCTCAGACCCCACTGGTTGGGTAACCCAAATGGAACATTATTTCTCTTTATACGACATTACAAATGACTTGGCCAAACTCCAATATGGTGTTCTCCATCTAGATCAAGAACGGTGGAAATGGTGGCAATGGAGAAAAACCTCTCGTGAAGGGTATATTGCTTGGACAGACTTTGTGGGAGAGCTTTATAAACGCTTTGACACTGACACCAACCATTTAGGCCATTTGAAAAAGTTGAAACAATTAGGAATAGTGGAAGACTTTATAGCTGACTTTGAGCACCTAGATTTTAGAACAGAGGGCATGTCTGATGCCTTTTTCCGAGAATGTTTTATCAGCGGCCTCAAGGATGAGATATGAGCCCATGTCCTCATGGATCGACCTCAAAGTTTGGTGGAGGCTACTAAAAGAGATAAAGAATCATAACAGGTTGTATCTTCTCAAAACGAAAAACCCTCCTTTAACCCTTGTCCTAAAACAATAAATCCCACTACTCCCTCTGCTTCACTAAAGATCCAAAAATTGACCAGGGCTGAAAGGGATGAATGCTAACTCAAAGGCCTGTGTTGTAACTGTGATGACAAATATTTCCCGGGCCACAAGTGTAAAGAATAAAATATTTTTATGGCCATATCCAAGGATATTTCGGAAGAGGATGTAGAAACTCCCCTTTTGTCTGAGTCACCTGAATCCACTAACATAACCCCTCCACCAGACCCTCCTGAAGTAGAACCAGTCATTTTCCTGAATGCTCTCTCTAGCTTCTTCGCTCCCCAAACCCTCAAGCTAATCGGTTACATCAAGCATCAGAAGGTCATTATTCTGGTTGATAGTGGCAGCACCCATAATTTTATTCATCACCACATTGCCCAAGAAACTCATTGCTACATCCATGCCGTCAATAATTTCCAAATCATGATTGCCAATGGTGGTTCCATGAAATGTGGAGGACGTTGTGAAAATGTGCGTCTCCAAATTGGTGACTACCACCTGAAATCCCATATGTTTTCTATCGACATGGGAGGTTGTGACATTATGTTGGGTGCAGACTGGATAATGACTTTGGGTCCCATTCTCATGGATTTTAAAGAATTAACCATGCAATTCAACCAGGAGGGACACCAATATAAATTCAAAGGTAGCACCACCGGTTCACCTGAGATCATTAGTTCCCATCGCATGGAAAAGATGCTAAGAAAAGTTCATTCTTGTGTTATCACCCAACTCCATGACATACAAGCAACAAAGACACCCTTGGTCCCGCAAGACCTCCAAGCCATCATTTCTAAACATCAATTAGTATTTTCCACTCCCCAAGGACTCCCTCCTTCCCATGGTGTTCATGATCATTCCATTCCCCTTGTACCCGGAATATTTCCTCCCAATATCCATCCGTATCGTCACCCCTTTTCCCAAAAAAATGAAATTGAGAAAATGGTTCAGGAACTCCTTAATGCAAGCGTTATCCGCCCTAGTACAAGCCCCTACTCTTCTCCTATGGTCATGGTCCTAAATAAATAAGGTTCTTGGTGAATGTGTCCTGACTTCCGTTCCCTCAACAAACTTTCCATCAAAGACAAATTCCCCATTCCTGTCATTGATGACCTCCTGGATGAATTGAGTGGCGCCCAATTCTTCACTAAACTGGATCTTCGTTCGGGCTACCACCAGATATGTATGAAAGAGGCAGACATTCTCAAGACTTCCTTTAGAGCTCATGAGGGCCACTATGGGTCATGCCCTTTGGCTTGTATAATGCCCCCTCCACCTTCAAAATCCTCATGAATCATGTCTTATGTCCTTTTCTCCGCCATTTTGTCTTATTTTTCTTTGATGATATCATCATCTATAGAAAAACCTGGACCGACCATCTTTCTCATGTGGATTGATTTCTCCATCTACTCTCTCAGCACCAACATTTCCTGAAATAGTCTAAATGTGCTTTTGGCGCCTCAGAAGTAGAATACTTGGGTCATCTGTATGGCAAGGATGGCGTCAGGGTGGATCCTAAAAAGATTGAAGCTATGCAATATTGGCCTCACCCAAAGACTCTTAAGATATTGCATGGATTTATGGGCTTAACAGGGTATTATCGCAAGTTTGTTAAGAGTTGTGCGAAGATTGCAGTACCTCTCACTGCTCTCCTAAAAAATAACTCTTTCACTTGGATTCCAGTCGTTGCCCAAGATTTTCAAACCTTGAAGATGGCCATGTGCACCACTCCAGTCCTCTCCCTTCACGATTTCAAAAATACCTTTGTGTTGGAATGTGATTCCTCAGGGAAAGGAATTGGTGTTGTCCTTATGAAAGAGGGTCAACCTTTAGCCTTTACCAGCAAGAAACTATCTGAAATAAATCTGGGAAATCCATCTATGAAAGGGAAATTTTGGCTATTATGCATGTCGCTAATCTGTGGTGCCCTTATCTATTGGGGAAAAATTTCCAAATTAAGACATACCATCAAAGCCTCAAGTATTTTGTGGAACAACACATTTCCTCCCCAGAACAAAAAAAATGGGTGACTAAGCTCTTTGGATATGATTATGAGATCATTTACAAGAAAGGAAAAGACAATGTGGTTGCAGATGCACTTTCCCACAAATATGAAGATGAAGGATCCATTTTTTCTCTTTCATTCATTGTCCTAGATTGGCTCCAAGCCGTTCACCGGGAATGGCTACAAGATCTCAAAAGTTTGTAGTTGATCCAACAATTGCAGTAAATAATAAAAGCTTAAATCCCCAGGGTACTCTTGGCTCCATGATGAACTTCAATACAAAGGTTGTTTGTATTTAAGTAAACAATAAAAGCTTAAATCCATGGTACTTTCTGAGCTTCATGCTAAACCCACTGCAGGGCACTCCGGGTTCACCAAAATTTATGATAGGGTAAAACGTTCCTTTTTTGGGGATGGTATGAAACATGACATTCATAATTTTGTCATTGAATATGATGTCTATCAATGCAACAAGGGATAAACAGTCAAATCTCTGGGCACACTACAACCGCTCCCGATTCCACCTGCCATTTGGAAGGATATATCTATGGATTTTATTACCGGCTTACCCAAATTGGGAAATAAATCAGTCATCATGGTGGTTGTTGATCGCCTTTCCAAGTATGCTCATTTATGTTCCCTTCAACACCCGTTTACAACATCCACGGTGGCTCAAATTTTCATGGATCGGGTCTTCAAGCTTCATGGCATGCCACACTCTATTGTTTCTGATCGCGACCCAACTTTCACAAGCAATTTTTGGCAAGAACTGTTCAAGATACAAGGCACCAAATTTCATCTTAGCATAGCTTATCATCCCTAGAATGATGGCCAAATGGAAGTGGTCAACAAGTGTTTGGAAACATATTTGAGGTGTTTTTTCTCAGAAAAGAAAAATCAGTGGGCTCAATGGTTACCCTTAGTTGAATGGTGGTACAACACTTCATACCATATAGCTACATGCATGACTCCTGTTGAAGCAATATATGGACAGAAGCCACCTTCAGTTTTCTCATACTTACCAGGTGCTTCGAAGGTCTAGGTGGTTGACCTAACACTTACAGCTCGAGAGGCTATTCTCCGTACACTCAAAGAGAATTTGGTCATAGAAAAGAATCGCATGAAGCAACAAGCAAATCAAGGTCGCTCTGATCGTCAATTTGCAGAAGGGGATCAGTTATTTCTTCGACTGCAACCTTACAAGCAAACTTCCCTCAAGGTATAGAATTTTCAGAAGATATCGCCCAAATTTTATGGTCCTTATACCATTCTCAAGCGTGTGGGACAAGTAGCCTATCAGTTAGCTTTTCCCAACCATTCGAAGCTACATCATGTTTTTCATGTTTCCTGCTTAAAGAAGGTGATTGGAGCTAAGTGCCAAATTCAAACCAACCTTCCAGAATTAGCTGAGGAAGGATCGATTTGGCTACAGCCAGAAGACGTTTTGGACCAGCGTGAGCGTCGCCTATGTCAGAAAACCATCAAGGAAGTGCTAGTCCAGTGGAAAGATACAACTCCAATAGATGCCACTTGGGAACCAACTACCATTCTGCAACAATTTCCTCATCTCAAGCATTGAGGACAAGGTTGTTTTTAAGGGGGCGGGCATGTTAGGGTCCTAACCCACACATAGGTAGAACAATATATTTGGATGTAATAAAGGTCAATATTAATAAGGCCTTTCAATAAAATAGAATAAGGAGGATGTAAGAAGACCTACTAGAAGCTTCCGCTTCTAGAAGGATCTTCTTCTATATGCCTATTTTCAGTATAAATAGGAGTCGAGGGTATGAGAACCTTAACTTGAATATTATTGTAATAAAGCTCTGCTCAACTAGAGCTTGCCCACTCGAAGAGGCCCGTGAACATTGCTTTCAGATTCAAAGTGTTATTTCTGTTATTATTCCCTTATCATTTCAGTGCTATTGTGGTGAATGTTATGGTTATATTGTTGTTATTCTGCCATTCTAGCATTTTATTTCTATTCTGCATACATTTATATCTGGTATATTACAGATTTCATTGTTGGATTACCCAAATCAGTAAATATGTTAGTCATCATGGTGGTTCATCTTTCCAAATATGCTAATTTTTGTGCTCTTCAACACCCATTCACAACATCAGCAATGGATCAGATGTTAATGTATAATATCTTCAAAACTCCATGGAATGCCTCATTCTATTGTTTCTAACCAAGATCCAACTTTTACCAACAATTTATGGAAAAAATTATTTAGGCTCTAGAGCACCCAAATGCATCTCAGCACAACCTATCTTCTCGAGACTGATGGCCAAACATAAGCGGTCAACAAATGTTTGGAAATGTATTTGAGGTACTTTGCGTTCAACAGACAACATCGATGGATTTAGTTGTTACCACTAGTTGAATGGTTGTACAACACCTCATACCATATTGTCGTTCACATGAATCCCTTTGAAGTAGTGTACAGACATAAGACACCATCGATTCTTCCATACATTCCAGTTGTCTCAAAGGTTCAGGAGGTTAACTGAAATCTTAGAGTTTGCATGACCATTCTCCATACTGTCAAATAAAATTTGGTCATGGCTTATAACTACATGAAGAAATAGGCAATTAGGGTCGTTCTGAACGTCAATTTGTTGAAGGGGACTAGGTGTTTCTCCATTTACAACCATACAAGAAGACTTCACTAAAATTCCAAAAATGTCATAAAATTTCCCCTCAATTTATGGTCCTTATACTATTCTCAAATGCATGGGACTGGTGGAATATCAGGTAGCCTTTCCCAATCACTCCAAGCTACCTCATATTTTACATTTATCATGCTTGAACAAATTGATTGGCACCAAGTCCAAACCCATACTAGTCTACCATAGTTAGGTGAAAAATGTTCCATTTGGTCACAACCATAAGCTGTATTGGACAGACATGAGCATCTTCCCCATCAAACCACCATCAAGGAAGTTTTAGTTCAATGGAAGGATACTCCACCAGAAACTACAACTTGGGATCCAATTTCCATTATACATAAAATTCTTCATCTTAATCCTTGAGGAAAAGACTATTTTTCAAGGCAGAGGGAATATTAGGGACCTAACCTCTCTAACCCCTCACACATATAGGAAAATATTTTTTCCATGTAATAAAGGATGACATTAGTCAATATGTCCTATTTAATAAATATGAACAAGTCAATGTAAGAAGGCCTAATAGAAGCTTCTTCTTCTAGAACAATCTTCCTCTAGAGTGTTCTTTACAAGATAGAATTAATATAAATAAGAGTAGGAGGAATGAAAAATATTTGTCTTGAGAATGATTGTAATAGATCTTTTCTCTGGTAGAGGTTTTCCCCTCGAATTGGAAAGTGAACATTGCTTTCTTTGAATAAAGGTACTATTTATGGTATTTCTCTTCTCAATATGTTTTTGTTCCATTGATATTTGTTGAATATTCATGTTTCTTAATATTATATTACTTATAGTACCTTACATATAGTAAGGGGAATAAATGCAGTGATAAGAAATTATTCTACATAGACTGTGAAGAGCAACAATATTAGGAATTGGAATAGCCACAAGATCTAGATCTAGTAGAGACTATTCCAACAATATATTTTCATGCATTGGCTAGCATCGATACTCCACAAAACCTCAAGATACAATGATACATCAAAATAAAAAAGTAATAGTATTGATTGATTATGGAAGTACCCATAATTTCATCAATTACAAAATAGAAAAATATCTCAATTGCTTTGTATATCCCCTACCAAAGTTTCAAGTAATGATTGTAGATGGAGGTACCATAAAGTTTTTAGGAAATGCCATAGTATTAAGCTCAACATAAGGGAGTGTTTTTAGGATATACACATGATTTCCATCCAAATGTGCAGTTCCAATGTGGTATTAATGGTCCAATGGTTACAATCATTGGGAACAATGGCCCTTAATTTTCAATATCGTTTCATGAGATTTTCCTCAGATGGAAAGGAAATTGAGCTTATAAATATCCAACATAAATCCTACAAAGTGAGAATCTCTAATAGTAGGAAACAATTACTCAAAAAGGGACACCATGGTGTAATTGCACAATTGTACTCATTTGATGTTCAAACATCTATATCCTATGGTCCATTAGATCTCCAAATAATTATCAATAATCATTCCAAGGTATTTGGTGAAATTCCTAAGGGTCTTCCACCTGCTTGAGATCATGATGATGTTATTAATTTTCAATTAGGAAGTATACAACCTAATATTAGGCCTGATAGGTATCCATATTCAAATAAGAGTGATATTGAGCGCATGATATTGGAAAGGTTAAAGGTTGGCATCATTGAACCTAGCCAAAGTTCTTTCTCTTCACCAGTGGTATTGGTTACAAAAAAGGATGGTTAATGGTGTATGTGTCCATATTATAGACAAAACAAAAAAAATTACCATCAAAGATAAGTTTCTTATCCCTGTCATTGATGAGGTATTAGATGAATGACATGGAAAAAAAATCTTTACTAAGATGGATCTTCATTTGGGACATCAACAAATGAAAATGAGGCACAAAAAACTTCCTAAAACAACTTTTAGAACACACGAAGGCCATTATGGGTTTTTTGTTATGCCATTTGGACATACTAATGAACCTTCAACATTTCAAAGATTGATGAATTCTATTTTCAAGCGCTTAGAAAATTTGTGTTAGTATTTTTTCATGACATACTAATCTACAACAAATATTGGGAAGAGCATGTACAACATGTTTACAGAGTATTGCAACTATTGGAAGTGTAAAAAGTTTATGAATAACATTCCAAGTGTACCTTCGGGGTTCAAGAGGTGGAATATTTGGGCCATATTGTATCTCATGAAGGTGTAAAAATGGAACCTAACAAAATTAAATCCATGAGGGAATGGCCAATTACCAAAACCTTGAAGAAACTTAGAGGATTCTTAGGAATGACAGACTATTAATATAAGTTTTTCAATAACTATGGTCAAATAGTAACACCCCTAAAAATATTATTGAAGAAGGAAGCATTTTCTTAGACTGAAGAAACAACCAAAGCTTTTGAAAAAATTAAGGAGGCTACATGTACAACTCTTGTCCTAGACACACCTGACTTTACAAAAACATTTATTGTGGAGTGTGATGCCTTAGGCCAGGGAATTCGTACAGTTTAGAGGCAAGAACTAAGGCCCCTTCCTTTGAAAGAAACCAACTTAAAGGGGAAAACTTATTCAAACCCATTTATGAAAAATAAATGTTTTTTGTACTACATGCATTGCAAAAATGGTGCCCTTACGTAATAGGAAGACACTTCAAAGTAAAAAAAGATCACAATAGTTTGAAGTACCTCTTGAAGAAACAATTATCTTTAGAAGAGAAACAAAAATGGGGTACAAATATGTTGGTTTATGACTTTGAAATTTTCTACAAAAAATGAAAAAATAATGTTGTGAAAGATGCCCTTTCAAGGAAAGAAGAAGAAACAAAAGGTTCATTGTGTGTTATTTCTATTTCGCAATCTGAATTGGTGGAGGAAGCAATGATAGAATGGAAGAAACATAAAGAGGTGTGAAATATCATTCAATGACTATATGAGGACAACAATTCAAAAGATAATTTTGTATGGAAGCATGATTTTCTATGGTATCATGATCACCTATATTTATGTAAGAATTCCCTGTTGGCAAATGTTTAATAGGTAGCATATGCTTGTCATTGATGGAAAGTACAATAGTGAAGATGGCATGAGTATAGGAAGAATGTAACAGACGAGCATCAAAAGTAGTTTGGGAAGATGCTGCAGAGCAAGCTCGATAAGATCAGAAGAGATAGTGAAGAGGATGGTTGGCATGCTTTATAGGCAGTATGCGCTTGTCATTGATGGC
Source organism: Picea engelmannii (assembly GCA_009831015.1). Lineage (NCBI taxonomy): Eukaryota > Viridiplantae > Streptophyta > Pinopsida > Pinales > Pinaceae > Picea > Picea engelmannii. The sequence continues at coordinate 1,039,825 of ML779760.1, read as the reverse complement.
AGGATCAGAGTGTCAATCGATGGAAAAACAGGAAAAAAGTAAGCTCAGGAGGAATTAGCACAGAGTCGAATGCAGTGCGTAGGTGTGTACCGGGGATGAGGTTAACTCATGGCTAAAGCTCAAGGGAGATAGCGTACTTAGGACCACAGGAGGATCAAAGGTCGAGGCCTTTGACACTTAGAAATTATTCCAAGTAAGGAGGATGCATAAGCTTGGAGGAGAAGCATCGTTGATCGTTGGATCCCATCCTAAATTCCCGATGGTCGTCAGATCTCATTGTAGACAAGAGGAGCGCGTAGATATGGAGGATAGATTTCTGACGTTAGATCTGAGTGTAGGATCTGATCACCATTGGATCGATGAGAACCTGCACGTTCTTTAAAGTGCAAGGAGTAGAGGGCTCAAAAAATCCTGAAAGAAGGAGGACCGTCCATCTTCAGGTAGGACATGTGGACACAGATCAACATTTCGCTGACTAGAGAGTCAAAGGAACGGGGTTCCCTAACCTCTCGAAATCGCAACTTAACCACAACCATTAGATCAAGATGTGATCTGCACGGTTGATCCAACTCCATTTCGGAGTTTCACGGATCAATATTTGAAGATGTCAAAGAATAATAACCAAAGGAATCCTGAAATCGCGATATGCGATATTGTGATTTAATCGCAGCCATCAGATCAAGATGTGATCTCGACCGTCGATTCGACTCACATCAGCAAACCACGTCAACTAGGAACACGTGGCACAACCAGGTAATGACAAGTGTCAAACTGATTCAACATTTCAAGCACATGTAAGTCACGAATCAAGGTGACACATGGCAGGTATTCAACACATGTGACGTCAACAAGTTTACACCACTTCAGAGTTTCAGAAATTGGGATATAGAGATGTCAAAAAACTCTCAGCATCAGCAGTCCCGAAATGACGAATTGCGAAACGTAGAAATCCCATCAACTGTCCATTTCTAGGGGTTATGTGGACCATTGATCCGACTCCCTTTTGGAGTTTCGTGGATCAGGAGTTGGAAGCATCAAGAACATTCACCACAGGAATGTCGAAATCGCGATATGCAAAATTACGAAATGATATGAGACATCAGATCAAGTGTTGATCGTGATCGTTTATCCCATGCCATTTAGGGGTATTAGGGATCATTGCTTGGTGAGTCGAGATGCCTCATCTCTAGACTCACGAAATGTGAAATCATGAAAGTGCCTTATTCATAAGGCTGTGGTCATTGCCCTTGGTCACATCAGCGAGAGCTAGAGAAACCAAGCTTCGTTTTGGGGATCGCAACTTGGAATGTCGAGATGCATGGTCACATGAATGTTGAATTGTCGAATGCCGAAATGCCGAAATAAACGAAAAATCCCATGGAATCAATCCAACGGTGCAGGTGAATTTGAACAAGATCGGAGGGCTATTGTATCACTTCATAGTACAACTGCTAGAAATCATTGATGGTCTCTGCTAGAGAATTCGAAGAGACCTCTGTGTGATCGCCAGAGAAGATGAAGAGTCTCTAAGCTTCGTCCAGTAAAGCAATATGATTGTTAGGGGGATTGACAGATGGATGAGTGTTGAAGCCTGTAACTGAAATTGAAGGCATAAGCTCGACTCTGCCAGAGAAGACGAGGAGTCTCAACTGCCAAAGAGGCTGAGGATTCTTAGCAAAACACCTAGTGTTGCTGAACGCATGGCGGGAACCACCAGAGAAGCTGAAGAGTTATGATGATCAGGAAAAGCACTTGAGATGTGTAGAATATTGGGCAGTGTGAGCATGCAGTGGCATGACAAATATTGCATGCACAAGGAGCACAGGTACTACAAGAATGATGAACAATGAAGAGATGGGTGTTGTTGTCGTGGGCAGGATTCAAGTGTGAGCAAGGAGGCAGAGCGCAGGAGTAGATATGCATGTTAGAGGAAGGTTGCATCAAAGGGATATGGTGCAGAGAGTATAAAAGGTAGAAGAATAGAAAGTGCAAGGTGCGTGTAGAAGACACTGATGTAGACAGGGCAGAGAAATGTAACAGAACAACAACAGGGTTGGTAATCCATTGAATAATTTTATATCACTGTAATAAGTTTCAGTAATAAAGAAGTTATTATTCAGGGTGGTTGGAAGGAGCTAGGGAGGACTGGTGTCCTCATAGGTTCAAGTGGTTGCTTGAACACAGGGAGTTGGTGCTTGCTTCTAGTTGGTGCTAGAGAAACTAGGGAGTTGGTGCTTCCTTCTAGTTGGTGCTAAATAAACCAGGGGGTTGGTGCTTCCTTCTAGTGTGTGCTAGAGAAAACAGAGAGTCGGTGCTCTCAGCAAGTTGCAGCTTGCATAACCAGAGGTTGTAACCTCACAATGAGTTGGTGCTCATATGTATGATAATGTAAAGAATGTAGATAATACTTATCATATAAAGAAAAAGAGGTGTTTACCCTGTATGGGTTTCCTCGGGAATTATCTTTCTCTGTCTTTCTCATATATGTGACTGATGTTGAATGTGCCTTTGTTTATTTCTCTGCATTACTGTGATCGTCATTCAGTGCCTTGTAAAGATTTCAAAAGAAGCATAGTTGTTTAAGCACGGTAACAACTGATTCACCCCCCCCTCTCAGTTGTCCAACAATTGGTATCAGAGCTGGCCCCTTTTATCTAAGGGTAGATCCTAGAGCTTAAACATGTTAAGCCATGAAGGAAATTCAACCAATAAGGCCCCTCTGTTCAATGGAACAAACTTTGCCTTCTGGAAAGTTAGAATGAGAACCTACATAATGGCTTTAGGTGGAGATGTTTGGGATGTGGTAGATACTGGGTATGTAAAGCCAATTGTGCTAGCTAATAAGGATGACAAACTAGAATTTATCTTCAACGCTAAGGCTATGAATGTTATCTTGAGTGGGCTTGCAGAAGCAGAATTCGTAAAAGTTATGCACCTAGAAACTGCCAAAGAAATGTGGGACAAACTCATTAGCAGTTATGAGGGTAATGAGAAGGTA
>ML779760.1:1000928-1027311 GCA_009831015.1 Picea engelmannii | reverse complement strand
CGGGGCGGGGTGGTGAATCAATATTGTATCAATTTTCAGTAATTTATTTCCTTTCAATGATTAAAGTTTTTTAGAAGTGATTATTTAATCCCCAATTCATGCATAAATCAAAACAACAAAAAAAACATAGTATACCAGGATTTTAATGTGGAAACCCAATACAGGAGAAAACCATAGAACATCTGATTTTATTCTCTTCTGCAAGCACTAACTTACAATTTATAATTTTTCATCTTGATAGGCACCCAACCATCATAGATAATGAGGACACCAACTGTAATATCCCTAAGGCCGAACCAAATTGTAAATGTAAATTCAAATATACTTAAGCTGGAGAGTTGTTTTGATATGATTTTTGTAGAAATCTTTCATGGCATAGTGTGCACATGTACTGCGCAGTAAAATGATGAAGTGTGCACATTTCAGGATACCACGTGCAACAACAGTGCTCGCAATATTGAGGCCAGGGAGACTTTGTGTTTATGCTATGTCTTATAGGCTGGTGAGCCAGCGGTTATAAGCTATGATGCTTTTGTTTTGATTAAGCCAGAGAGCCTATATGTTAAAGGCCAGTGCGCCTATTTTTGTACATGTCTCATAATTAATATAAATACATCGTTGCGCGCAGACCAACCATGATAAAATATATGGGGGAATAAACTCCACTAGTTAGGGAAAGGGAGGGGCCTAAAATTTAAGGAAAAGGGCTAATCTAGGGAGCTTAAGACAAAAAGGAATATTATATTAATATTTATTAAAGTATAAAGTATGGGTAATTATTTTCTCCTAAGTTCTAGAGTTGGGGCCAAGTGGGCCAAAGTATCTCCCAACATGACAAGTGTCAAGTTGGGGACATGCATACATATTTTTGGGACTTAGTTCATTCCCATGGATTCTATCCATCATTCCATACATCATCCAGCCATGATTCCATGACCATTTCACTCATGCAGTCACGTATCCTTCATACATTCCTATCACTGTACCTGAACCTGTATCAGGAGCAATATCTATTTGTGTAGCTATTAGCTTGGGAGTTGGACTGAAGAAGCGGGTTGTCAGACCCGTGGGATACTGAAGAGGTAGGTTGTCAGGCCCGTGAGAAATTTCTCTCTGGATGAGAGAATTGCTGGGGAATTGATTTCCTGAAGGTGCTAAACTACTACTGCAGATCTCTGAGACTTCCTCTCTGGCCTATTGCTGAAGCCCTGAAAGGGAAATGGGGCAGTCTGTAGCACCCCTTTTTTTTTGGCTACCAAGGTTTAATCTCTATTAAGAGAAGGTTATAACACCACTCTATACATAACTCATACATGTATTATAGAATGCACACGCATTTAAACAAATCAACTCATTTAAGCACATAGTAAAACATATTATTTACTGCTATAATTAACAATCCATAACATTCCATCTTAATTCATATACACAGCAGAAATCATGATAACATAAGCAACAGAGTCATGCAAAACATGATTAAAACATAATCAAATACTTATCTCTTAACAGTGGTAGAATCCACCAACCAAGTGCAGGCCTTCCACAAACCTCCCAGCCTTAGACCACACTGCTCATCAGCTCAATAGTGGGTCACCCCCGAGCTGGGACTAAGCTCCACCTCAAGACAAGGAATCCTAGGCTAGGCTGAGGTTACAGGGAAAACAACACGCAACCACAAGGAAGGAATTATCTCCAAGGAACCTCCCATGCTCACTGCCCATAGACCCTCATTCCCCACATGCCTATTCCACCCGAGGAGTATACACCTTCTCTGTCACCTGGACAATCCTTCGGCTGGTAATCTCCCTTGCCTTGGGTTATAGGAACATGCAGGACCAGAAGTCTCCAGGCTCTATGGCAGCTACAAGGTTCCTTCCAGGAGTGCTCTCCTTCCTCTGCGCACTCTCTCACCTAGAGGGAGTCACTCACAAGTCGAACAACCTGTTCTTCCAACTTCAACCACTTCTCTCACCTGGAGAGAGTGTCGTACAAACTAGCCAACAAGCCACATAGGGTCAAACACTACACATCCAACACAATCCACGGGAATCCAGACACGAACACCCCAAAGCAGCTCCAGACAGGTGCAACAGTATAACCAGGCTTAGTAGGGACGAGACACTTTTGTTTTCTCAATTTGGAAACACAGGATAGACTCACATTCTGGATTGTCAAGGATGCGTGACGAGTCGTCCGCATAGGGGTCGATTCAGACTTCCCCGGTTTAGAATAGAGAAGGGGTGTACCAATTTTCCAGAACCAAACACAGACTCCTCGAATCACAGGGATGCACGAAGGTTCTCTGCAGGAGTCGGGTGGGTAGTCCTATCCAGGGCTCCGTACGTGTTCAGACAATCGGGTAGAATGGGGGAGGAACCCTTCTCATGGCTCACCCTGGCCTTTTTATTCACATGCGTCAGGGTTGACACTTGTCACCCATGAAACTGCATGCATTCCACCAACACGCATCTCCCTTGCATGTTCTCCCTTTGCCAAAAACTTAGGATAAAACATAAAATGCACATGTCTTTTGGGATAGTATTAAAATATTATTCCTAGGCTTAAGCCCCCTAGGCTTAGCCCCTAGGCTCAACACTTAGCCCCTTTTCCCACCTTCCATCCCCTAATTCCTTTCCCACCTTATGGATGCTTAGTCCCCCTTCACTCATTCATCGTGATCGGTCTGCACATGGCGGTGTTTATATTTTATTAATTGTTCTGCGTGATTACATATACAACAACAGGCTCCTGGCTTTCAACACTCAGGCTCCCTGGCCTAAAAAACACATAAGCCTCCAACTTATAACAACTTGGCTCACCTGCCTATAAAACATAATTACAATTCCTTACAGAACATGGTTTACAACGGGGCTCGACCTTGGGGACACTACACAGCCGAAGTACTATTGAGAAGAGAAGGGCACACTTCTTGGGGTGGGACATGCATGTGGGGAATGAGGGACTATAGGCTGTCAGTTGAGTGAGCACCTGAGATAGAGTCTTTCCTGTTGTCTATGAGCCTTTAGCCTCGTTAGGAATCCCTTTACTCGAGTGGAGTTTAGTCCCAGCTCATGGGTGACTCACTGTTGAGAGTGATGAAAAGTGTGGTCTAAGGTTGGGAGGTTCGTGGACGGTTTGCACGTAGTTGGTGATATTCTTACAAATATAAGTGACAATTGTGTGATAAATTTACATGTTGCATTGTTATTTACGTGCTTATCTTTATGGGTTTCTCCTATGCATGATTATAATTGTCTATATGTTTATGGGTATTTCCCATATATGTTTCATGTTTGTGTTTACTGTTATCTCAGTATGAATTTTTTCATTTACGTAAAGTATTTGTCTATTACATTTTATATATATGTTTCTGCAAGAGCTCTGTGTGTATATAATTTAATTGCATGCAGTTCGAAAATTTTATGTGGCATAGCTCAATATGATGTTGGGTTTGTTACAGTATGTTCTACAGAGAGAATGAAAGTGTTCTCTGGCGTAGTGTGGCCCGACATGGTTGGTCGAGAACATTACAATATGGTATCAAAGACTCAGTTTTCAACACTAAGCCTGGATGGGCTGAGTAGGTTCAGTAAAGATAATTTCAGAGAGGATTAGTTTCAAAATGGTCAAATTTTGAGTTGTAGAGCGTCCATGGTAAAAAGCAACAACAGTTGGGCGAAATTGGGAAAAATCCCCAATTTCGGTTGTTAAATTGATGAGAAAATTGAGAAATTCAGCCATGTGGTGAGATATTATTTATTTAATGTCTGTTCTAGCAAATGCATACCAGGAATTGGTCAAATTTGAAGTCACAGTGAAGCCATGATAGTTGGAGCGAGTTTTATAATTAAAATTCTCAATTCGTGAATTGATTTTGGGTGAATTCATTCCATAAATGTCAACCCATGGTGATTTGTTATTGTAGAGGTTGAATTAGTGGTATTGGGGTGAAAATGAACGGATTTCATGGTTGCAGAATGTCCATGGTAAATTGGGGAAAACGTTAGGAAAAATCCCCAATTTCTGCAGTGGAATCCACGAGGAAATTGATGCATATAAAAATGAATGTGCGCAGATGGGCGCACTAGAAATGCAAGATGCGCAGTAAAATGATTATGATATGTGTATATTTGGGTACCTCGCGGACAAATGTTGGCGTGCACCCTAAATTTGGGTATCGCGTGGAAAAATGTTGGCATGCTGGTGTGTGTGTTAAATTTGGTTACCGCACGAAAAAATGTTGGCATGCTGGTGTGCGTGCTAAATTTGGGTACCGCGCGGAAAAATGTTGGCATGCTGGTGCGTGCGCTAAATTTTGGCGCGACGCAGAAAAATGTTGGTGTGTGGATGCGCGTGATAAATTTAGCATTGTGCGGTGTGCCTACACAAAAAAAAGGTGTGCTCAGTGCGCACACATAATAATAATGGTGTGCTTGCTCTACGCAGTATTGGCAAAGTGCAGTAAAAGTATAAGTTGCCACACGACAATTTTTCTAAATGTGCGAGCCGAGTATTGGTGCATAGTGGGGTGTACTAAACTTTGGCATGGTGCAGTGCATCGAGTGAAATTCACATGGAATATCAGTGCACGGTACAAAAACTATGCACAACGAATATTGGCACGTGGTACAAAAATTGTGCGCGATGGATATGGGTGCGCGACACAAAAGTAGTGCACGCAAGTTATCAGCTTGACAGAGAAGTGAAACATAGTGGTTTTAAAGTGCGCAAAGAATGATTTATATTGTGTTGTTGTTGTGCATGGTAAATATGGGTGTGTAGGTTGAAATTCTTTCACATGAAGTTGTTTGAAGGGTGAACAACAACAGGAAACCAACGATTTTCTACGACGTTTTATATCATTTGAACGTCATCTTTTTGCAGTGCGTTTTTTAGGGCCTTAACAGTGTTTCTAGCTACTCAAAAATCACGAGAACAGAGTGTGCCAAGGCACACTCTGTCTCTGCAACTCAAATAAAATATCTAGGAGAGATTTTTCTAATGGTGTAAACTATTCGTCACACAGATCTTTTATGAGAAAGTTACAACACAAATAGTGAAGGGTAAATTTTATGACCCAACTAACTTCAAAGGGCCATAAATTTCTTCTCTGGAATCGGATTGAGGTGTAAGAGAAGTAAATGGAAATATATTGAAACATAGAAGACATTTCCATTGCTAAATTAAATTTATGGGCATGTTAAAAGCGTTTAATATGGAAAATAAGGAGCCTATAGCATACCAGTTACAATATGATATTTTGGTCTTGAATTTCAGTAGGCTGTAACTAGCATCCCAGAACCCAGAAAGAGGTGAAACTTGGACAAAGTGTCCATAATATGTATATCAAGAAACCCAATTGAGATCCTACGAAAATTCCAGAGTAGGTGAAAAAATACATATTAGAACGCATAATTGCGCCAAGTGGAAGTATGAATAGAAAAGTTAATGAGAAAATTTCAAATGACCATAACGTTTTTCTCAGGACTCGGAATTGAGCATGGGAGAAGGAGTTGGAAAGGTCTTGGATAGTGGAATCTAAATATTCACCCAGAAAACTGATCTAAGCATTCAAATTTCTAGGAAATCGGAAGAAATAATTCTGATATGTATTATCGAACCAGAATGGTTCATATTTTTTTAGGAAAATGTTGAAACAATTAGCTTGACAAAGTTTTGTTGGCTTTACATTTTCCAGATTTAACAAAAAATAGATTAGATCAGGATCAACACAGATTCTAGAGGAATGGAAGAGGCATAGCGAACTTACGGTCAGGAGGATGAAATCAGAGGAATTGATGTCCATTTGGGCATTGAAGGGACAAACTCCAATGGACATGGAGAAGAAAGGGATGAAAACATGAATATGGCAGAGACCATTAAAATTTTACAGAAGGATGACCAAAGCCATAAATATGATAATGAAAGGCTTATGAGAGCCAAGGAGCTACAGGATGACTTCAACATGAAGTTATTGGAGAGCTTGAACAAAATAGAAAAAAAATTGGATAAGGAGAGTGGCTCAAGAAAATCAGGAAGTCACAGGCCTTCTGATGAGAAAATAAAAACAATAAGTGTTAGAAGACATCACCATCACTCCCCAAGGAATTCCAATAATATAGAAGACAACAGCTGAAGCCCATCCCCTGTCAGGAACCACAAGAGGTCTGGGGTGGATGAGCTACGAGGAGAAATGAACAAAATCAAATCTCCTACATTTGATGGGGAGCACAAGAAGGATGAAGATGTATAAACATGGTTGTTGGGCATGAGAAAGTATTTTCAATTGCATAATTATTCTTCTCATGCAAAAGGTAGAATTTATATCTATCAACTCAAGGGAAAGGCATCCATGTGGTGGGATCAACTTGTGCATCTGTAACAAATTAAAGAGAAAAGTGTTACTTGGAGATAATTCAAGAAGTATTTTAAGAAGAAATACTTGACTAAGATATATTATGACAAGAAAATGAAGGAGTTATTTTAACTCAAGCTTGATAGTATGACAATAGATGAATACGAGAGAAGGTTTTTAGAACTGCTGAAATATGTCTCTTTCATCAAGGATGAGACAGTTAAGATTCAAAGGTATTTGAGTGGATTGCCATCATTCATCAATGACAAAATATAGTATGATTATCCCAAGACATTGGAGGAGACCATAAGGTGAGCTAAATGCCTTTATGATCAGCAAAAATCAAGGCCAACTTTCCAAAAATCTTGGGAAGACAAGAAGAAATTCAAAATGGATCAAAGGAAGAAGGGAACTAAGCCACCATTCTTCAGAAATAATCATCAGGGACAACAAACTCCTAGAGGACCCAAAATGATTGACACAGGGGGTCAAAGACCAATGCATCAACCTATTCAATGTTGGGGTTGTAAAGGAGATCATATGTTCAGAGATTGTCCTCATAGAGGTGAAAAAGGGAGGACTATTCACAATGTACAACAAGCTAAAATAGTGGAGGACATGGGAAGAAATGTACCAAGGATCTATGTAGCCCTGGACAACAAGCAAGCAGAGTATCAATCACATATGATTAAAATGAAAGGTACGATCAACAACCAAACCATTGCTATTTTAATTGATTCAGGAGCTAGTCATAGTTATATAGATCCTAAGATGGTGGAAAGTTTGCATTCTCCAAGAAGCAATCATGGAAAATCTTGGTTGGTGTAGCTGAATACTGTATGAAAAAGAAAAGTCAACGAGATGGTTAAGTCATGTCTTATGAACATCAATGGACTGAACAACAGGGAAGATTTGAACATCTTGGCTTTGGGTTCCTATGACTGTATAATTGGGATGGATTGGTTGGAACAACATCATGCTACCCTAGAATGTCATAAAAAGGCATTTACTTGCTTGGATAAGGAAGGGAACCTAAGGAGAGTATAGGGAATTCCCAGGGCAGTAACCATCAGAGAAATTTCAGCATTGCAGCTGAAGAAATTTTACAGAAAAGGATGTCAAATATTTGCAGCACATATGGAAGAGACACCTGAAGATAAGGTGCCAAATTTGGAAGATTATGCAATCCTGGAAGAATTTGAAAATGTGTTCAAGTAGGTACCAGGACTACCCCAAAAGAGAGATATTGATTTCTCTATAAATTTAATGCCTGGAGCAACTCCAGTGTCAAAGACTCTGTTGAGTCTCCATTTTGACACTTCTAATGCCCTATATTACACTATATCTGAGCCTATTCTACCTATGCTATGTGTATCTACTTGATTTTTTCCTCCATAAATTCACTTAGTGACTTTGTCCATGTGAGTAGAGAGGTAACTTATGTTAAGGCATGATTTGTTTAGTTTTTCTTGAGTTAATTCAATTAAAATGTTTGATTGTGAATGATCCTAATTGTTTGACTCTTAGGAAATTTTGATCCAATATTAGAACACTCTGCGCTATTCCGGTACTGCCCATAAGCCTAATCTGGTACTCAGTATTATGACTGTGTGTATTCCGGTACTAAACAACTACCTACAGGATTCTGGTACCAGCATTCTAGTACTGTATTTTCTCCTCTATTTCCAAACCGATGACGATGAATATAAAAATTTGGGAACATGATTTTTGTCTAGAACGGTGTTTTAATTTGGAAATGTGTGCCAGAATCCCAATATCTCACATGTATGGACCTGCAACGCAGGGTGAACGAGTCATCCTAAATCTTTGCCAATTTTCCAGAAATTCTAAAGATCATGCCTAGATTCGTGGGAAATGCATTTCCTTGATTAGCTAATGGTTTTACTTGACCTCCATTGATGGAACATGGTTTTTATTTGGATTGGATTGTCTTTTTCCAAATTTGTAATGTAAAAATCATATAAATTGAGTGATGGATCTAAGCAAAAGAGAAGGAAATGTTATGTTGCAGATTGGATTTCTAAACATATTATCTTTGTAAACTTGCTAAAGAATTAATATGAGATTAAGTTCATTGACTCCAGGTTTTATTTAAAGTTTATTATTTTGTGAGTTCCCTCTAAGATTCCCCATTGGCATCGACAAGGGCCCACCGGTCCAACTTGGCAAGCTTACTGTAATTGCAACGTGGATCTAATTTATGTAAGTATGTTTGTAGAGTGATTATGTACATATGAGTTGTGAGTAGAAATGTTTGATGTAAAAAAATTGTAAGTTACAACATAATCTAAGTGTGGATGCATCAAAAGCTATGAACAATAATCTAGTGGTACCTTTATAATCATTTATAATTTATGTGTGTGAACATTTATGATTTCTGTGTGTGATCGTTTATTTCTCAATTGTGTCCTTTTAATATCATCTTTTATCTTGCAAAGTTTGGCAGTACATGAAAAATTTGAGAGTCCATATTTCGCATTACATGAGCCAACACATGGAACATCTCATTTAAAATCCTTTTTTCTTGTGTAGAAATAAAGTAACTTTTCAGAATTCCGAGGTTGCATTAAAATTGCTTTTTTGATTTGAAGAGTGTGCAGAATTAGAAAACTTGCAAGTTTATATTGAAGTGAGTGACTACATGAGTAAGATCAGAATCCATCTTTCACCATCATGAGCTATTAAATCGATGATCTTGTTTCTTGTAAGAGAGCCTTTGGAGTGCATGTTAGCTAGAGTCTTTTATTTGAATTTTGATCTTTAATTTTTGCACAGTGTGTAAAATATAGATTAAGGATTGCAAAATAGAGTGTTGATTGATTTTAGTTTAGTTTCTCTAGGAGATAGAATCAAAGTTCATATTTTTCTTTCATGAGCCATCAATGAACAGGTCCATCACCTAAGCAAGAAATTTAGATCATATGTTTTTTTATGAGTTTTCTTTCTAATTTGTAAATTGGGTGAAGAGTGTTCATCTTTGAAGTGTGAAAACAGAGTATTGGTTTTTTAGATGATTTTCTTGATTGAACTATACTCATCAGACATAGGAACCTATCTGTTATCGGCACATATAGTGGATCAAATCTACTGATTACGAATCCCGATTGATAATTTATGTTTGGTAATATATTATGCAAATAATTGCACCAACATTTTGGCGTCGTTGTTGGGGAGTTGTAAATGGTAATAGGTAGTATTTGGATTAGATTGATTTAATGGTTTTGGATTAGTTTTATGGATGATGTAAGGGAGGAGAGAAGATGGTAAGACGTGTGGGAAGAGCCCATGCATCCACTTTGGTGGGGTTGCTCCAAATTTAGGTTGTCCTCTCTGCTTTTAATGCAAGTGTGTTTTTCATTTCTTTATGAAAAATTGTGTTTTCATGATGGGCTAACTTGTGCGAACCGATAACCTGGTGACATCAGGGTCCCAGTAATTCAAGGATTTCAAGTTTGGTGTGTTTTGTTTTTGCAAATAGTTTTAAAATTCATATCTTTGATGATAAATCATTTTTGGGGTGTTGTAAGAGCCCTCGAGTACTAAGTTGTGTTGCAAGACAGGGATCATCAACTAGTGAGAGTAATTCAAGGATGATCAAGAGCTTGATGAATGTTCCTCCAAGAAATTTCTTGCATTCTAGCAGCAACTAAGATATCTGCCTCTCAAGAAGAGCATATCTTGACAGTAGCCAAGAATTTAGTTGTCTCTCCACAAGAATATTTAGAAGTCCCTTCGGATTCCTATTGTCAATTTGTTGTGGAGACTCAAGAATCATGGATACAATGCAATGAAGAGAAACCATTGGAACTTTAGATTGAGGAGTTCTTAGCATGCCTCTTAGGAGATCCTGTATGTACCTCAGAGACCAATCATCTTGAAGAAAATACTCTGCGTGGCATGGAAAAGGAGGACATGTTGTGTGACCTAAACAAAGAAGGGAAATGAGAATATCTTGATCCTATTGAAATATAGTTCCAATTAGTTGTTAGGTCACACTACTCTTTTACTTTACATTATTGTTTGATATCATCATCAAAGCAGTTGGTCCTTCATACTCTGGTATGCATTAAAAATTATCCTTTAAACCCGAGTATGGATATATTTCTAACCATGTTACGCACATGGCTTCACTGAAAGTATTCCTATACTTGAAGGACATTTTCTTTTGTTCAATTAGAGTAGCATAGGTAAATAAATAAATAAATGTTGCACATAAGTACAATGCAACATATATTTCATACTTTTCATAAATGGTAATGTCAAAAGTCAATAAAGAAATTAGATTAAGATCTTTTGTTGCTATAGTAGATTTATTTTTTAAAGTTATGATGATTTTGTTTGGAATATTATGAGAAGGGAATCTCTTCATCCTCCAAATGCACACATGATACTGGAAGGGTTTCAAAAGCAGAGATGGGATCCTTGTCAACAAAAGATAACACTTAAGGGAGTGCTTCATGACCTATTTCTTCAAAATTCTTCTTTTTCCTTAAGTTGTTAAAAACGATGCATTCGTTCTTTATCATTACATATCTATTTTAAGACCACTATTTCACAAGGATGATTAATTAAGTGATATTTTTAATAACAATTGAAACTGAATGTTTTATTCATAGCTAATAATTCAAATTTTGACATTTTCCCTAAATTTTTTGTTTGTAAGCATGAATACAAATCTAATTTTAATTAGTTCTATTGGTTTGTTTGTAGTAGATGTTCGCAACCCTCTGAGAAACATTTTTTTCAGCATCTCACATTGTTTGCATGAGGCTATGAAAAACCTCAAGCATGGGGGAGTGGTTGCTCAGAAAGTAGTAATTACGTTTATTTTCTAATAAAAAGGAAGTGGCAACATAAGCAGTGTTTTCCAGCATGATACTTCAACAAATTCATATGTTTCTTCCTACATCAACAGTGATTTCTAGCATATCCTACAACATGATACTCGGAGTGTTCCACCCAAAAGGAGAAGTCTACAGATTTGAGTTTGCAGAAAACACCAACAACTTCTACAAAGGTGTAGCCTACAAAAGTTTCAAAAGTATTAGGTTTGCGCTCATCTGGTACTGAAAAAAAATTCTATTCTATTTTGGTATTGGTCATAACCCTGTGCTCATCTGGTACCAAAAGAGGAGGCCTGCACTATTCTGGTGCTAAGAAAACCCTGTGTCGATCTGGTACTCAGGTGATCCGGTACTGGTAATAAGGTGTTGATAGTTCCAATCATATATTCCAGTTTTTCTGCTCGATTTAAATGCTTCAAGCAATAGAACGTATAAACTCAACATTTTTTTGTTTTACTAAGGAATTAGATTGATTATGCAGTAAACATATGGTTACTCTCAATTATTGCATGCTCCCTACCATGAAATTTTTCAAGCTCTCTTATACATCTCCTCGTATATTATCACTGAATTCCTTGGTGAAGTGGTTGTCTTCATGAATGATCAAAAATCATCCATCATGTCACTCTATTTATGCCCCTTTCTCTGTTCTAGTACTATCTATTACAGTATTGCAGAAACATGTTCTAATACCAATTACTTATCTGGTACTGATGCTAAAGTGATATCATCGTTTTCATGTGCTTAACATTGTTTTCACACTCTAAAACTGTCAATGAATAATATACATTATTCTAAATCTTTTGAGTAATGTAATAAAAAGGATGTATCAAGGAGTACAAGTAAACCCGCCAAGGTATTGAACAGGCTTGCTGGCAGTGGGGCCATGCTTGTATGGTACTAAGGTAAACTTGTCAGGGTACTGAACAGGCCTACTAGCACCGGGGCTATGCCGGGTAAAGAGATTTGAAAAGCATAAAGTGGCACACTTAAAAATGAACAAAAACCCTTGGGTCTCATTCTGGAACAATCATTATCAAATCAAGGCTAGGATATGGCTTTTATATCTCTCATATGATGTTCCTAAGAACCTTCAAGTATCCACTTTAAAGTTCTATCTTTTAAAATAAATAGGTTTGCATGAGAAGTGGGACCCTCAGTATATGTAATTCACCTTACCTAAGAAATAAGAACTTCATCTCTAAAAAATTGGATCAGAAACAAGTTAATAATCTTGGGATGTATTCTCTTAAGTGTTCCTCTCTTCAAATGATATCTCAACTATGCTTATATCACTTTTTCTTTAAAGGTAATCTAGCCAGGGGGGCCTATTAGTCAAATTCATTATGAAAACTCTTGGCCACTATCCTATAGTCATATTAGAGTCACATCCAACCCTTTCTCCTAAATTTGATTGAAAACAGATTGGATAAGACTTAATGTCAAATCACTAACAGATCTAATCTATTACTCATGACTCCACTTTTCTGTCATAACTACTTTTACATGGGTAAGAAGTGTGAAGCATAGGCCAATAAGTTTATATTGTATAACAGGTTACTTACAACAAAAATTAAGGAGCTGAAGAAAGGTGGAACTTCAAGGAATGATTGATCAAGTGAGGAGTATCATCAGTTTTGAAATTTTTTGAAGATCATTGTTGCATGAGGACATGCAATGACTTAAGCATGGGGGTATGTTGAGTCTCCATTTTAACACTTCTAATGCCTTATATTACCCTATATATGAGCCTATTCTACCTATGCTATGTGTATCTACTTGACTATTTCCTCCATAAATACACTTAGGAAGTTTTGATTTGGTTTTAGAAGACTCAACGCTATTTCGGTACTTCCCATAAGCCTAATCCGATACTCAGGATTATGATCTAACTTGGCAAGCTTACTGTAATTGCAACGTGGATCTAATTTCTATAAGTATGTTTGTAGAGTGATTATGTACATATCAGTTGTGAGTAGAAATGTTTGATGTAAATAAGTTGTAAGTTACAACATAATCTAAGTGTGGATGCATCAAAAGCTACAATAATCTAGTGGTAGCTTTATAATCATTTATAATTTCTATGTGTAATTCTGAATTGTGTCCTTTTAATATCATCTTTTATCTTGCAAAGTTTGGTAGTACAGGAACAATTTGAGAGTCCATATTTCTCATTACATGAGCCAACATAAATTAACATTTCAGAATTGCGAGGTTGCATTAAAATTCCTTTTCTGATTTGAAGAGTGTGCAGAATTAGACAACTTGCAAGTTGATATTGAAGTGAGTGACTACAGGAGTAAGATTAGAATCCATCTTTCACCTTCATGAGCTAGTAAATGGACGATCTTGTTTCTTGTAAGAGATTCTTTGGAGTGCATGTTAGCTAGAGTCTTTAATTTTAATTTTCATCTTTAATTTTTGCACAGTGTGTAAAACATAGATTAAGTTCAACTCTACAAGATCCATTACTTCTTTCACAAAAGTCTGATCACCAGGCATAATCGGTGGTTAACGATCATGAATCATAGTACTAATTCTAGAGTAAAGTCTGATCACCAGGCATAATCGGTGGTTAACGATCATGAATCATAGTACTAATTCTAGAGTACTAATTGATTGACCAGAAACCATACCCAGTGAAATGAAATACTACCTCTCTTGTTTCAGATTTCACCTCATCTTCCAGACGAAGCGAAGATGAGTATACGACGGATTCGTAAACTGTAATAAATGGTGAATGGATATCAGTTTGTTCGCAGTAACTAGAAATTCTTGCAAAGGTTTGTTGTTTCTTAGGATACCCAGAGATGGTAATTGATCCTTCCATGTATCCTCCAGTTTTCCTCCCTGCAAGAACATCCATCAGTGTGGTTTTCCTGGCCCCGCTTTCACCGACTAAAGCTGTAAGTATTCCCGGCTTGAATGCTCCGCTCGCTCCACGCAGTAACTGAATTCTTCAAAGTATTTTTTCTGTATCTCCTTCCTTTGTTATTTCCTGCATTATTCATATCTAATATATACTGAATTATTTGTAACAATGCAAGAAAGTAAAGATTTCGTAGCATTAAAATTGAATTTTTTTAATTACCAGACATCATCAAAAATGAAATTTTCCTTAATCATGTTGCTAAATTCATTGTTTACTCCAAACAAATTCAAATTATATTGATAAATCCACTCTTTAATTTCAAATTTAGAGCATAGCGACTCGACAGAACTTACCCCGGTCATATCTATATAGTAGTCGACGTCCTCGAATGTCAATTTCAAAGGTCGGAATGGCAAAGCCATTCCTTTTGTTTTCCCCATCCGTTCTGCAGAAATTGTTCCTTAGTATTTGCAATGTACTCATGTAAACTTTTGAGTAACTAATAATAGGTCTATCTATCCACTAAATTATAAAATCTAAAGGAAATTGTTGAAATTTCATGAAAGATGTTACCTGGAGTTTGAATTTGATGTTGAGGAGGAGGACGGAGTGGAGAAAACGAATTTGATCTTTTTAATGGAAGGGTTTTCATTTCCCATTCTTGATTTTCTTCTAACACATCTTCAACAAATATTGCCTGCAGTTTTCCGGGGCCTGAAAAATATACCCAAACTATAGCATCAGCTGATCGACTCGACAAACACATGAACAGTATATGAATTTTATTATGAGAGATACAAGTCCGTCATTACGGTTCAAATAGTGCAACGAGCGATTACAAATGCTGAACACATAAACATAACACTTGCTGATTGCCGAAATCGCCAAATGTGAGTAAACTGTGGGGCTAGGCAGAGTGGAGTTCGGAGTTCGGGGTTTGCTAACACCTGACGCACAAAACAAAATGACACAGTGACTGCCCAATAGTGAAATGCAAATAGGGTGTGGGTCCAACAATTTTGGGTTTCTGCATTTGGTAAAGCAAAGGAACTCTACTCACTTTTAATAAGTGAACTCTAAAATGTGAAATAACAAACTTTTAATTAAAATGATTTTCCAAATCATATAAGCTCCAACAAATAATCTTGGGATAAATGTAAACCGGATTCCCAATTGGTAAAAACAAGAAATTATGAGGTTTTACATTAAAATATAAATGCAGAGCTCCAAATACAAAGTAACCAATTTGATTTAATAAAATTTTCAAGATATCTGATTACAAATTGGACTCTGGTATTTAAACACATAAAATTTCCCCTTCGATCTTCTAAAGGATTTTAATCAAGGAGGTGTTATAATTCAGTTGTCTTGAATGGTTAAGGTGACCACCGTTTAGAGTAATTAAATCTTTGAGTCTTGAAGAGTGAAGACGGCCATGATACGTTGCTATCTAGGTGGTGAAATGATTAATCTCTGACATACTTCCTCTTAATCATTTAAGAACAAAAAACAAAATAAAACATGTGAAACAAAATTGTTGTAAACAATGCATTACAACTTACAGACCCCAATGTTTCTTCTATGGATTTTAAACAGTTCATTTCCCAAAAGGCTTTGTAAATATGTCTGCAAATTATTCTTCAGGCCTGCAGAAGTGAACACAAATTTATTTGCCATTTATCAGTTCACGAATGAAATGATACCTCGTATCAATGTGTTTACTCTGTTTGTGAAAGACATGATTCTTTGACAGTGCAATGGAAAATTTATTGTCACAGACAATTTGAGTTGCATAGTTATGGTCATGCAACAGTTCATTCAAGACCCTTCTCATCCATACAGCTTGACATGCAACTGCAACTGTTGCAACATACTCTGTCTCAGTGGAAGATAGAGTCACAATGGGTTGTTTCTTTGATTCCCATGCCACTGCTCCAGATCCAAGACTGAAAATATACCCAGATGTGTTTTTCTTGTCATCAATGAAACCTGCAAAATCACTATCAGTATATCCTATTAGCTTAAAGTTTAAGCTTGATGTGTATCGGATACCAAAATTAGTTGTTAGAGAAACATATCTCAGGATCCTCTTTCCTACTTGCCAATGAGTACTCTTCAGAGTCTCCATGAATCTGGAAATCAAACTCACATCAAACATAATGTCAGTTATGGTTGTTGTTAAGTACATAAGGCTTCCAACCAGCCTCTTATACAGGGTTGGATTAACATATGATCCCTCATCATACTTGCTCAGTTTAATACCAGTTGCCATTGGTGTTGCAGTTGGCTTGCAATTCAACATTCTAAACCTTATTAGCACTTCATTTGCATAGTTAGTTTGACAAATGAAAATGCCATCATCAAATTGACCCACTTCAATTCCAAGAAAAAATTTCATCAAACCTAAATCAATCATCTCAAATTCAGTTTTCATGGCATTTTTAAAATCATCTATAGATAGATCTCCAATAGAAATCAGGTCATCAACATACAAACAAACAATCAAAATTTTACCTTTCTAGTCTACCTTTGTATATAGAGTTGGTTCACTTGGACTTCTGCTGAATCCAACACTGATCATGTATTCATCAATCCTGCTATACCAAACTCTGGATGCCTGCTTTAGTCCATACAAGGTTTTCCTCAACTTATAAACTTTATCTCTATGCTTATCAATCTCATAACCCGGAGGTTCTCTTACATAAACCTATTCTTCCAAATATCCATTCAAGAATGCAGACTTGACGTCCATCTGATGCATGATCCATCTATTCTGAGATGCAATAGCTAAGACCATCCTCATTGTGTCAATCCTTGCTACAGGAGCAAAGGTTTCATTCTAACCAATACCCCTGAGCTACAAGTCTTGCCTTGTATTTTTCAACTTGACCATCTTCATTCAACTTAGTGTTATAAACCCATTTAACACCCATATTGTTCTTACCTTTAGGTAAATGAACAAGATCCCAAGTGTGATTTCTTTCAATGGAATCAATCTCCTCATCCATTTCTTTATCCATACATCATCTTTAGCAGCTTCATCAAAACTTACAGGATCACATGCCATTAATGCAAAATTTGAAATATGATCTACTTCTTCATTTTGATCATACGATTCTCTTAAGATTCTAGTCTTTTGTCCTTTAAATCTGTTTCTTAATGAAGCTAAAGTGGGATTTGATTCACTACTTACCTGTGAATCTAATTTATGTCCACCATATCTAGATGGCTCACCACACTCATGAGTTCTTGGCGTTATAAATTGAGATGGGCTGAAATCTTGTGCTAGTCTTGTTGGACTTCTTGCTACAGGCATATGTACATGTGGAACCATATGTCCATCTTCTTCACTCTACTCATCTCCATCATCATCTTCATGGGGTAGCACAACTCCCTCTAAAATTGATTTGTCAATACTTCCATCCCAGGCTTCATCTTCTTTAAACTGAACATCTCTGTTGATTACATATTTCTGGGTGATGGGATTGTAGAGTTTATATTCCCTAGATTCTTCACTGTATCCAACAAAGATACATATCTCACTTCTGTCATCCAACTTTCTCCTCTTTTCTACAGGTACATGGGAAAATGCACCCTAGTTGAGATAGTTCAGTGTATTCCAGGAGAAAGACACCAGTTGGTTGATTTCAGTGTTGAAGAACACACCCTAGTCATCTCGAAGCTCATCTAAGTCTTCCATCATTCTTCATTGATTCTGCACTGCTCCCATATTCCGGGTATTATCTTTTAGTTGCTTATTTGTATTCCAGCTAAGATTCTTTTGTCTTTTGATCTAGCCAAGTGTTGTTATTTTATTCAAACACAGTTGCTTATTTATATTCCGGATAAGATCCTTTGTATGTTGATCTAATCGAGTATTGTCAGTTATTCAGCCGCATTCGGTCATTTTGTAATCCACAGAGATATCATAATACAAACTTTACAGTCCTTTGTCGCATTTATTATTTGTATGACCATTTATATGCTGTAAACCTTTAATCCTACACACACATTAGTAGCGTTTCCTAGACCAGCCAAGTCAGGAACATTACACATCAATGGCATGCTTCCATGCATATTTGAACAACTATCAACCATAATTTTGAGTGGCATGTGGCTTCAAAGGTTGTGGCATGTGGCTTTATCCATCACTGTATTTAATATCATCGTCCATCACTGTATTTTTTTAGCCCATCACTATTGGCTTGATATGGGTCCTTCCTTCCTTATGAAGGTCAGGAATTAGGCTTCACTCAGGAATTTCTCTTTCTGCCTGCAAAGTGAGCTGCAATAAATTTTATATATTTGAAGGACAATATGACTTACCCGAAGCTGATTTTAGACATAAAGAGCCCTTGCATATAGCCCCGAGTCATTGCCAGGAGGTAGGTCATATACATTGTCCGAGTTCTTTTATGCTGAAAGCCACGAGTCAGCAAGGTTATTTGTATATGCAACTCCGGTATGGGGTAAAAGGTCCTTGCTCTCCCAGCAAGCTCAATAAGCTAACCGGTGAGCAACAATACTAGTAGTGTAGAAGCCCTTAAATTCATGAATGCACTTAGTGAGTAGAAGACCTGAAATTCATGAATGCACTTAGTGAGTCAGTACTGCTACTGATGATAGGATGCAGAAGTTGCCAAAGAGCGTTGGAGTTGCAGGCTGCTCCCCGGAGTTCATGAGCTTTATTTAACTTCATTTGAATGAATGAAACCCAGTTCTCTACTTTGCTACTCTTCCTTCTCCACCGACATTCTTGATTTTCTTCTTTGTGTTGTCAAAATCAGCGCTAAAAAGCTGAAGTTATGTGTTGTTTGCTCAATTAACCTTATTTTGATGATCAATTGATATTTGTAATATACCACCAAAAAATAAAATAACTTTAGGTTTTTCCTATTTTCATATGATTTCACCAATTTGAAAATTTTGAATGCGACTTTCTTAAAAATAAGAATTGCAATGCTAACACCTCTTCATTGATCTTCCTCCTAAGATAGATCTTCCTTTGTTGCCTTCAAATTTCTTCTTTGCAAGTCGATTCTTTCAAGCCGTTTGTGCCAACGTTCCTTCTTTTATGCAGGTCGCTAATTCCTTATTGCTTTCGTAACTGATGCAAATGGGTCGCTTCTTGCTCAAACGTAGCACACAGAGCAAGGGATGAGCATGTGGGTTGAATTGGTGCACATATCCATTGCAGGTTTGAGATACATACAGTTCAGCCGCACCAAACAGATCGATTTCTTCAAGTCAGGGGTTGAACGGTGCTGTAGTTAGGGTTTCTGCGAGTGTTTGGAGGCCAGGATGGAGGGTCGTTCGCCACACCAATCAAATGAAGGTCGAACAGATAAAGAACGTATGTAATGTACCACAGGTCATCTCGATCCGTCTTATAAATTTGCAATAAAAAAAAAAACCATCTCTTTCTTCTACACAAAATCTACATTGAAACCCCCCATATCTTTCTCCTATGTTGTACGTGTAAGAAGTCTCTATTTAATAACAGCGGAGGCGATATATTATTAGGAAAGCCAACTTGAGGTATGCTTGTCTTCCTGAAAACATTCCTTTCATAGACTGGACTTGCCCGGAAACTGCTGCTCGAGAAGACCTCCCAACGGCCATCAGCCTTGAAGTGCCTTAGATCCTCATACCATCCAATATTGCTTCAGGCCATATGTCCTCCAACAGACGAACTATAGGAAGAATCAGCCGCAATAAAATGACCCTCTTCCCTTAGAGATGTAGCTTCGAAGCGGTGCAAAGCTCTGTGCTTTGTTTAAGTAATTCCTCTCCGCCTCCAGCCTCCATTGTTGTGAGCTCTAGTGTTGATTGATTCTCAGGGAGATTGGCAACAATATACTCTCCAGACTGGTCTTTACTTCTAATAATATTTCTCAAGGTGTTCAGCAACTGAGAAATAAGGTGTTCAAACATAAATCAGTAACTTTTCATGACCTCCAAATGTAACCCCACGAAATGACAGAAGCTAGCCAATTTTATTGGCACAATAACCAAGTGACTGGCACCGCTGTCCAGGCTTACATGCATTGTAACATCTGGGTGAGTACAGTGGAGTTAGGTTTGCAGCAACTGAGAAGTAAGGTGTTCAAACATAAATCAGTAACTTTTCATGACCTCCAAATGTAACCCCACGAAATGACAGAAGCTAGCCAATTTTATTGGCACAATAACCAAGTGACTGGCACCGCTGTCCAGGCTTACATGCATTGTAACATCTGGGTGAGTACAGTGGAGTTAGGTTTGCAGCGTGATGCAAACCAACTGGAAGGGTGTACCTATATAAACAGGTGTCTGTTTGCAGCTGAGTCAGTCGTTGTTTTAATAAAAACACAAGTATTTTTTTAACATATTACTCCACTGATATTTAATGGTCTAATAATACTTCACTTTATATTTTATAATTTGATAAAGGTTATTATTTTCCCAAATTAATGACAAAATACTTCGAACCTGTATGCCCAAATAAATGACAAAATACTTAGAACCCCTCTCCAGTACATCTCAATCCTTTGCCTTTTGCGGCTGCATGGATGAGGAGCAAGCTGTGATTTTACATTGTGTATTTAGGGTTTGGTATTTATCCTCAGAAATAATGAAAGGACCTTCTGATGCATTGTCCAACGTTGCTCAAAGATAAAATGGATTTTTAAACTGTATATTGCTGCATACGCCCCCACGATGGAAACAAACTGCAACCGTAGGATCAAACCCTTAGAAATCTTATTGCGAAGTAAGGTCAAGCCGCCTTAGTGAGGCCCTTATATGCTCTGTAGTAAGGGGATGTACCGAACCGTACCAGCAGTTCCGGGTTTCTGCGTTCAGTCTCGATCTCTGAATCGGTCCCTCCCTAAGGAATTGCTTTGGTGGAAAAGACGTAACGTTACATCTTTTTTGGAGATGGAAACTATGCACGTGGAGTGATGGATTGTTGTATCCCTTTCCTTCATGGATGTCTAGAACAGGTAGAGGTATTTTTTTTGTTTTAACATTGACTATCCACGTACCCTGTTAATCCTCAACTATATATATTTCAGACTTGAATGTGCTTCTTGTTTAACTTCAAGAAAGCATTACCAAAACTTTTAGATGGATAGTTAATAAAAAAATTATGTCTTTACTGCATTCCTTGCAAACAACTGAACAAGCGCCCAGCTGATGGGTTGCTTCAATGAATTAAGTCAATTAAGTCTAAGAAGAAATAATTACAAAAAAATTTAAATTTATTAATCCAATTATTTCAATAAATTAAATCTAAGAAAAAATAAATAGTTCTAAATTTATTAATAATCTATATTTATCTCAAATTTAAACAACTAACTCCTCTACCTTCTAGGCAGGGACTTGTCTTTATCGAAAATCTAAACAACAAGCTCGTCTACATTCTCGGCAGGGACTTGTTGCTTTGCAACCTGCCTTGTTTTTCTACAAAATGAGCAATCAGCAGATCCGCACACTTAGAAAGGATCGTGATAAATCTAATGGTGCGTAGAATTTAAAATAAATTGGCATTAATTCGGGGATGTGATAAGCATCCGGACTTTTATATATTTCAATGAAAATGAGAAGAAGTTCATTTTAAATAAAAGTCCTGCATTACCCGCAGTATAATTTTTTTTTTTAATTAATTTTGTTTTAAATTAGCTATTGAGTATGTATAATGTGAATGTTTCAGGTTTTATTTTTTTAATTTCAATTTATTTATACATTAAAAAATATTTACTTATATATTAAAAATATATAATGTAAACAAAGGAAAATAGCAATTTCATCTCACAATTTCATCTAATTTGTTTCATCAAATTTCACTGAAAAAAATTCAAAAGATAAAAAGTTTAGAAAACTTTTAAAGAAACAATTTTGTATTATCGAAATGAATGGTTTCTTACTGCCATGTTCAATTAATCTGATTTGTTTCACCAAATTTCACTGAAAAATATTCAAAAGATAAAACATTTAGAAAACTTTTAAAGAAACAATCTTGCATTATTGAAGGATCCTAATATTCACTATGTTAGATATGGAGAAAGATCTATTATAGCTATAAAGGGTACTCATCTCCTAGTGAAAAAATATAGATATTATCTTTCAATTTTTCGGCAATGTTATTTCCATCTTTGGAACGAACCATATAGGGTATGTTCTCATCAATTATCCAAGAATTGTTCTTCTTCTTTAGGTTATTTTCTGAGGGTTCGGATGAAACCTCTTTTGGTCAAGACTAAAATGCTAGATGAGTTATTCATTGCCGATTTTATTACCGATGCATTTGATCCAATAGTTCCGATTGTACAAATAATTGGATTATTGTCTAGAGAAAAATTATGTGATATATCAGGGCGGCCAATTAGTAAATTGTCTTGGACCAGTCTAACAGATGATCCGCTAAAGGAGAACCTTTGGTTTGTTTTCTTTCTCCACCTAAGATCATCACATGGTTGTTTAGACCCAATATTTTCATATTGGGACAAACACTCTTTCCTCTAGTTCCGTTTTGTTAACATACCAAAAAAATGCAATCTATCAGCTACGCATATTGGATCTATATCTGGACCAACGTTTGCATAAATCTACCCCACTATTCTATAGAATAGACATATTTCATGGAATAGGTTCTGAAACAATAGAATAAAGAAATCTGTTGGAATGAAACTATTACCCCTTGCTCATCAATTTTGTGGACTGCGACCCAAAAGAATCCCTGTTCTGCCCCGTTACAAATAGTCATCTAGACAATAGATCTGTCCGAAATGATATTATATCGGAATGAGCCCAAACTCTTAACGAACTTAAACATGAAAGATTTGATACATTCCACGGATTGATTGGCATCTACCGATCCTGTTCTCATTGACCTGTATCAACCATTAAAATGAATGAACTGAAAGACAACGGATTGATTTTTATTTGATTCATCGAACATAACCGATTTCATATTTGTCATATGTTGAATGCATAGTACTGCTTTCATTTCTGAAGAAACTCAATCCTTCAAACCTTACTCATTCACCGGTCACTCGATCCTTTTATCCCTTTCGCTACTATGAGATCTGGATAGTACAAATGTAAAAGATCTACTCCTCAACCCGTTCCAGTAAAAACATAAAGAAACGCATGTTCTAATTCTTTGATACTTCCTTCGTTCCAACCAAATCTTTGACGACAGATATTCCCCTTTTCTCATTTGTCTTCTTTCAATACTGTAAAATGTTCACTATCTCCATTGATAGATGAGCCTCAAAGTTTTTATATTTGTCCCATCACCTGCATAATAATATAAAAAAGAACTTGATTGGTCTTCTAACCATGCATGTAAGATGGCAAAATTTTCCAAATTGGATGCAAAGCCCTATCTTTTCTAATACGAGAAGGATGCAAGTTCCAAGGGTCTAGATTTCATTGAATCTGAATATGTAACAAGCGCATAGGGTCAAACTTGTCGACGCAGCCGCAGCCTTGATCATTTGAAACAACGACCCGCCGATGAAATACCCCGCCCAGAGTTTTTCGGGCGGACAAGATCTAAGTATCAAGATAAAACATAAAATAAATCCCAAGATAGATCTCTTTCAATTTACATTGAACCATGTTCATGTTGATGGCGCATTTGTTTCGTTACAACTTGAATAACGTGGGATCTACCGAACCAATCTGCAAAACTGCATTATTTTAGAAGAAAATGATAATCTGACTGGAAGGGAAGAAACGATCGTTATCGTCCATGGGTGAATGGACAAAGGATCGATATGAAAAAAGAAAGACTATTCACGTTCGAAAGAACTGAGGAAGGATGGGATCGGGATATGTCTCTGGAAGAAATATAAAATACTTAAGAAAAACTTGTTCGAGAGTTGGTTGGGAATTAGTCATCGGTCTTGCTTTGATCCCCTGTAAGAGGTCGCTGACCCACATACAAACGTTATCCTCGTCATTTCTTCCAAGAAGAAATGACTGTAGATAGAGACAATTGGTTTGTTTTTCCGGGGCAGACGTAGCCAAGTGGACCAAGGCAGTGGATTGTGATTCCACCACGCACGGGTTCAATTCCCGTCGTTCGTCCATAAAATAAAAGAAAAAACAGACTGGATTCAGTGTCATTTTCTTATTTCGGTGTCCATATTTCTATCTATTACATAGATAGAGAAATGGACACCCGGGCCTTCTTTCTTCATAGGAAATATGAGCCCTTTATAGGACTTCAACCGATGACTTACGCCTTACCATGGCGTTACTCTACCACTGAGTTAAAAGGGCCCCCCCACCATATATTAATGAGTGAGTCCAATTTACGATATATGGATAACAAATTGGATACATATGATCCATCTATTTTTATAGATATCATGTTGAGAACATATATTAGTATCTCGTAGGTTTACATGAGAGGAGGGTGGGGATGGCTATACTGGAAACTCCGGGATGAACTGATACGAAGCGAATGGAGACAAGTTATGCCCAGGAACAATCAATATGTTCGTATTGCTAGAAGAGCCAAATGATCAACATGCCAGGTCTTATTGCAATTACTTGAAATGCGTTCGGATAATCTTCTGTTTCAATTGGGTATGACTCTCACCATTCTGGGTGCTAGACAATTAGTTAATCATGGACATATCCGGGTCAATGACCATATGGTAGATATACCAAGTTACCCTTGCAAACCTATTATTATAAGAGATCAACAAAGATTGAGAGCTAAAAAGATGGATCATCCATTCCAGTCCAGTTTATGGCTCTCAGATCAAGTAAAATAAATATGAACAACCTTTATTTAATGGAATCCTCCCTTCTCTTCCGGAAGAGGAAGATCTTTCAAAAATGAATTCTGAATAATTCAATTAGAAGATTAGAAGATTAGAGGAGTTGAGGAAAAAATTTCTTGATAAAGGGAAAAAACAACCTATAATTGGTAGAATCCTTTCTTCTCTCTCGGAAATGGAAGAGCAATAATTAAGGAATTCCGGAATTGGGATTCAAATGTGGAGGAAAGGAGTGGTGGAATATTTGTCGATTGTGTATAGTTTGTGAGTGTGATTCATTAAATTATCAACTCAAATAGTCAAAGGATATTTTACATGGATCAAAATGAATGGTTTCTTACTGCCATGTTCAATTAATCTAGTGTTTCAACAAAAAAAATTCTTATGTTAAAATTTAATTTTAAATATAAATTATTATTAATAATTTTTTTTAATTATTTTAATATACATATAAAAAAAGGTAGTAGGCTAAAATTTT
Organism: Picea engelmannii; assembly: GCA_009831015.1. Classification (NCBI taxonomy): domain Eukaryota; kingdom Viridiplantae; phylum Streptophyta; class Pinopsida; order Pinales; family Pinaceae; genus Picea; species Picea engelmannii. The sequence goes on along the minus strand of ML779760.1, from coordinate 1,001,963 downwards.
TATGAAATAAGATTTTTTCAAAGGATATTTACTAGAAATTCGAAGATAAATTGTTGAACTCATAAATTTAAATGAGTATTTGCCTTGAAAGTTTTTCAACATGCTAAATCCATTTTTACATTTAGAAATGAATTCTGAAAAAAAAACCCATTTCTAAAACAACCAACCAACGCCCCAAAAAACACTTAAAATAATCATGATTATGATAAATAAATATACGTGAGTAGATTTTAACGAACCAAACTCATAATTAATAATTAAATATCTTGTAACGAACCTTTCAAGAGAAAAGTAATGAAAATGCACATATATGTTTTTGTTTGCTTTGACTTTTCAATCAGTCTGTCAAGTGGAAATTTCCACATAAGTTCCAAATGGTTTTTGGGATTATTAGTATATTGGTCAAAAATCTATTCGAGTAGCAAAGTCAACTCGAAAGAAGCCATCCATCTTCAACAAAATACTGTTGTAGAAAATAAAAAATAAGGTCTCTCTAGAATCCACGCTTGGCTTGTACCTGTGCAGAATATGATGCACCTAATGTCAAATCAATCACTATATTTGAATGGTCTAAAGTTTGTTACGAGGAGATCAGTCAATAAAATGTGAGGAAAAACCTATGAGACTCTGCATTGTATGCAGGTGAATAAAAGAGATGGACTCTCTGCATAACCCAAATCAAAATTCGCGCCAGAACTATCAGATATTTTGAGCGAAACCCAAAACGATCTCTGCTGGTATTGGGGCTGATTTTTCCGTTGTGTCTGTTTGGCATTCTCAGCGATAGATTTCGCAATGCGTTCTTTGTCATCCTCGTGATCCTAACCAGCCTACTAGCTCTCTTTCTGATACGGAGTTTCATTTTACGGTGGAAACGACGAAAAGATCGTTTTCCTCCCAATGCGATTGAGGGTATCGAGATTTCTCCTCCCAATGCGATTGAGGGTGTCGAGATTTCGCCCACGTTCGCGATTGAACCTGCGCCGGATGATTTTAATGGAGATTATCTGAAGAATCTGAGCGGTCTTCCAACAA
>ML779760.1:941616-977308 GCA_009831015.1 Picea engelmannii | reverse complement strand
CTTCGTGATCTGCTACAATCTTTGACAGATTTGAGCTATTTTCAAAAAATCTTTAAACGATTCAGCCTTCTGCTTGAATCTTTAACGAATTGAAGCGAAATCTTCAAGTTCTTTAAACTTCTTTCGTTCTGCATCTCTTCTGCGTCAATCTTTGACGGTTCTTTGAGAAAATTGTGCAGGTTTCTTCTTCTGCGTTCTCTGTTTCCTCTGCTAGCTTCTCACGGCGATCTTTAAAGAGTATTGCATACAACTTTCCAAGCCTTGTGAAAAGTCTGTGACACGTGCTCTCAATATCTGTGAGGCTCTGCGCTGTGAGGATCGAGTTGCTCTCCCGACTGTGTGAAGAGGCTTACTGCTGTAGCTCTGATACCATGATAAATTGTGAAGGACAGAGAAAATGCAGAGAGAAAAGAATAGTATATTCAAATGTATGAAGAAGTACAGAACAGAACTGAAGAGATTCAGCAGCACATTACAATGTAAGATGGTTGAGCTATATATGCTCAAGCAAGACAAAAATAGAAAGTACAACTGTCCAGTACAGCTGGCAGTGTACGATTAGTCTGTTGAGGATACAATATATTTAACAAGAACATACAAATAGAATAGAAAAATAGAGGGGTTATAACAAATCTAGTAACAACATGACCATTTTAAAAACGGAATAGGGTATATGTAACATTATGAAAAGCCAAAGCATACAATTCTTGTTGCTGGTGAATTTGGAGAGGAAATCGTAAATAATGGCGAAGTTTGACTAATTACGCTACGAATTTAGAGAATTTTTTTTGGAAAGTGAAATTGTTTTGGAATTCGCAATTCGAAATTGGTAACTATGTATCATAGACGATGTAAATGAACGTACCTGTTTATGCCTGGGGCAAAATCAATAGTATAATAGGTAAGGGATACACATGCCGTAGACTCTATTAAGGAAAGAGGAATTTCCGTAATGCAGATTGGAAGAGAGTATGCCCAGGTAGGGTAGAACATGAAATCTCTCTGCTTGTAGAAGACTGGAATCTTTTCAATTGTAGTCGTGATCCCTGAAATTCCATTGAACATATTAAAGACGAGACCCAGGAATAGAGCTCCAAAATAAAGGGATCCGTCCTCCAGATTTCTGTGATGCATGTTTGTACGAAAATAAACCGTCATAGCGATGGTAGCGACGGAAGTTATATGAAAGAAAAACAATATTGGATTAGTGGTAGTGGTGTCTTAAAAAATCCCTTGAGAAAGAGATCGAGATGAAATAAAGGTAATGTATTCGAATTCAATGGTAAGAATGATAGTAATCCTGTGAGAAATTTTTTTCACCTGTCAGAATTTGAAGATATGGATGAAGGCATTCCTCTTCATAAGTAAAAGCTGTATATCAAAACATGCTTTGAAAAGTCCGGTTTGGCTTAAACTGTATTTTTCTTTAAAGAGTGCTGCGGGATGACATTTTGTTTTATCGCATGGAATTACCAATTATGAAATCAGATCAGCTCCGACATGAAAATATTTAAATGCTTCTGCAAACTCCTTCGCTGAGATGTATTGGTAGATAAAATATGTGAAACAAACACACCGTGAGGCTACGCTCACTTCTCTATTAATCAATGAAGACATATTACATCTTTATATAGGAAAAGACTCGACCAAGTCGGTTACATGTAAACCAAAGACAACTAGACTCTTAACTAATAACTGACTCTTAACACGCCTACAACTAACTCTCACAACTGAAGCTTATAACAGGGGCTTACAAGTGGCGCTTACTCCATTATTTCCAAGTCTCCCCCTTAATGGAGAATGGATTGACTTCTACACCTAACATCTCCCTAAATAGCTCAAACTTAATCTTTCCAAGAGGCTTAGTGAAAATATCAACAACATTTTCACTAGTATTACAATACACAAGAGTTATTTCATTTGACTACAATTTTTCTCGAAAAAAATGATACTGAGCTTCAACATGCTTTGTCCTTGCATGAAAAATCGGATTCTTCGCAATATTGATTGAGCTTTGATTATCACATCTGATCATCATAGGTTCCTTTCGTTCTTCTCCTACATCTTGAAGAAAACTTCTTAACCAAACAACTTCACAAGTTGTTGCACACAAGGCTTTATATTCTTCTACAGTAGAAGACAAAGATACAATAGGCTTCTTTTTACTGCTCCATGAAACAACCCCGGATCCAATGCTGAACGCATATCCAATGGTTGATCTTCAATCATCTAGATTGCCAGCCCAATCAGAATCTGAATAACCTGTCAACTCAACATCAGATGCATCAGTATATTTAATACCCTAATCAAGTGTACCTTTTAGATACCTGAGTACTGCCTTTGTTGCATTCCAATGGATTTCATGAGGTTTCGCCATTAACTGACTTAACACACTCATAGAATATGAAATATCAGGTCTGGTTGTTGTGAGATAATTCAGACTACCCACCATCTGTCTATACACAGTGCCATTCACCTCCTTCAAACCATCATCACAAGAAAGTTTCACATTCTGTTGCATGGGAACAGTAGAAGACTTACACTGATCCATTTTAAATCTCTTAAGTATTTCTCGGATATACTTACTCCGGAAAACAAAAGTTTGGCCTGCATTTCTCCAAATTTCAAGACCTAAGCAGTAATGTAACTCACCAAGATCTTTCATTTCAAATACCTTTGATAACTGCTCCTTAATTTCATCAACTAACTTCTTTGCATTTTCTGTAATTATTAAATCATCAACATATAATAAAATCAATACTATATATCCCTGTTCATCAAATTTGGTATACAGATTTGGATCACTTTTGCTCCTCATAAAACCCTGTTGAAGAAAGAAAGAGTCTATCTTCTCATACCATGACCTAGGTGCCTGTTTTAGTCCATACAATGCTTTCTTTAGCTTACACACTAAGCGTTCTTGCCCCTTTTCAACAAACCCTTCAGGTTGAGTAAGGTAAGCCTCTTCCTTTAACTCACCATTCAAAAATGCATATTTAACATCTAACTGATGCAACTTCCAATGGTACTTTGTAGCTAAAGCAATTAACATTCAAATAGTATTCAATTTAGCTACTAGTGCAAATGTTTCAGCATAATCAATACCTTATGTTTGTGAACACCCCTTTTCCACCAGTCTAGCCTTATACTTATCTATACTACCATCTGATTTAAACTTGGGTTTTTATATCCATTTGCATCCAATGAGCTTCTTATGTTTAGCCAATTCAGTCAATTCCCAAGTATTGTTTTTCATTATAGATTCATATTCTTCCTCCATTGCATTTCGCCATTCATCATGTTCATTAGCTTCATCAAAACTCATGGGTTCTATCACATTTGAAATGCTACTCATCAGGGCATAGTCTTTATACCTCTTAGGAAGCCGAATCTGTCTTGAAGATCTTCTCAACTGATTATTTTTCTCCCCACTTTGTGAATATCTGTCTTCACCTGTAGGTGAACTGTGACTGCTTGAATTGTCCATATCATTGAGTCCTTCTTACTGCTGATGCTGCTGTCGCTGCGGGGATGGTTGCTGCTGTGTGGGTTGTTGTTGCTGCTGCTACTCTTATTTAACTCCTTCATCAAGAAGTCTCTGTCATTCCTCATTACTGTTGTCGTCATGATTTCCTGCTTCCTGCTCATCGAAAAGTACATCTCTACTTGCAAATACTTTGTGAGTAGCAGGATCAAACAGTTTGTATGCTTTAAATTCAGAACAGTACCCAATGAAAATACATTTAATGGCTTTAGCATCAAATTTCCTCATATTCTCCTTTGGAATATGTGCAAAAGCCTTACACCCAAATACTTTCAAATTATGAACTGCGGGTTTGGAACCATACAAGGCCTCGAAAGGAGTAACATTATCAAGACACCTTGTTGTACTTCTATTCTTTAAATAAACTGCAATATTTATAGCTTCAACCCAAAATGCATTTGATAGATTCTTACCTTTCATCATACTGTGTGCACACTCTACCAGAGTCATGTTTTTCCTTTCAGCGAATCCATTTTGTTGTGGAGTGTAAGGTACTGTAAACTGTTGTACTATTCCATTATCTTTGCAATATTTGTTGAAGTCCCCTAATTTATACTCTCCCCCTTGATTTGAATGAAGGATTTTGATGGATTTTCCTGTCTGCTTTTCATCATGGTTTTGAATTCCTTAAAGTACTCGAAAACATCATTTTTTCATCTAAGGAAGTAAACCCATGTGTATCTTGTGCAATCATCAATAAATAACAGAAAATAAAATGCACCTCCTAAAGACCTAGTCTGCATAGGCCCACAAACATCAGTATGCACAAGATCTAACACATCTCTCTTTTTCTTATCAGGATTAGAGGGAAATTCATCTATGTGCATCTTTCCTAATGCACATCCATCACAAGCAACCTTCTCATTCTTTAACATGGGAAGTCCTTCAACCATATTATTTTTCTGTAATAACAATAAATCAGGATGATTGATGTGTCCATACCTTTGATGGCAAATAATCTTTGTTAGCATAGTTGCAGAAGTCAGTGCATGATGTGCTTTGCTGGTAACATCAAGTTTGTATAGACCTCCTGCTCTGACTCCCGTTGCAATAGTTTGGAAGTCGTCCAACAAATCCTTCACTCTGCAATAATTCTTGAAGAATTCAACTTTCAAGTTCCGATCTGTAATGGTGAACACAGAGATCAAATTTTTCTTTATGCCTGGCACATATACCACATTGCGAATGTAACAAACAGTACCATTCGACAATGTCATAGGAATGTCTCCATATCCCTTGATCTGATGAGCACGGTCATCTCCAAGATATATGTTGGCACCATTATGTGTTTCTTTAAAATTAGCATACCAATTTTTATTACAATTCATATGTACTGATGCTCTGGAATCCACAAACCAGGCATCAGAATCATCTGTTTCAGCAGATAAAGCAATGTTAGACACAAACAACCTAAGATCCCGTGAGTCAAAATTTGGGGGTTCATCAATATCATCACTAGCAATAAATAATCTGAGATCTTGATTTGAATATTTTTCTGCATAATGAATTGAATGTGTTCTAAGTTTATTCCTAACCTCATCACTTTTCTTCTTCTGATAGTCTTTAACCATATGTCCAGGTAGACCACAATAAAAACAACTCTTAGACTCATTCCTGTAAGATTGCATACCTTGATTTGGAGATTGTCTTCTTTGCTATGAACTGCTTCTCTGCCATGAACAGCCTCCTCTGCCTCTTACTCCTGATCTCCCTCCCGCGGATCTATTATTTGACCACAGTGCCAAATCTTTACTTGGAGGCTTCAGATTCTCGCACCTCTCTTCTTCTTGCAACAAAATACCTGTCAGTTCTTCAAACATAGGAGGTTTCTCGCTTGCTGTGAGACCTGTTATGAACATATGATAATCTTCTAGCATATCATTTAAGGTAATAGTGACCAGATCAGTGTTGGAAATAGTTTCCCCTATATTTACTAGCTTGTCTTTCACCTCTTTAATACAACCCAAAAATGAACTAACAGATTCATTTCCATCCATCTTAATGCCTAGCAATTTAGTTTTCAGAAAAAAATGCGATTTGTGTTGCTAGTTTCATACAATGCTTTAAGTGTTGTCCATGTTGAATAAGAAATTGTAGCTTCTCTAATATGTGGAATTATGCTATCTTTAACAGACATGCACAACAATACCTTTGCCTTGTTTTTGTGCTTCTCCCAATCTTGGATCTGTGCTGCTGTTGCACCTGCAGCCGCATCAGGTTTAATTTCAGTTCCCTTCGCAATGTTCCGGACACCATAGCCCTCCATGAGCGTCTGCATCTTGAATTTCCAATTAATGAAATTTGAACCATCTAGCTTGTTGGCTTCGTTGAGGTAGGTCTCCGCCAACAGATTCGCCATCACTGCAATTTAGTCTCTGCAATGCAAGTGAATCACCAAGCATATGCAAATTTCTGTCGAGTTTTCTCCTGTGTTGAGCAGTCCATCGCTCTGCCTTCAGATCCACCGATCCAACTCTATCTTTGTACTCAACTTAAATCATGCATACATCCACCTTTAAATCATAACACCACCTCACGTGTGTATAAACTCATACTCTCATGCTCATTTATAAAGAAAAAGCTCTCATATAAAAAGCTCTTAAAAAATAATTTTAAATTTCTTAAAAGAAACTTTCCTTAAATCCACAAAAAAAAAATCCACTTTTAAATTTTTTTTTTATATACTTCACTCAATAAAGTTTGCATGCAAATAACCTCACACTTCAAATAATAAAAAACTCACTCTTCCCTCTTCACTTCACGCTTCAATTAAAAAACTCCACTCCACTTTTAATAAAAAGCTATCATAATAAACTTTATAACTCCACTTTAAAAATTTTTATAATCTACACTTATTCAAATGTTCCTTAAAAACTCAACGCATGCAACCGATTTTCAAAACTCCACGCAAGCAACTTGCTCAGCTCCAAATCCAGAACTAAACTTGAGCATGCAATCTATTTCCACGCTACCTTTCCACGGAATCGCTTTGATTCCTTTCACTTTCCCACAAGAAAAAAAAAAAACCAGCTCAAGTGGCCTCTTCTTACCTAGCCTGAGCAACAATAAACTTTTCTGCACCTCACGTTATAGCAGCCTGTGGGAGGTCCACACCTCACTCTTCAATAGCTTGTGGGAAGTCCCCACCTCACGTTACAATAGACTTCGGAAATCTCCAAAAATTTTCGCACTGTAATACACAATAGACTGCGGAAATCTGAGATTCGATAAAGTTTCGAAACTTCGAGTAGTATGCCGCCGCACCCTACCAGAGGAGGGACCTGCAAACTTCAAGAATTTTTGTACCTCTCTCCGTGGATCTGATACCAATATAAAATATGTGAAACAAACACACGGTGAGGCTACACTCACTTCTCTATTATTCAATGAAGACAGATTACATCCTTATATAGGAAAAGACTCGTCGGTTACATGCAAACCAAAGACAACTAGACTCTTAACTAAGAAATGACTCTTAACACGCCTACAACTGACTCTCACAACTAAAGCTTATAACTTGTGTTTACAACTGACGCTTACTCCATTATTTCCAGATTCAGTTAATTTTACATCCCTCCATGTTCATGAAGTTTCCACTCAAAATTGATATTAATTTTAAACTAGAATACCATTTATATCCGATAAATATTCACTACTGTGAACATGAACGAAATCTACAATTGGATTAAACTCACCAATGACGACGTGTGTACAAAATTTAAAATTCAAATACATCTTGTAAAAAATCTGCAACTGCCTTCCTATCGGGGCATTTAAATCCCATGGTTTCAAGAAATCCAGAACAAATTCTCTGGATCCCTTGTACACAATATAACCTTCTGATATAAGGATTACAACGTCGAAGAGTTGAAACGTTTCAGGGGCAGGTTGTAGAAGAGAAACCACCATTGTTGTCCTCATAATATTAACAAAGTGGTAGAAGCAATGGATAATCTCATATCTGGTAGAGCTGTCCAACCCTGTAGAAATTTCATCAAACAAAAAAGCTTTGCAGTCACCTCCAACAATCATCTCCCCTATTGTGACTCTTTTCTTCTGACCTCCGGAAATCCCTCTGCGCATATGATCTCCTACCATCGTATCCGTGCATGCCTCTAACCCCAAAGCCTGGTCGAAGCTTCTCGACATTATTCATCATATCGTATCATTGATATAAGATTTAAATAAAGAAATCATGAGGAGTTCCAAGGAATCTTACCTTCCATCTGGAGCAGGAATTCATCAGATCAAGATGAATAGAATTGGAAGAAAGCTTACCTTCAAAACGTAGTCCGTCATAATGATGGTTTTCTGTTCCTCTATCGCTATTGCCTAGTGATATAAATATATATTCAACAGTTCATTGTGATTAATTTCAGCTTTACCATTGCGCAAAAGAAAACAAAGCTAAATTCAAAACTGCACCGTTTTGTTTTGAAGTGGATACCTTCATGAAAGCATCAATGTCGAAATCCGGTTTCAGCCCTAGTTGTTTCTCTCGTCTGGAAAGCTCACTCAATACATATGCAGCCAAGATGATCGGCTATTTTTATCGTTCTACGTAAGGAACTGAGTATGACTTAGCATTTAGCTTAGAAAATATACCAGATCCTGAACCAACGCCTTGGCAACGAGACGAGAAATCGACAGTTTCTCTGACAGTCATTTCTCCTATATGCACATCATGCTGATTGATGTAAGCCAATGTCTTCTGTGGCACAAACTCATTCATGGCATGTCCATTATACTTTACTTCTCCTTCAACCTGAAACAAAAGCTCGTATACAAACAAACACAATTTATTTATTTATTTTTTTAAATTTGATTACTCCTTCGATCTGAAATGAAAACTCGTACACAAACAACCACAAATCATTTATTTATATTTTAAAATTTGATGAGAATTATGTGATAGATTATATTTTCACACACTGATTGATGTATTAAAACTGGAGACAAGATAAAGTGCTTAAATAATAGATTCTCGAAGCAGCTTATTATTTACTGTTTGGATCGGATTTTGTGAAAGATTGAGTTTTAGGGTTACAGTAATGGAGGGAAAAGTAAAGGCAATGGCATAAATAAAAGCACGATAGGATAGCGCACCATGTGATTAACTAAGCGCGTTAAGTAGGTCCCGTGCCACCTAGCTTTGCATAGATTGGTCAGGTAGCCGATTCACCCCTTCTCTAGGAATGGGATCTCCGGCACGACAAAGCCACTCTGTGATGATACTGAAAGGCTGGTTCTTGTGCCCGCTGTGTCCTTCCCTTGCTCTGTCCTCGGTCCACTGGGTCAGCCTGATGTATCCACTCTGTCCCCGACTCTTGTGAGCCTGGTGTAGGACCTAGGGGTTTCTTTTGCTAAGGGATCGTTCAGGAATAGTACCTAAGGGGTGCATGCTTCTAACAGGATCTGTTTTATTCTACTGTTGCTAGGAAGAGCATCTGGGCAAGGTGTGGTCGGGCTGTTAGTGGCTTCAAAATAATAAGGAAAGGCCTCCTTACGTCGGTCTGCTGCCCCTATTCAAGTCGCCCAGCTTAGAACCGGAGCGAAATAGTGAACCAATAGGAAACTGACTTCGTTCGAATGAATGCCCCCTGTGGACGAGTAGTCGGTGTTGCCGGATGCATTCTAGTGACAGAACCCGTACAATAGAATAGGTGTCGGCTCCTCTTCTTCAGACACTTTCCTTTCATTGAGGGAGCCATTGAAAGGTGACTGGAACACCAGAAACAGAGACTACCCGAGCTAATGATAGAGGCAAGAAGACCTTCCGGCCAGGTCCCATTGATTGATCATGACGATATCGTGGAAATGTTGCACGGACCCGGGATGATTACTAAGCTGAGTCATGGAAGGAATACTTTAGAAGCTCCGAATGCAAACAACTAAAGGGAGGGGAGTTGGTCAGCCATGGCACTGTCTGATTCCCTTGATTAAAGCCTAGATAAATGGTAAGGGCCGACGTATTAAAAATGGAGAGTAGAGTATTACATACAATTAATCAATTACAAAAGAATATATTTTACAATATATTTGGACTCTATTATATAGAGTGCATAGGTTGTTATCAAATTTAACTTATTCCAAATACAAAAGGATAAGTTGAAAGAATGTCTCAACAACACATCAAACAAAGATTTTAGAAATCCAACTCTCAAACAATCTCTTCAGAATAAGATTATGTAGAGATCTACTCTACTTCTCAATACATTAGCAAGCATATTAGATAAGTAGGAATTATATATTCCAACACTCTTCCTTAATGAATACTTATCTAAATATCTATGTGGTCATATCTTCATATGAGGAATTATTTTCATCCACATGGTTCATCAATATTAAACTCTCCCTTAAATATAACTTGGTACCAAACATCTCACACTTTTGAGAATACCATATAAACTCCCCACTTGAATCAAAGATCAAAACTTTTTTGATTCTACATCAAGCTTAGATATGAGTACACCTACCACCCTCTTATCTACCCACATGGTTAATTCCACAACTTGATTACACATCCACTATATTCATAAGATTGATACACTCTACATGATTACATGTAGGCCTCACTCAAGAGAACTTTACTTGGGAAAAACAAATTTCCTATAGCTAAGCATTACAACTTGGACCAACATTACTTTGAAGTGTGGTACAACTTATCATGCACTCCTTAAAACATTTCAATCAGGTACAAAAAACCACACACAAATTTTTATAACTTCAAAACCCATTTACAACATTTCATTATTAACCATAACACACATAACCACGTGATATCATTAAGGAAAACTTCACACAATTTGAATGACATAACTATGCATACCTTCAAATAAAAAAATATCAATAGCAATACTTGTTAAATCACAACTCAATCTCACGAAGATAGGAAGCTTTGTGTGTACGAATCAATGGGAACGTACACCTCACTTAGCTATAACAAATCAATGCAATGGGCCAAGTGCTTCCTCATACCTTGGCAATGGCTCCTCTTCTAGGTGCTTTTCCACCTTGCGGGCTTCACTTTCTCTTATCAAATAATTTGAGTCCCTATGCGTGGGCCTTTCTCAATACATTCACCATATTTAAATCCACCCATATGCTCACAGACCCATGTAATAATGATTACAATTTTTCACACGTTTTGGTAGCAGCGCTTTTTCCAGTCAATGATCTCTTTGGTGACGGCTTGTGATAACTCAGGTTTTGTCTCTTCCAAGAGGATTTCCTTTCTCATCAACAACTTGAGACCTCTGCATGAAAAACGATGAACTCAATATCATCCGAACCAAGAGTATCGTACAAAACAACGCAATATATTCCATGGCCATTACAAGCCTCCATGCTCATAATCATTCAGGGCAATTTGCTCCATAAATACCACAACGGTCGACAGCTCTAATCAGCGGCAGTGGTAGCTCACGGTGGCACCTGCAACTCAGTATTGGCTCAACTCAGTATTGGCTCTTTTATGCTATGAATTATTTACCACTAATCAGTTTACATGTATGCGGCTTCAATGCAATACACTGATCTCATTTTACGTGCTTCAAGATAGCTAAAAAAAGTAGTGATTTTACTCTTTCTTGTAAACGAATGAGCTATGACAACGGATAAATAAAAAAATACCCACAAACAGGGTTCTTCACGTAGCTCAATATACGGTTGACTCCAGCAACAGTCATGTCTTCACCTGGGCTCATCTCCTTCGCGGCTCCAGAGAACACGAAAATGTAAATGTAACGCCATTCTTATGCTTAGTCATAGCTGACAAAATGAGAAGCAAAGAAGATAATACAGAAAAGACACGTTTGAAACAAGAATGTGCGAGCATACTGATTAAAGGAAAAGAGTTGAGCTAAATAACCTTTAATAAATCAAGAAAATCAAGAAACAATTGTACAACTTGCCATTCTTATGCTTAGTCATAGCTGACAAAATGAGAAGCAAAGAAAATAATACAGAAAAGACACGTTGGAAACAAGAATGTGAAGAGCATATTGATTAAAGGAATCTGTTGAGGTTACTCATATAATTAACACTTCCTCTTAAACTCAAGAGTTACAAACATCAGCAGTGATAATTCTCAAGTGTTGTATTTAAAAATCAAAAATGGATTTTCTGAGTGGCTTCGTGAAAATGTTTGCGAGCTGATCTCGCGAGCCACAAAATTTAAGTGCGATGTCACCATTATTATCGCGTATGAAGTGAAAGCTAGTGTCAATATGTTTTTTTTTCTTGTGAAACAAATGGTTTTTTGATAAATCAATTGTTGAGGTGTTGTCACAAAACATAGGAGTTGGCTCATTTTTTGTATGTGACATATCATTCAATATTGTTCTCAGCCACACAACTTGACAGGAAGCTGAGGTAGCAGTGACATACTCTGCCTAAGATATTAGGACTATGGGTTGCTTTTTGATGCCCAAGAAATCAGGTTCATGCCCAGGTGAAAAGCATGTCCTGAGGTGCTTTTCCAGTCATCTAGGGTGCCTACAAAATCATTGTCTGTGTAACCAGAGAGATGATTATCATTAGACTAAGTGTACCATAAGCCAAAACTGAGAGTGCCTGCAACATATCTTGGAATCCTTTTCACCATCTTTGAGTGAGAATCTTTGGGGGATTCCATGAACCTTGAGACAAAGTTGGTTGCATACATAATATCAGTCCTAGTTGCTGTAAGATACAACAAACTTCCTACTAAACTTTTGTGCAAGGTAGAATCCACTATAGGGCCTTCATCTTGCTTGCTCAATTTTGTGCCTAGGGGAATAGGAGTTTTTGTTGGATTGCAGTCTTCCATGCAAAATCTTTTGTTGATGTCTGTTTCATACTTTTACTGACAGACAAAAATGTCTTTGGTTGATTGGTCAACCAAAATCCCCAAAAAATGTTTCATTATGACAAGATCTGTCATCTCAAACTCAGATTGGATGGCATGTTTAGAACTGGTTAGCTGAAGATTTCTAGTATATATCATGTCATCAACATATAAACATACAATTATAATTTTACCTTGTTGATCAGTTTTGTTGTAGAGAGTTGGTTCATTTTGGCTTCTGCTGAAACCACTCTTGATAAGGTAAGAGTCAATTTTGTTGTACCAATATCTTGGAACTTGCTTTAAGCCATACGATGCTTTCTTCAACCGATACACTTTGGTTGGCTGCTCTTTGACTTCAAATCCAGGTAGTTGATCCACATAGACCTCTTCTTCTAAGAGACCATTTACGAAAGCTAACTTGACATCCATTTGCTATACTTTCCATTTGTGTTGAGATGCTATGGATAAGAGAGTCGTTACAGTGTCCAACCTTGCAACTGGAGAAAACGTTTCACCATAATCAATACCTGGTTGTTGTGAAAATCCTTTGGAAACAAGGCTTGCCTTATGTTTTACATTTTGCCACCTTTCATTGAGTTTAGTTTTGTAAACCCACTTGGCACCAATACTTTTCTTATGTCTAGGTAGATCAACAAGATCCCATGTCTTGTTCTTCTCAATGGATTCAATCTCTTGGTTCATGGCTTGAACCCAATGTGGCTCTTTAGATGCCTCTTTAAAAGATGTAGGTTGACATGACATGAATGCAAAAAGATTTTGTTTATCAATGTCATCCAACTGCTGATGGATTTCTCTCAAACTTCGAGTTCTCTTATTTTGAAGTTTAGAGAATGAATTTCTGCTGGAAGTAGAGTTATCTTGAGAACTTTCAAGTTGTTTTTGTACTTGCAACCTTGGGAGAAAAGGCTCATATGTTTTTTGTCCTGAATTCTCCATGTCTTTAAGAAGTGGCAGAAATGGATTTTAACTGTCCATAGGCCGATTTTCAGACTCACTCCAGAACTCATTTTCAAGAAATTTGACATCTCTGTTGAGTATTAGTTTCCTTGAAATCGGATAGTAGAGTCTATAGGATTTGGATGTCTCACTGTGGTGAACAAAAATGCATTTCACTTCTATCATCAAGTTTATTCCCTAATCCGGAAGATATGTGAGCATATGCTATGCATCCAAATGTCCTAAGATGAGAAACATTTAGATTTGTCCCACTCCATGCTTCTTGAGGGACCTTCATCTTGAGACTAGTGGTTGGATATTTATTCAGGAGATAAACTAAGCATGCTAATTCTTCAACCCAAAATATATTTGACATACATTTCTCTTTGAGAAGGATTCCTTCCTTCCATGTTCATTATTGTCTGATTTTTCCTTTCAGCCACTCCATTTTGTTGTGGAGTATACCTGGATGTATACTTCATGATGATGCCCTGTGATTTACATAAATTTGCAAATTCTTTGGATCTGTATTCTCCTCCTCCATCTGAACTGAGAACTTTTACATATTTTCCACTCTATTTTTCAACTTCAGCTTTGAATTCTTTGAACTTTGCAAAAGTTTTAGAGTTGTGTTTGAGAAAATATATCTAAATTTTTCTACTAAAGTCATCAATAAACGTTAAAAAATAAATAGTACCACCTATTGAATTTGTTTGCATTGGTCCACATAGGTTAGTGTGGAACATCTCTAAGTGTTTTTTGGCTTGAGTGGAGGACTGTGAATAACTAGTTCTTTTATGTTTTCCAGGAATGCAAGACTCGCATGGGGGATTTTGTTCTTTGAAGATAGGTAGTCCTTTGACCATGGACTGCTTCTGTAGAAGACTTAGACTCTGAAAGGGTAGATGTCAAAATATTGTATGCCAAACCATAGTTTCATTGGGGGTGGATGCTCTTTGTGCATATGATTGGATCAAATTTGCAGTTTTGAGGGTCAGGGGAAACATTCTATTCCTATTCATGTGGATTTCAGAAATCAATTTTTTGTTGGGGGTTTTATCATATATCCTACATGATGCTCCTTCAAAAAGTACCTTATAGCCATGTTTAATTAGTTTTCTTACACTTAACAGATTATGTTTCAGATCTAGAACATGATATACATTGTTTATGTCTTTCTGTACATTTTTCTTAGTAAGAATAGGTACAATTCTTGCTCCTTGAAATTTGACTAAGGAATCATTTCCATGTGTAATATCAGATGAATTAGAAGAATCAATGCATGAGAGTAAATATTTGTTACCTGTCATGTGATTGTTGCAACCACTGTCCAACATTCAGAGATATTTATGTTGTTCTTCAGTATTGTAGCATGAGATAAACATACCATGTGAGGTTTCTCCTTCATGATTTGAGACATGTGCTCTTCCTAAGAGTTGATATGCTTTCTTCTTCCGACATTCAGATCCATACTTTCCATACTTTTTGCAGTAATAACATTGTATGTTTCATTTGGCATTTTATTTTCTCCCTCTACCTCTTTGAGCCTGGAAATTATGATTATGGTTCTGTTTTCTATGACCTTGGAAATTTTCATTCTAGTTCTGTTGTCTGTGACCCTGAAAATTCAGATTCTGGTTCTGTTGTCTATGACCTTGAAATTTTTTATTCTGGTTCTGTTGTTTGTGACCTTCACTTGAGTGATGGTTACTTGGGATTCTCTCTCTTGCTTGGTGACCTCTTCCTCATCCTCTGCCTCTCCCTATGGTGAAGGAGAATTGAGTCTTGAAGGCATTGGATATTGAATCATCTTCTAGAGGTAGTATAGTCTCATGTGTCAATAGAGAGCCCATTAATTCATATGTTGAAAAATTTGACAAATCCTCAATTCAAGGATGGCTCTAACAACCATTTTGAATTTCTTTGGTAAACTTCTGAGGAATTTCTCAATGATTTGTTGATCAGGGATGGCTTCACCAGTCAACTTGATCTGGTTTACAATTCCCATGACTCTGGTCATAAAATGATCAATGTTTTCAGACTCTGTCATTTTTAGAGTCTCAAAATATGTCCTCAAAGTCTGCAGTTTAACTGTTTTGACCCTGTTATTTCCTTGGTAAGTTGATTTAAGGATGTCCCAGGCCTGTTTGGAAGTAACAAAGCTTGTGAATTTTGAGAAAATCGAGTCATCCACTGAGTTTTGAATCCATAATTTTTCCTTATTCTCTCTGTTCCTTTGTGTTGCCTGAGCAGTTCTCTATTGGTTGGTCATGGAAGAAAGTTCTGCTAGATACGGTTCCACATATCCAAGATCCATTGGATCCCAAAAGTCTTGTGCTTGCAAGAAGGATCTCATTCTAAGAGACCAAATCTCATAATTCTTTCCAAGAAGAATCGTGCCTTGTGTTGGTCCTATGTTGCTAGAGGTGGCCATATTTAAACAAAATTTTAATGGAAATTTTTTTGTTAGAGAGGTTTAGGCTTACCTATTTCCTGTGCATAAGACTAGGTCTATGAAATCCTCTGTTGTGATTTCCGGCCGAAAAACATGTGGTAGAAACTTCGATCTGGATGGATGTGACTATTCAAGAACGAGATCTATGGAGTCAGAGATATGAGATCTATTCTCTTTGTTCTTTAGCAACTATAGCCCCTCTAATGGCGGAATCGGGCTTTCTGAGATTACTCGAGAGCCAAAAAAAAATTATTGTTTAGCTTCTCATATGACCGGGGGCTAAGAACAAGGCACTTCGAGATTTCTGGTTTCGGGCGTTAAGACACGTGAATGTCTCAGTTCCTTCGAATAGTCGAATTGTCGAATAAAGAATGTTCTAAAAAGATCAACGATGCTCGTTGATTTGAGATTAATGATCCTCGGTTATTTTTGGAATTTGTGCCTTCGGGGCTCCAAATGATACTACTTTATTACCTTGGAATCCTTCGAACTCGTAGACCTTTGAACAAGGGAAGACATCGATGGTCTCAATTACCCGTCGAGATCTACGACTCAGAATTATTTCGGGAGTTCAGGCTTTGGAGTTCTTTCACCATTTGCAATCATAATACTCGCAAAGTGTCGACGAGGTGAATTATCCATAGAGGTGTATATCCAACGATCCTTAGGCCTCCATAAACGAATGACCAATATCTTTATCGAAACTTCGATGTTCAGGAGTTTCCAACTACTAATATGCGCTGACCTCCAGAGTGTGAATCTTTGAAGTGCAAGATCTTCCTTCACGTGGTCATTTGATTTGATGGCTTAGATTAACTTTAGAATCCCGGGCTTCAACAATTCTTTATTTAATTTTCCGACTCTCCTCTGAAGTTCTCTAGCTTCGAAGTGTGGGATCGCGTGACGCATGTCCCTTCTGGCTTCAACAGTCCAGATCTACTTCACGCCTTTGTGCCTTTGGGACTTTGATTACCTTATTTTTATATTTCTCTTCAACAATGAATCAAAGAAGGAATGATCGTTTGACATGTGTCCCCTGCTTGGATTGAAGGACAATATTTGTTCTGGACTTCAAAACATTGAAATATTTTGACTCCTTTGCAACCTTTGCACTAAATCTCCGAGTACACGAAGCTCAGTAGTTAAACCCTGCATGTCCTCAATGATGGACGGTCCAAATGAGCTTCGAGCTTCAGGCCTTCGGGAGTTCTGACATCTTGCATCAGTCTTCCTTCCGAAGTTATTATCGCTAGAGTGTAGGATCTCCTGTCACATTTCCACCTCGATCAACGAATTGGATCTGCTTTGGCTCTTCGAAGCTTTTGGCCTTCGAGAGTCCTTTACTCCTTAGATTCTTCTTTCTTCCTCCTGGAGTACGATATTTCCTGATGCGTGTCACTTTCTTGATGATCAACGACCACGAGTGATTGCAGAGGCTCAACTCGCCTACTCTTTAATTTACTTCCTAATATGTGCAAATTGAATATGCTCGTCCAAGGTGGGATTGATATCCATCGTTGATATGTTGATCTAGAAAGATCAATGATCCGAAGAGATTGCGGGCTCACAACTTGCACAAACTTCAATTTTCTTCCTGATCCCCGCAATGTGTCCTCACCATCGATCTCTCTCTGATGATATCTAACGGTTGTAGCTTAATATTTGCTTGATCTTGTTAGTGATCAAAATGTAGTGGTAAATTTTAGCTCTTTCATCCAATTTAGGCTAGATTTTCCATTTTTGACCAGTGTCATGATCTCCAACTGTTTCCAGATATTTTTGAGAAGCTCCCATTCATTTTTTTTTCCCAAAGAATCCTATGACTCTGCCTTCTGATCTGCATTCCCAAAGCCCTGTTATTAGAGCCTAAAACCCTAGTTTTATGCCTCTTAGATTTGCAAATAAAAAATATATATTGTTATTTTGTTATTTTAACCAAAATATGGTGTGTGCTTTAAGTGTCCTAAATTTATTCAAAGTCAAACCACAAGCCACAAGTCATTCTCATGTTATGTCTATAGGTCTTTCGGGTTCTAGGGCTCTATTGCTAAAAATTTTTAGAGGAGCCACAAGTCGACACATAGCCCAAGCCATATGTCAAGCTACATGTTAACTCAGAAGTCATACACAAACCAAACAATAATTCAAGACAAAGCTATGAAGTTAACTCGTAGTCTATTCATAAAACCACATGTCACCAGGGCCCAAGCGCAAGTGCTAAATTCAAAATCTATATGCCACGCAGCACATTAAATCCAAAGCACAAGCACCGAGCTCTATATTTTCTTCACCTCATTGAAATAGGTATCAAAGATTTTCACACTGTTTATTTGTCAACTCATGTGTTGCGATAAGTTTTGGATGCTAGATCATTAAGTCATTTTGATGAGTGGTAGTTGCAAGTTTTTGCAAGCCTATTATCAACAGATCAAACACGAAGGTGTCGAGCCAATGATGTCAAAGAACTTATAGGTGTTCTAGGTTTTATTTTCATGTCAAATAGACAGAGTTTAATATCCAACACTTGAAGATTTAAAGATTCTTATGTATCATAATCCCAATGCTCAGGTAAAGCCACGAGCTAGGAAACAATTTCAAATCACAGAGCACAAGCGCCGAGTTCTATTTCCAAATGGAATTCAGACTACAGAGCATCCATCTCTTGGAAGACGATGGAATGCCAATGGCAAACTGATGACCTACATTGGCATTCATACGATGCTTCACGTACTGCAACCATTGAGGTTGTGCATGCCCAGGGCGAGTATTCCGTTGAGATAAGCGTCAACTAGGGTTCGACTCCCACTTGCGTCATTTGCTTCCAGAACCAAGACCTCAGATAAGTCATTCTCAGAACTTAGTGGTATGTTAATGGGAAAGGCTCAACCGTTGTTTGGCAATGGTGGGAATCAGAGAGGACTGTTGGCATAGATATGATGACCAACTGGCTTCAAAATTTGAGACAGGATGGCTGGAGTCCAGATCCAGCCAAAGAAGTAATAAGCTAGACTGCCCAGCTGGCTTATTCTTTAAAGTAAGTGATCAAGATTATTCTCTCTCATTTGAAGTAGATAAAATGCAATATTGTGTAAAAAATTCATGTTGTAAGAGTGTTCGAAGATGCACATATCTCCCAAATTAGCAACCGTCATCATTAGAGGCCCTAGCTATGAAACAATGCCATTCTTTGAATGCAAGTACAGTTTCACTAGAACACACAAGGTTGAGTCTGAGCCCAGAAATATTTTTGATGGTATTCTACGCCTCTACGCCTTCTGGACACACATCTTATCCCTTCATCCATGTCTGATGAGTCAAAGTTATTCTATATTGAGATGAAATATGATTACCATCCATACCTTACAGAATTCAAAACTAGAAAATAAATCCTTTGTCAATAATGTTGGACACAAAGTTTGTAGTTGAAATATTGAGGTTAATATCTGAGAGAGATATAGTTATCTCTTGAAGAAGGAGACAATCACATAAGTTCCAAACTTGTGATTTCAAATTCTAAAAGAATAGATGGCAGCCATGGACGCAAAGTATACCCATTTTGAAGGTTTCCTTTTTTATCAAAACAGAGCTTTCACCAGCACGAAAGGTGAAATTATAACCAATTAGCTGTTGAAAAACAGAGCTTTCATCAGCTAATTAGCAAATCCTAAGGAAAAATAGCTGGTGAAACTGCAGAATGAGAATTTTCAAGGGTTGAGCTCGAACAGAGCGATTTTTGGAGTCATTTAAAGTATAAGATGGTATCAAAAAGATTATTCACCAAATCATGAAATATTCAGCTTCAAAGATTCATGGAGATATAAGATGTGAATGCTTAAATGGTCAACTAATACTTTGTTCACAGCTGGTGAAAGATTTCAGCTACTGAAGACATGTGTCATCACATCAGAGACACATCAGAAGCACATCAATGATTAAGACCAGATGTCAAAGATCCTTTTGAAGACAGTTCGATCCATAAGTAACTAGATTTGGCTTAGCTTATTACATTCAGTTTGTACTCTATTTTTCTATAATTAGAAATTCAGATCCAGTTTTTCAGGATATGAGATCTATTGTAAAAGATATAAATACCTATCATTTTTATAGAGATAGGGAGGATTCAGTCTTGAGGACTGGGGGGTTCAATCTTGGATACATTTTTGCTACTGTAATAGACTCTTATTTGATAATAGAATCACAGTTTTCTTTTGTCTTCAATATCAGATTGGTCATGTATTTCGTCTCGCTGCACTTCAATTCGGTTTGTTTTAGCTTCTAAAGACTATCATCTCTTTATTAATCTCATAAACTTAAATTGGAGAACATCCTTTCTATATTGTATGACCCTGCACCTTATTTTATTTGGTTACCAAGATTAGTATTCTTCATCCCTTGTTTAAACTATTTTGTCTGATTATTGATCTCTAAAATAATTGTTTTATTCGAATGTATGATGAGTTGTCCATTTCATTAGTTATTGAGTTATCTCATTGATCCAAGCATACCTAAATTATCTTTTCTTAAGTTAGCAAGCATCTTTGGCTTATAACCCCAAAGAGTTTCTTGGAGTGATAACAAATTGGCGTTGTTGCTGAGGAAAGGAGATTGAAGCTCAACTTCCCTGGGAGATGACATAGATCCATCGTTGATGATAGACAAAGCCTGGACATCATTCAGTTGTAATCATCTATATGGTGACTCCATGAAGGACAAATATGTTGGCAACCCGACTGGTATGAAATGAACCAGATCTTAGCAAAGAGGTATGTGTTCTATGATTTTTCAAGAATTGTTGGTTTCCCTAATCCAGTGCCTAGTAGAGATGAATGGGAAAATAGAATTCCCAGATTTTGAGGAGAAGAGTGAGAAGTAGTAGCTGAACATTTGCTGGAATTTCATGATTACATGCATCGGTTGCAAGTTGTGCATGAGGATGTTCAGATCCGGCTCTTCTGTTTCTCATTAGAAGGATTTGCTCGTGACTGGTATCGGTGTCTTACAAATGCAAGTGTTAGTTCTTTGACATATTTCCATTCATCCTTCAATTCCTTTTGTAAAGATTATTTTCCAGTTGAATATCTTTTTGAAGGATGTTGTGAAGAGTTTTCTTCGTTTCATAAAGTTTTTGCTTGTCACAAAGATCAAGTTTCTGATAAAGATTTTATTTTTGAAGAAGACATTTACCATGTAGGTCAAGAGGTGTTGAAGGATAAATGTGACATATCTAACATCATATCAGATGTGTTTGTTGTTTTAAATATTGATCAAAATTAACATGTCTCTTTTGGATGTATTGATTTCAAAGAACCAATGCATATATCAACATGAAAAAGAAATGAATCTGAGTCAGTAGGAGAAAGTAATAGATCAACATATTTCAGATCTGTGGCAAATACTATGAGCAGTCCTCAGCTTTCAGATTTGCAGTCATAGGGGAATTGTAGCAAACATGAAGAATTGAAAGGTGATGAGTAGATTGACCAATCAGTAAGTGAAAGTATTGCATCTGCAGTATATGTTGAGGATAGCCCACATTTTCCATACTTGCAGATAAAGGTAGATTGCAGCAGATATGAAGAAGGTGAGGAGATGGAAGGTCCATATCAGCAGTCCATCCTATATGTTTCTCCAACATATCTCGAGCAGCCTACATTCAACAATGAGATTAGTAAAGGTAGCCTTCAACATCATTTCAATTTACAGTTGGATCAGCGGTCCAAAGAGGTATTTCTTTGTGAATTTGATGCCCCTTTTGTTGACTATTTGGAGTCTATGAGTAGCATAAATCCAAAAATACTTTTGTCAGATGAAGGTTGGTCTTGTCATC
The DNA here is from genome assembly GCA_009831015.1 of Picea engelmannii. Taxonomy (NCBI): domain Eukaryota; kingdom Viridiplantae; phylum Streptophyta; class Pinopsida; order Pinales; family Pinaceae; genus Picea; species Picea engelmannii. Next base: position 955,695 of record ML779760.1, on the reverse strand, counting down.
TTTTCAAATTTCATTTCCACAATCTATGGTTTCTTTTATCTTTTGGTAAAAGATCAAGCATGATATCAGTATGTCCATTACTTTCTTAGCTGCATTGGAAATTTAGTTTTACTTGATCAATCTGCCTCTACTGATTAGTGTAGGAGTAGGCAGAAGAATAAGATCGCCATATGAGCAGCTAGATCTTTTTCATTTGTTGAGTTCATAAATAAGCAGGGCAGGCTACCGGCAGGCTACAGGTAGGCTACAGGCAAGCTACAGGCAGGCTGCAGGTTTGCTGAGGAATAGTTGCACAGGCCAGATGACTCCATGCCCAATGGTAAACGCGACTAGAAATACTAGGTTCTTGGAAAACTCACAGGGAGGGCTCCATCCCAATTGGAGACAAATGTTAGCGCTCAAAATGTACTGGTAAATTTTAGCGCTTTCATCCGATTTAGGCTAGATTTTCCATTTTTTAGTAGTGTCATGATCTCCAACTATTTCTAGATATTTTTGAGAAGCTCCCATTGATTTATTTTGCCCAAAGACTCCTATGACTCTGCCTTCTCATCTGCATTCCCAAATCCCTGTTATTAGAGCCTAAAACCTTAGTTATTTTGTATTGTTATTTTGTTATTTTAACCAAAATATGGTGTGTGCTTTAAGTGTCCGAAATTTATTGAAAGTCAAACCACAATCCACAAGTCATTCTCATGTTAAGTCTATAGGTCGTTTGGGTTCTAGGGCTCTATTGCAAAAAGTTTTTAGAGGAGCCACAAGTCAACACATAGCCCAAGCCATATGTGAAGCTACATGCTAACTCACAAGTCATACACAAACCAAATAATAAGTCGAGACAAAGCTATGAAGTTAACTCATAGTCTATTCATAAAACCACATGTCACTAGGGCCCAAGCGCAAGTGCCAAATTCAAAATCTATATGCCACGCAACACATTAAATCCAAAGCACAAGCGTCGAGCTCTATATTTTATTCACCTTATCGAAATAGTTATCAAAGATTTGCACACTGTTTATTTGTCAACTCATGTATTGCAATAAGTTTTGGATGCCAGATCATTAAGTTGTTTTGATGAGTGGCAGTTGCAAGTTTTTGCAAGCCTATTATCAGCAGATCAAACACAAAGGTGTCGAGGCAATGATGTCAAAGAGGCAATGATATCAAAGAACTTACAGGTGTTCCAGGTTTTGTTTTGTGTCAAATAGACATAGTTTAATATCCAACACTTGCAGGTTTAAAGATTCTTTTGGATCATAATCCCAATGCTCAGTTCAAGCCAAGAGCCAGGAAACAAATTCAAATGACAGAGCACAAGCGCCAAGTTTTATTTCCAAATGGAATTCAGACTGCAGAGCATCCATCTCCTGGAAGACGATGGAATGGAAATGGAAAACTGATGAACTACGTTGGCATCCATACATTGCTTCACGTACTGCAACCATCGAGACCGCGCATGCCCGAAGCGAGTATTCCGTTGAGATAAGCGTCGACTAGGGTTCGAATCCCACTTGTGTTATTTACTTCCAGAACCAATACCTTAGACATGTCATTCTCATAACTTAGTGGAAGCAGACGGTAAGGAGGTATGTTAATGGGAAAGTCTCAACTATTGTTTGGCAATGGTGGGAATTAAAGAAGACTGTTGGCATAGATATGATGACCAACTAGCTTCAAAATTTGAGACAGGATGGCTTGAGTCCAGATCCAACCAAAGAAGTAATAAGCTAGACTGCCCAGCTGGCTTATTAATTAAAGTAAATGGTCAAGATTATTCTCTCTCATTTGAAGTAGACGGAATGCAATACTGTGTAAAAAATTCATGTTGTAGGAGTGTTTGAAGATTCACATATCTCCCAAATCAGCAACCGTCATCGTTAGAGGCCCTAGCTATGAAACAATGCCATTCTTTGAATGCAAGTACAGTTTCACTGGAACAAGCGAGGTTGAGTCTTAGCCTAGAAATATTTTTGATGGTATTCTATGCCTTCTGGATACACATCTTATCCCTTCATTCACATCTGATGAGTCGAAGGTATTCTATCTTCATATGAAAGATGATTACCATCGATACCTTGCAGAATTCAAAATTGGAAAATAAATCCTTTGTCAATAATGCTGGACACAAAGTTTGTAGTTGAAAGAATGAGGTTAATATCTGAAAGAGATCTAGTTATCTCTTGAAGAAGGAGACAATCACATAAGTTCCAAACTTGTGATTTCAAATTCTAAAAGAATAGATGGCAGCCATGGAGGCAAAGTATACCCATTTTGAAGGTTTCCTTTTTGATCAAAACAGAGATTTCAACAGCACAGAAGGAGAAATTATGACCAATTAGCTATTGAAAAGTAGAGCTTTCATCAACTAATTAGCATTGAATGAGAATTTTGAAGGATTGAGCTAGAACATAGTGATTTTTGGAGTCATTTAAAGTATAAGATGGTATCAAAAAGATTAATCACCAAATTATGAAATATTGATCTTCAAAGATTCGTGGAGATATAGGATGTGAATGATTAAATGGTCAACTAAAACTTTGTTCATAGCTGGTGAAAAATTTCAGCTACTAAAGACATGTGTCATCACATCAGAGACACATTAGAAGCACATCAATGATTAAGACCAGATGTCAAAGATCTTTTTGCAGACAGTTCGGTCCATAAGTAACTAGATTTGGATTAGCTTATTGCATTCAGTTTGTACTCTGTTTTTCTATAATTAGAAATTCAAATCCAGTTTTTCAGGATCTAAGATCTATTGTAAAACATATAAATACCTATCATTTTGATAGAGATAGGGAGGATTCAGTCTTGAGGACTAGGGGGTTCAATCTTGGATACATTTTTGCTATTGTAATAGACTCTTATTTGATAATAGAATCACAATTTTCTTTTGTCTTCAATATCGGATTGGTCATATATTTCATCTCTCTGCACTTCAATTCGGTTTGTTTTAGCTTCTAAAGACTATCATCTCTTTACTAAGCTCATAAACTTAAATTGGATAACATCCTTGCTATCTTGTATGAACCTGCAACTTATTGTATTTGGTTACCAAGATTAGTATTCTTCATCCCCTGTTTAAACTATTTTGTCTCATTATTGATCTCTAAAAGCACTATTTTATTCGAATGTATGATGAGTTGTCCATTTCATTAGTTATTGAGTTATCCCATTGATCCAAGCATACCTAAATTATCTTTTCTTAAGTTAGCAAGCATCTTTGGCTTACAACCCCAAAGAGTTTCTTGGAGTGATAACAAATTGGCGTCGTTGTCGGGGAAAGGAGATTGAAGCTCAGCTTCCTTGGGAGATGACATAGATCCAACTTTGATGATAGACAAAGCCTGGAAATCATTCAGTTGTAATCATCTATCTGGTGACTCCATGATGGACAGATCTGTTGGCGACCCCACTGGTATGAAATGAACCATATCTTAGCAAAGAGGTATGTGTTCTAGGATTTTTCAAGAATTGTTGGTTTCCCTAATCTAGTTCCTAGTAGAGATGAATGGGAAAATAAAATTCCCAGATTTCAAGGAGAAGAGTGGGAAGTAACAGCTGAACATTTGCTAGACTTTCATGATTACATGCATCGGTTGCAAGTTGTGCATGAGGATTTTCAGATCTAGCTCTTTTGTTTCTCATTAGAAGGATTTTCTCATGACTAGTATCGGTCTCTTACAAATGCAAGTGTTAGTTCTTTGACAGATTTCCATTCAGCCTTCAATTCCTTTTGTAAAGATTATTTTCCAGTTGAATATCTCTTTGAAGGATGTTGTGAAGAGTTTTCTTCATTTCATAAAGTTTTTGCTTGTCACAAAGATCAAGTTTGTGATAAATCTTTTTTGTTAAAGAAGACATTTACCATGTAGGTCAAGAGGTGTTGAAGGATAATAGTAACATATCTAACATCATATCAGATGTGTTTGTTGTTTTAAATATTGATCAAAATCAACATGTCTCTTTTGGATGTATTGATGTCAAAGAACCAATGCATATATCAGCAGGAAAAATAAATGAATCTAAGTCAGCAGGAGAAAGTAATAGATCAGGATATTTCAGATCTGTGGAAATTACTATGAGCAGCCCTCAACTTTCAGATTTGCAAACACGGGGGAATTGTAGTAGACATGAATACTTGAAAGGTGATGAGCAAATTGACCAATCAGTAAGTGAAAGTATTGCATCTACAGTATAGGTTGAGGACAACCCACATTTTCCAGACTTGCAGATAAAGGTAGATTGCAGTAGATATGAAGAAGGTGAGGAGTTGGAAAGTCCAGATCAACAATCCATCCTATATGTTTCTCGAACATATATCGAGCAACCTGCATTCAACAATGAGATTAGTAAAGGCAACCTTCAACATCATTTCAATTTGAAGTTGGATCAGCGGTCCAAAGAGGTATTTCTTTGTGAATTTGATGACCCTTTTGCTGACTATTTGGAGTCTATGAGCAACATAAATCCAAAAATATTTCTGTCAGAGGAAGGTTGGTCTTGTCATCTTTTCAAATTGCATTTCCACAATCTATGGTTTCTTTTATCTTTTGGGAAAAGATCAAACATGATATCAGTAAGTCCATTACTTTCTTGGCTGCATTGGAAACTTAGTTTTACTTGATCAATCTGCCTCTACTAATTAGTGTAGGAGTAGGCAAAAGAATAATCTTTCCATATGAGCAGCTATATCTTTTTCAGTTGTTGAGTTCATAAATAAGCAGGGTAGGCTACAGGCAGGCTACAGGCAAGCTACATGCAGGCTGTAGGTTTCTTGAGGAACTGTTGCACATGCCAGATGACTCCATGCCCAATGGTAAAGGTGACTACAACTACTAGTTTCTTGGAAGCCTCACAGGGAGGTCTCTATCCTAGTTGGAGCCAAATGTTAGCGCTTAAAATGTACTGGTAAATTTTAGTGCTTAAAATGTACTAGTAAATTTTAGCACTTTCATCCAATTTAGGCTAGATTTTCCATTTTTGACCAGTGTCACAATCTCCAACTATTTCCAAATATTTTTGAGAATCTCCCATTGATTACTTTTTCCCAAAGACTCCTATGACTCTACCTTTTGATCTGGATTCCCAAAGCCCTGTTATTAGAGCCTAAAACCCTAGTTTTATGCCTCTTAGATTTGCAAATAAAAAATATATATTGTTATTTTGTTATTTGAACCAAAATATGGTGTGTGCTTTAAGTGTCCTAAATTTATTCAAAGTCAAACCACAAGCCACAAGTCATTCTCATGTTAAGTCTACAGGTTTTTCGGGTTCTGGGGCTCTATTGCAAAAAGTTTTTAGAGGAACCACAAGTCGACACATAGCCCAAGCCATATGTCAAGATACATGCTAACTCAGAAGTCATACACAAACCAAAGAATAAGTCGAGACAAAGATATGAAGTTAACTCGTAGTCTATTCATAAAACCACATGTCACCAGGGCCCAAGTGCAAGTGCCAAATTCAAAATCTATATGCCAGGCAATAGATTAAATCCAAAGCACAAGCGTCGAGCTCTGTATTTTAATCACCTCATTGAAATAGGTATCAAAGATTTGCACACCTTTTATTTGTCAACTCATGTGTTGCGATAAGTTTTGGATGCCAGATCATTAAGTCATTTTGATGAGTGGCAGTTGCAAGTTTTTGAAATCCTATTATCAGCAGATCAAACAAAAAGGTGGTGAGGCAATGATGTCAAAGAACTTACATGTGTTCCAGGTTTTATTTTCATGTCAAATAGACATAGTTTAATATCCAATACTTGCAGATTTAAAGATTATTCTGGACCATAATCCCAATTGTCAGGTCAAGCCATGAGCCAGGAAACAAATTCAAATCACAGGGCACAAGCGTCGATTTCTATTTACAAATGGAATTCAGACTACAGAGCATCCATCTCTTGGAAGACGGTGGAATGGAAATGGAAAAATGATGACCTACATTGGCATTCAAACGATGCTTCACATACTACAACCATTGAGGCCATGCATGCCCTGGATGGGTATTCTATTGAGATAAGCGTCAACCAAGGTTTGACTTTCACTTGCGTCATTTACTTCCAGAACCAAGACCTCAGACAGGTCATTCTTAGAACTTAATGGCAGCGGATGGTAAGGAGGTATGTTAATTGGAAAGGATCAACTATTTTTTGGCAATGGTGGGAATCAGAGAGGACTATTGGCATAGATATGATGACCAACTATCTTCAAAATTTGAGACAGGATGGCTTGAGTCTAGATCCAGCCAAAGAAGTAATAAGATAGACTGTCCAACTGGCTTATTCTTTAAAGTAAATGGTCAAGATTATTCTCTCTCATTTGAAGCAGACGGAATGCAATACTGTGTAAAAAATTCATGTTGTAGGAGTGTTCCAAGATGCACATATCTCCCAAATCAGCAGTCGTCATCGTTAGAGGCCCTAGCTATGAAACAATGCCATTCTTTGAATGCAAGTATAGTTTCACTAGAATAGGCAAGGTTGAGTCTGAGCCTAGAGATATTTGTGATGGTATTCTATGCCTTCTGGACACACATCTTATCCCTTCATCCATGTCTAATGAGTCGAAGGTATTCTATCTTGAGACGAAAGATGATTACCATCGATACCTTGCAGAATTCAAAACTGGAAAATAAAGCCTTTGTCAATAATGTTGGACACAAAGTTTGTAGTTGAAAGAATGAGGTTAATATCTGAAAGAGATATAATTATCTCTTGAAGAAGGAGACAATCACATAAGTTCCAAACTTGTGATTTCAAATTCTAAAAGAATATATGGCAGCCATGGAGGCAAAGTATACCCATTTTGAAGGTTTCCTTTTTTATCAAAACAGATCTTTCACCAGCAAGGAAGGCGAAATTATAACTAATTAGTTGTTGAAAAGAAGAGCCTTCATTAGCTAATTAGCAAATCCTAATGAAAAATAGTTGTTGAAACTGCAGAATGAGAATTTTGAAGGGTTGAGCTTGAACATAGTGATTTTTGGATTCATTTAAAGTATAAGATGGTATCAAAAAGATTAATCACCAAATCATGAAATATTCAGCTTCAAAGATTCGTGGAGATATAGGATGCGAATGCTTAAATGGTCAAATAAAACTTTGTTCATAGCTGGTGAAAGATTTCAACTATTGAAGACATGTGTCATCAAATCAGAGACACATCATAAGCACATCAATGATTAAGACCAGATGTCAAAGATCTTTTTGAAGACAGTTCGATCCATAAGTAACTAAATTTGGAATAGCTTATTGCATTCAGTTTGTACTCTACTTTTCTATAATTAGAAATTCAGATCCATTTTTTTAGGATCTGAGATCTGTTGTAAAAGATATAAATACCTATGATTTTGATAGAGATAGGGAGGATTCAGTCTTGAGGACTTGGGGGTTCAATCTTGGATACATTTTTGCTATTGTAATAGACTCTTATTTGATAATAGAATCACAATTTTCTTTTGTCTTCAATATAAGTTTGGCCACGTATTTCATCTCTCTGCACTTCAATTCGGTTTGTTTTAGCTTCTAAAGACTATCATCTCTTTATTAATCTCATAAAATTAAATTGGAGAACATCCTTGTTATATTGTATGACCCTGCACCTTATTGTATTTGGTTACCAAGATTAGTATTCTTCATCCCCTGTTTAAACTATTTTGTCTCATTATTGATCTCTAAAAGCATTGTTTTATTCGAATGTATGATGAGTTGTCCATTTCATTATTTATTGATTTATCCCATTGATCCAAGCATACCTAAATTATCTTTTCTTAATTTACCAAGAATCTTTGGCTTACAACCCCAAAGAGTTTCTTGGAGTGATAACATATCTAACGGTTTAGCTTTCTCACGCTCAGTTTATACAGCTAAAAATATATTTCTCCTTATGTTATTGGATAAATCCGTAAGTGCAGACACAAACTGATCTCCCTAGATCCACCTGGATCTAGAACAAAGCAAGACAGAATATGACTCTTTTCCTAGATTTCAACCATTGAATTAAATAGGAGGCAAGAACTAAGAACATACCTTATTATCACTTCCTATGGTCTTTGTTGCTCCAGATTTGCTCCAATTCTCTTGTGCAATCAAGACCAAGACAACTCAAACCAATCGGAGTGAAGACAAATTAATATATTCAACAGTCAATCTATGTATATGATCAAGGAATTATACAATAAAGTGAAAATAGCTTTATGGGAAAGAATCATATTACTATATCATATTAAATGTGAAAGAGAGATTACAACCATGGCCTTAATGTTGTAAGGTCCCTTCCAACTATCCTTCATTCCCCACACACTTCTTGCTCCAAGGATTCTGAAACCATAGATCTGATAGCTACTCACAATCTATCTTGACAAAGAAAATATCAAAGCCACTCCAACCAAGCTGATAATTCCAAGCCAATCAAGAACAAGCTCATGAACCAACAAAGCTAACTTTCTTCATGATAACTCCTCTCCTTTTATAAGTTGAAAAGGATAAGGTGAGTAGGTTAGGATGATCCCACTAAATCATGAAAGCGAGTAAGATCCAAACCATTCGGATGCCACCTCACCATAGAAGTTTCTCCTTCTAGAAGATTCGAGAAAACGCTCATTTTTCCCACGTGTAGGCATTCTCGCACCCTAGCTATAGAGAAACCTATGAACATATCGCACCCTATCTATAGTGAAACCTGCGAGAATGGGTCATTCTCGCACCCTGCCTATATAGCAACCTGCGAACATCCTTTTTTATAAGGTTTTTACATAGGAAAATTCAACTTCTTTTCTCAGGAAAAGTTCTTCTCCCTTCTCTCTTTAGGAACTTAAGCCACTGACCCCTCTGAAGGAAACATATAGTTTTACATCATTAACGATCATAGGGATGATGAAAATAATGTGTAACAGAGAGCCCCCCAAAGTATGAAGTTATAACATAGTGATAGCTGAAATACTTTGTCGAGTGTGTGTAGGGAACAAGGAACAGCCGGTCGGAAACCTGCCAACAAACAAGGAAATACAATACAATAATATATCATCACTGAGGTAGGCATTCCCATACTCAGAATACAAATGACTCAGAGCATAAATGCTGACATGCGAAGATCCATGTCAAGTAAGACAGGTCATGGCCACCAAACATACACTGTGGATCCATGCCAATATGACTCAAATCTGAACATAGCCACCAAAAATACACTGTGGATCTATGTGTTAAAGACTCAAATTTGAACATAGCCACYAGACATACAATGTGGATCTATGCAACAGTACACTGAATATACTCCAACGCAACCTGGATCTATCAGAAAATATCTAGGGTCTTCATCTCCGCCACTCTATAGTACGAATCTAACCATGTGAATACATGTGTTGAAGTCGAACATGGTAGAAACAACTTGATTACTAGTCATTAGTGTATAACGTTAAGAAGTGTCAGGGAAATCACCATTAATGTCAATGACTCCCAAGGTACACTAGTACAATCCAACGAATGTGAATAAATGAGTTGAAGTCGAACACTCGGTGGAATCTTTCGATCAGGGGTCAATTATGAAAAACCACTGTCGAAAGCGAGGAAACTTGCCATTGAGGCATGCAAGTTCCAAGGTACCAATTAGTTTCGAAGTCTAATTTCTGGATAATGAGCTGAAGTCGAGAGGAAAAAACTCATCACAGGAGGGCCTTAATGTATCCCACATCAGTGACACGAAACAAGTAACAAGTTTTGATGTAGATCAGAGTAACAAGTGATTCAGGACTGACTCAGGGATGGCCGACGCAATAGAAGGCTTTAAGGATTGCAGAAATGGCCGACGCAATAGAAGGCTTTTCGGGTTGAATATCTTTTTGAACATATTGACGACACGACAACTGTCTTGGAAATACTGACTCAACAACAAGGATCACAGACCAATTTGTAATCTTATAGGAGTATGATAAAAAGACAAGTAGATTTTCCAACCTAGACACAAAGCGAGTGAAAGGGTGTCATGTTCAAAAGTGACTCTTCCACAGAATACAGGTTTAGATACATTTCTTTCCCAATTTTTCCCCCACCATTTTTGGCGAGTACCTCTTTGTTTTTACGCAAGCTTGAGGAGGATAACATATGCTTGTCAATTTAAGCTCATCCTTTGGATGAGTCCCTCGGAGTATGTTTAACGAACCCTAAGAAAGAGTGGTTCGGTCCCATCATGGGTTTGTCAATGTTTGTTTAACGAGTCCATAGATAGAAAAATCGAAGGTTTTTCAAGATTATAGAGTTTGGAAAAACACTTAAAAGAGAACTCTCTCAGTTCCTTTTTCGTAAAATAGTCTGGATGAGACCAAAAAAGAGATAAATTATCGCTCACCAGACGCTTACTTCAAATACTTTATCGAGCGTGAAAATGGCAAGGTCGCTCGACGATCTTTTCATATTTAGAGAGTCTGAAAAGAGCTTAAAGAGGACTCCAGGGGGGTTCCTTTTTCGTATAACCTTGTTGAGCCCTAAAAAGTGATAAAAGTATACTCGGTTACATTCTCACATATTTACGAGCACGAGAAAGAACAAAGACTAAGCTCGGTAACTTATTCTCATGTATTTACGAGCATGAGAAAGAACAAAGACTAAGCTCGGTAACTTATTCTCATGTATTTACGAGCATGAGAAAGAACAAAGACTAAGTTCAGTAACTTATTCTCATGTATTTATGAGCATGAGAAAGAACAAAGACTAATCTCGGGATTGTTTTTATTTTTACGCAAGCTTTAAAACAAAACAAAACTATGCTTGGGATAGATTTTAACTTTTACACAAGCTTAAAAACTAAACAAAACTATGCTTGGACCTGGTTTCATTTTTACGCAAGCTTGAACCAGAGGAAACTATGCGTGAGGTAAGTGGTTTCATTTTTACACAAGCTTGAACCATAGAAAACTATGCTTGCGACTTCCCAACGCATAACACATGGATGGTTGATACTTAGCCCCTAGCTTAAGAAACTAGCGGCTTAACTTCAACATGAAGTCCAGAGGCTGAGGCAAATGCCCCCCAAGCTTCGTTTCATCCAACTGCAAAGGAGAATGAAATGAAGCTTCAAATACTAGATGAAGGACTTGACTCAAACAAAGAGGGGGAAATCTATTTCATTTTTTAACGAGCTTGACATAGAAACAAGAACTATGCTCGTAACCTCTGTTTCATTTTTTAACGAGGTTTCCACAGAGAATAAAAAACTATCCTCGAGTGGTTTCATTTTTTAATGAGCTTGAAATCAAAAAACCATGCTCAGAAACCTCTATTTCATTTTTTAACGAGTTTGCCTCATAGACGCAAAAACTATCCTCGGATGGTTTCATTTTTTAACGAGCTTGAAATAGAAAAACCATGCTCAAAAACCTCTATTTCATTTTTTAACGAGGTTGCCTCAGAGACGCAAAAACTATCCTCGGAAGCGGTTTTATTTTTTAGTGAGCTTGAAATTAGAAAACTATGCTCAAAGACCTCTGTTTCATTTTTTAATGAGGTTGCCACAGAGACGAAAGAGCTATCCTCGAAGTCTTTGTTTCATTTTTTAACGAGGTTGCCGCAGAGACGCAAAAATATCCTCGGATGCTCTCTTCTTGATCATGGATTCCAAGAGGACAATGCTCCAGAATGACACCATGCCAAGAGACAAAACTCGGTCATGGCTTCCAAGAGGTCTTCACTGGAAGGAAGAAACACACTCTGGAAGGACACCATGTTGAGGGTCGCGATAGGAGTTAAGATATCAGGCTCTAATAACCCTATCGAAGAGATTACCATGTCAACTACTGGATCTAAGTCATCAAAAGTTGAATCCATGGGCGACAACGCCACATAATTGACCTGTGGCGGGGGCGATACTGTTTGCATACAAGAACCATTCAGGGAGGAAATCCAAGCAAGGTCAATGAATGAAAGTTGATCTACAGTCACAACTCATCCATCATGAGGGAAAGATATCACACGAAAAAGAGTAGACACAATAGCTTTCATTGCATAGACATAATCCCGCCCAAGGAGTAAAGAAAAATCCAAGAGGTCTTGGACTACCATGACATCAATGAAGACAATTTTCCCTTCAAAAGTTATAGGAAAATGAGGAAGGGTCCCTAAAGGTTGACTAGTTCTTCTGTTAAAAGCTAACAGATTCTGCGTAACCGGCACAAGTGGAGGATAACCCAAAGCTTGCCAAGCAATAAAGGACAAAATACTAACAGATGAACCTTCATCTATCAATGTTTGAGTAATGTCCCGACCACAAACCTGTACTGTAATCTGGAAAGGCATGTAAGAGGGAAGACGAGGTCTAGTTAGCACATCCCAATCAAAACAGATGGCCTCATTACTTGGAGGGGGTCCTACGAGAGAAGGAGGAATACCCCTCGGCACGGGATATCCTGTATCAATGAGAAAAACATGGGCAGTATCGGGTTTACTCTCTAGCAGGAGAGTAGGATCGACCGATGGAGAGATCAGTTCGACCACTTGGGTTTCATTCTCCAGGGGGAGAAGGGGGTCGACAGGTGGAAATGGATCGACCGCTTGGGTTTCACTCTCTGAGGGGAGAGTGGGATTGACCGAGGATGGTATCGGATTAATCATTCCATCAACTATAGGTGGTTTGAGAGAAAGCTTGCGATAAGAAGCTGGAAGTTGAGGCTATGAAATAGTCATATCTTCCAGTAATTTCGAGGCTTCGTCCATATGAGGACAAAGGTGAGTGAGATGACTCCCTTTGCATAGCATGCATGGGAACTTGACTCTACTTTTCTTCTTCCCAACCGTATCATGACTGGTTGACGGGGGGTCGTCAGCATGTTGTTCAGAGGCTAGCAACATGGGTTGGCGAGGGCATGTAGACCATACTTCTATAACCTTGGATAGACCAGGGAAATCCTTAAGAAGATGGCTACCCTTACAAAGCCTGCAAGGGTACTTGGGCTTACGAGTTGTTTGGGTGATCTTGACATCATCAACACTCCCAGCATGATTAACAGTAACTGGTTGTTTTCCAACATGTTTGATAGTGGTTGGAGGTTTTGACCCTTGCTTATCTTTCTTCTTCTTAATCTTTCTTTTCTTCTTCTTCTTATTCACTGATTTACTGGCTTCAGAACTTTCATTCGACGAAGAAGATGAAACGGAAGGAGACCTTGCAAGTGAAGAAGGCGAAAAAGACCTTACTGGTGAAGAAGGTGAAGGATCAACATGATTTTGATTCTCTTGGGGGGAAGTGCCTACGAACGAAGCACTTACTGCATTCGGGATTACCTGAGTGGAAAACAACCACATCGGTAATCCAATTGTGGGACCTGGAAGGCTCAAAGTAGCGATGTGAGGAGGACCAATGTTTCCATAAGAAGAAAAAAGAAAAAGTTCCCCCGGAGCAGGGGTTCTTTCATTGGTCATTTCGGGAACTGACGCCATTAAATAAATCCAACCTAGAGTCTACTAAAGAAAACAAATAGCACACGCTAAAAATCTAGTAAGCAAGCAAGCAAACAAAACCTTCTTACAATGAATGCACTAGTTGGTGATGAAATCCAACGTCGTGGGAACAAAGTAAGAAAGGGCTGAGATAGAGCGGGTGGAAAAGTTACGTTGACGACCTGCTTAATGGACTTACACCCTAGTGCAAGCTCCCACACATAATCGTGGGTATACCCTCCAAGGAGCCCGAGTGAGTTTGGCCAACGTCGATTCCAGGTACCGTGAAGGCTTGCCCCTCCATAGTCACCTCGTGTAAAGAACCTAGAGAGATAGGCCACTAAGGTTATCAATCACTATAGTGATGCCTGGGGAAACAATCGACAGTCTGATCCATGCGCAAGGGTAGGGTATCTAGCCCGAAATCAACTTGAAAGGCTTCCACTCATCATTGTGGGTATACCTCTCAAGCGACCCCCATAATACGCACAACCTCTACACCAAGAGCAACAAAGCAGGGTGAGTAACTCTGCCAGTCTCAATGCGACCTCATGATTGACCCTTGTGTTAGAAGGGCTTCCCAGGACAAAATGTAATAAGTGGATTTAACCGCTCCCTAACTCAAGATTCTATGTTTGTTTGCAACTTTG
>ML779760.1:928288-940080 GCA_009831015.1 Picea engelmannii | reverse complement strand
AAGAAGGTGTAAAATTGTTTAAGCTTATAAACAACTGATTCACCCCCCCCCCCTCTCAGTTGTATTAGTATTTCCAACAACAACTATTCTAGAGATCTCTTCAACTAACTAGAACTTACTACGACTGTTATATGACTCTCTAAACTTATAACTTTCTAAAAATAGTTAATGGGAATAATTACCATATTCCAACACTCCCCTTAATTATGACCACTAACAATTCTAACACTAAGATTGACAACTTGACAATCGGCATTCATCTATAGGCTTACAAAATTCATTACATGATGGACTTCTCGTCTAAGTATTAGATAATCTTACAACACTCAAGATCAGCCAAAAGGAACTAGTTTACCTTCTTTACTTCATGCTGGTGTATCTTGTACTCTCTATGCTCTACAAGATTTTTCTTCTTTTTTCTCCAAACTTTATATTCTTCATAACGTCTCTTCTTATTCAGCTTCAACATTGCATTGGTCGTATTCTTCAATATTTCTCCATCTGGTTTTTCTTATGCATCTACTTGTACTTGTGTTTCTTCTTATGCTGGTGTATCCTTGATTGTTGTGTTGTTCCCCGAAATGAGCTGCACCAACAAGCTCCCAACACTCACTTGTGGCTCGTCCCGAGCCACTCAAGTAGTGTGTGTCATTTGCACTGACTTCTCCGATTCTTGTAACCTTCCTAAAATGTATTCAACTTTAGACTTTACATGTGTCATCTTCTCTGCAACAACCTCCACAGTTTGCACATTGATAGGCTCCTTCAATAATTCATCATTATCCAATCCATCCTGTTCAACCTGACCCTTAGCTTCATCAATCCATGTTAGCATTTTCTTTGTGCTTTCTTGCGGTGGCTCCAACTGCGTCTACCTTGCTTTCTTTTCTTCTTGTATGCTCTTCAATTTTTCTTGCAAGTTCTTCATTTCTTGCGCACTCATCAATCTATCTGAGATTGTCATTGTCTTTTTCTTCTGTTTTAAGTCTTGTAGTGTTTTGTTTACCCCTTCCTCTTTATGTTCTTTCTCCTGTAGTTTTCCATCCTCCTACAGATCTTTCCATATTTGTGTGATTTTGTTGTACAACTCTGTGATTTCCCGAATGCTCTACGAAATACACTCATTATGACTTGTAACCTCTTTCTCCCTCTGTGTTCGTACCTATGGTGGTGTGCTAGGTTCTAGGTGTGCCATCAACTCTTTAATGTGGCTGATATATTTCTCCATAGGCTGCACTATCTTCTGAATATTCTCTTATGTAGGTAAACTCTTCCCTTCTTACGCATTGTCGGGAATTGTTTTAAACACTTCTTCCACCTTCTTCTCCATTCTAACAGTGTTCTTATTTACTATATCTCTCTCAAACTTCACTTGATTGATTGTCAAATCCAGTGTCCTCTTTACTTCATTAGACAGTTGTAGACATGTTTCATCTGCATGTGCCCTCAACTGAATCTCTTGCACGACACTAATTTGAAGCCTATGCAATTCCATCATTGGAATCTTGGTTAGTGCCAAGTCCAAATGGTCTATTTAATTTAACGGTTTTTGGGATGTCTCCTCATCCACCTGCAACATCTCCCGAGTTATGCAAAAAATTTCACTCCCCGTTGATATTATTTGTACTATCTCATGTGCTAGAATTGATCTTTCTTGTGAAGTTTGTTGTTGCACCTATTTTTTTTGTTTCGCTGTAGTGAGTTGTAGTTGTTCTAGTTTCCCTTTGAACGCTGCCAACTTCTTAAATATTTCTTTCCTTTTTTTCTCCGCATCATACAACGCCTCTTCCAAAACCATTTATAGGATGTTTTGGGATGACCCGGGTCCTACTTTAGGTTTCCATCAAATCCCTACAAACCATCGACCATTATAGAGTCTAGAAGGAAACATTGCACACCGATTGCACAATGAAGTCTCACCCAGGATGGATTTATGGGTGAATGCAGGACCCATATGTTTGTATCCTTGAGAAGGATATTTATTTGGGGATGTTATACATGATTTTCACTTCAACGTTCATGATATATATTATTCTAACACATCATTACATTCAAATTTACCATTCTATAACAATTCACATTCATTTCAGTTCATTCTGCAGTATATATCATAATTGTTCTAGTGCGTGCTACATTTGACTACTACAGATTCATTCATTCAACATAACTAACAAAAATAAAGAAACAAATCCACATAAGGACACAATGTTTTACCTTGGTTCGCCACCCCCCCCCCCAGGCCACATACACAAAGATTTGGCATTCATTGTTCTTTTATTATTCTTCATCAAGTTATTGCGTTGAGAGTATTACATGTGGATACAAAATAGTGATAATGGCGAGGTGACAAGATATCACAAAGCTCCACAACTTGCAATATTACCCTCAGTTACAATGCATATCCCTAAAAAATAGACTGTCTCCAAAACTAGCTTCACAACTAGATAACTGAAGAAATAACACCACACACACTATCCAGACTCTAACAAGATCTCCTGAAATCTTACCATACATATTTATACTACTAAAATGGGTTAAAACCCATTACAACATTGATCAAAACCCTAACCCACTAACCGTAAGTGGGTTAGGTTTGTCCACTTTCTAACTTCCTACACGCGGTTGATCTGTGTCCTTCTTTCTTCCTTTCTTGCTTCCTCGCGCTTCTTATCCTTATTATCCGGCATGCTCCTTTTTTGGTCCCTTTTCTAATTGTCTTCATAGATTTTTGCATTGCTCACCAAAATTGCCTATGCCAACAGAACCTCAACACTCACATGTGCCTCGTATTGATCCACTCAGGTAGTGCATGCCTCCTGCACTGACTTCTCCAATTCCTAGAACCTTCATGAACTGTATTCAACGTTAGACTTTACCTATGCACTCTTCTATGCAACAATCTCCTCAATATGCACAATGATAGTCTCCTTCAACAATTCTTCATTATCCATTCCAGTCTTTTCAACCTCTCCCTTAGCTTCATTAACATCTATCAATGTTTTCTCTGTGATTTCTTGAAGTGGCTCCAACAACGCCTGCCTTGCCTACTTTTCTACTCGTATGCTCTTCAATTCTTACTACAATTTCTTCAATTTTTGAAAACTCCTCAATATATCCAAGATGTTAATGTTTAAGCCATTATTATAGTTGTTTTCATTTCACTAGATAACAATAGCATAATCCAAGATCATTGAGAAATACACAATCACAAGAGACACAACATTTATCCTGGGAATCCCTCCAGGGGAAGAAAACCTAGCAAAACTTCCTTAATATAGATATCCAATACAATGCCAAGAGGTCTCTTAAACTAATACAGAAAGTCCTCTCCTAGATATGCGCTACTCTCTCTCTCCTTCTTCTCCAGCAATAGATCTGAAACTTGTCTCTCAATGAGCAAGTGAGTTGTGTGTCTAAGTGATGCACTAGCCTCCTTATTAATATTAGACTGGCATGTGTGAAGTGTCTCTTCACTGGAAGGGTCAACTTCTCCCACTGGGTTGTTATAACCACCTTAATTACATTATGGGGCCTCTTTAATATCTTCTGGGGTCGACTTCTTATTCTTCCTATTATAATTAACATTTGACCAATCGGAAAAAGGGGATTTGGTCCTATTACAATAGCCGACAAGATCAATCCATAATGGGGATTGATCCAATGAATAATATATCCAATAATAATAAGAATAATCTTTGCAGTTACATTATTTCAACACTCCCCCTTAACAAGAAGGGTATTCTTCAGCAGCATCATGTGAGAGAGAGAGGACAACACCATCAATAACATCGAGTGGGTGAGAGGACAGCATCATCGATATCATCTTGGAACACTGACTGGCGTATCTATAAATCATTGAAAGTTTTCTTCATCGACAATATCGTCATTATCAAGGAATGCCATCATCATCTGCATAAATATGTATTGGTGTAAAAAACTAATACATCATCATCACAACTCAAGGTTAGCTCATCATAATACAAGACTGGCTTTACATCACAGATGTCAAGCTGGAATATCAGTACTCGTCTCATCTCAATGTCTTGCTTATGTCACAACACTCAGGCTGGAGGCAAGAGACTCGACTAGATTTATGTCACAGCTATCAAGATGGAAGCATAGTACTAGTCTCATCTCATCGTCTTGCTTTACGTCACAGCACTCAAGCTGGAAGAAACATACTCATTCTGCTTTACGTCAAAACCATCAGGTCAGAAGCAGGATACTAGACTGACTTTACGTCAAAACTATCCAGTCGGAAGCTCAGTGTTAGTCTCATCATAGCATCTTACTTTACGTCACAACCATCACATCGGAAGAAAGGTACACATCCTACTTTATGTCACAACCATCAGGTTGGAAGCAGGGAACTAGACTTGCTTTACAGCGCAACTATACAACCAAAAGCATAGTACTAGTCACACATCATCTTTATTTACGTCACAACCATCAATTCAGAAGCAAGGAACATCTCATCTTGCTTTACGTCTAAAAACTAGGTCAGAGGCAGGGAACATCTCATCTTTATTTACATTTGACAACTAGGTCAGAAGCAAGGAACATCTCATCTTGCTTTGTGTTTGACAACTAGGTCAGAAGCAAGGAATATCTCATCTTGCTTTACGTCTAAGAACTAGGTCAGAAGCAAGGAACACAATAACTACTCCCCCTTTTGAGGAAGGTCCTTTCAGACTATGCCAAGCTTATCTCAAAAGTACTCAAACTTCACAGGAGATAGGGGCTTGGTCAACACGTCAGCAACCTATTCATCCATGCTAATGTACTGGAGCTTTAAGGCTCCTCTCTGTACCATGTCATGGATGTAATGATAACGGATCTCTATGTGCTTCAAACTGTCATGGAATACATGATTCTCTGTCATTTTTATGCAGCTCTGGTTGTCACATAGAATAAAGGTTTCTCTCATCTCTAAGTCAAACAGGTTGGTCAACAACTTTCGAAGCCATATATCTTCGCAGCTAGTAGAACATGCAACAATATATTTTGCTTCCGCTGTGTTGAGAGCAATACTAGATTGCTTCCTACTCTGCCACAAGCTCATAGCTGATCCCAAACTAAAACAACATCCTGAAGTGTTTTTCCTATTAGAAAAACTTTCTGCCCAATCTGCATCAGTATATCCAGTCAATGTGAAATCATGATCTCCATCATAGCTGAGACCGTAATCTATTGTACCTTTAAGGTACCTCATCACATGTTTTGCAGCCACTAGGTGAACATGTCTAGGTTCTACCAAAAACTAACTCAAGGTGTTCACAGCAAAAAAAATATCTAGTCTAGTGTTCATCAGGTACATCAACGATCCAATAGTTTTTCTGTACAGTGTGGAATCAATCAATTCTGACGAAGTATCGACCAACAACTTCAACTTCGCTTCCATGGGTGTATTCATGGGCTTGCATTCCAACATGTCGAATCTATTCAAGATTTTGACCGTGTACTTCCCTTGGTTAAGGAATATCCTCTCAAGAATCTGCCATACCTCAAGACCTAAGAAATAATGCATTAGGCCAAGGTCTTTCATTTCAAATTCCAAGTCAAGTCTCTTTTTACATTCAGTGATGAGATATTCTTCTCCAGTTAAGAATAAGTCATCCACATATAGCAGTAAGATTGTTGGCTCATTGTTCATGATTTTGAAGTAGAGGTTAGAGTCTACTTTACTCTTGGTAAAGCCTAAGCTCATCAAGAATTTGTATATATGGCCATACCAAGCTCTAGGATCTTGCTTCAATCCATATAAGGATTTCTTCAATCTGCAGACATGAGACTTCCTGTATTTAACCTCAAACCCTTGAGGTTGCTCTATATACAATTCCTCTTTGATGACACCGTTTAGGAAAGTTGTCTTCACGTCCATATGGTTCAACTTCCACTTCATCTTAGCTGCAAGAGCTATGATGGATCTGATCGAAGTGTACCTAGCCATAGGAGCGAATGTCTCTTCATAGTCAATGCCTTCCTTCTGGGAAAAGCCACGGGTGACAAATATTTCTTCATACTTCTCAATACTTCCATTAGCAGCATGTTTTATTTTGAAGAGCCATCTGTAGGATACCACATATTTATTCTTTGGTCTGGGAACTATTTCCCATACTTCGTTCTTCATTATGGATTGGTATTCCTCTGTCATGGCATCTGCCCATTCTTTTCTCTGGATGGCTTCTTCAAAGAAGGTAGGATCCTCTTCTAGGAGATCACACATCAAATCCGTATAACTGGAGAATGGATTTGGTATTTTCACTTGTCTCGTAGTTCCTTGGGGAACACCGTACTTCTCTCCATCTTGAATAAGCTCTCAAGCCCAAGTTGGCTTTATTTTATGGAGGATTGTAAGCTGAGGAGGTTCTTGCACTTCTACTATATCATGGTCTTCTAGAAGTTCCTCATTAGGGGAAGTTACGACATCCCTCACTTGTTATGCATCTCTGAGAACCTCCCTCATTGCAGTATTGGGGATTATGAGTTCCTCTTCATATACTTCTTCAATTTGGCATAGTTTAGATTTCTTGATATCAAAAGTCACATCCTTGCTGATATCAATGTGATGTTGACCTGGTATATGGATTCTAAAGGCCTTGGAGACCTCACAGTATCCCACAAATATCCCCTTCTTTCCTGAAGGGTACATATTGTTTCTCTTTTCTTTAGGTATATGAATAAACATTGGACAACCAAATATTTTGAGATGGCTTACCTCTAGCTTCTTTCCGGTGAACATCTCTTCTGGTGTCTTGAGCCCAAGTGCACTATGGGACAATCGGTTCTGCACATATACAGCTGCCATTGTTGCTTCTGCCCATAAGCACACAGGAAGATCTTTATCATGGATCATAGTCTTCACAGCTTCCAGTATGGTTCTGTTCTTTCGTTCAGCTACACCATTTTGTTGGGGATTATAGGGAGTAGTGAGTTCCCTCTTGATACCAACATCTTTGCATAAGTTCACAAACTCTTTTGAGGTATATTCTCCTCCATTATATGACCTGAGTATCTTAATATTCCTTTCATAAAGGTTCTCTATCAAGTCTTTGAATTCCTTGAACTTGCTGAACACTTCATCTTTAGATTTCAAGAAATCTATCCAAGTTTTACGAGAGTAATCATCAATGAATGATACATAATATACATACCCGCTAATGGAGGATGATGGCATTGGGCCACATACATCTAAATGGATGATTTCTAAGACCCCTTTTGTCTTGTTGTCCCTCTTCGGAAACAGGTTCTTGATGTTCTTCCCTTGTGCACATCCATTGCATATGCCTTTATGGTCACCTTTGAGTTCTGGTAAACTTGTGACTTCTTTGCATATGTATGGTAGTGCCTTGTAGTTGATGTGGGATAACCTTCTATGCCAAAGTTCACATGAGTTTTCAATGGCATGGGTCATGATAGCCTCTGAGTGACCCTTTAGTTTGTACAAGCCATTTTATTCACTTCCAATGATGATTGCTTCATTTAAGGTTTCTCCTTTAGCTCACATAAGAACTTCTCCATCTATAAAGGAAACTCTGAAACCTTTATTTTCTAAATCTGAAATGGAGAGAATCCTTCATTTTTAGTGAATTCCCTGAATTCAGTTTGTGGTTTGATTCTCTCACTCCCTTGATGGGATATTGGTAATCATCTCCAAGTGTCACTTTCTAAGAAAACTTATTTTCTGAGATACAAGAGAGAATGTTTCTTTGTCCCATGATGTTCTTGGATGCACCACTATTAATGAGCCAAGTGTCCTCTCTAGGTGTTACAGATCCTGAGAGGGCCGAAATGAAGACATGGTCTTTGATCTGCTCTCTTATCATATTTGCGGGTGGCTCTTCATCTTCGACTGCATGGGGATGGAGCCTCTTATGTTTTCTCTTGTACTCTTCTCGTCTCGCTGGACAAAACTTCGCAATGTGTCCCATCTTGTCACAATGATAGCATTGTACAGATGAGTAGTCCCTTTCCTTTCGTTGTCCTTTCTTCTGAAATCTCCTTGGGTGAGATTCTTTATGATTGAATTTGTTTGACTGTTGAGACTCTTTATGAGTCTACTTTTGGAAGTAGGGTTTCTTCCTTCCTCCTTTGGTGTGAGTAGTTAGGGATTGATCATCATCTCTCTCTAGTAACGCTTCATGTTTCTCTAGTCTTGTTTCTTCTTGGATGCATTCTTCCCATAGACTATCAAACTTCAGTTTCTCTGTTCTGGGACATATCGTTTGGATGAATGCATCCCAAGGTCTTGTGAGACCATTTAGTTCCATAATTATGAGTTCATATTCATCTATGGTATCTCCAATAGCTTCTAGTTGTTCTTTGAATTATGATATTCTGGAGAAGTATTCATGAATCGTTTCTCCTTTCTGCATCCTTGTATTCTTGAGTTGAGTTCTTAGATTCATCTTCCGGTTTATTAACTTTCCTTCATATAGTCTGGTCAAGGCATCAAACATTTATTTAGGAGTCTTCTTAGATGACACATAAGGAATCAGGTGGTCTTTGATTGAATCTGCAATGACTGTTTTGGCCCTGATTGTGTCCTTTTGATGCTTTTCCTTTTTTGTAGCATCGACGGGTTTCGGTACTTCTTCTTTGACAAATCTTGCTAGGTCATTCTCTTCAAGAATGAGGCCAATCCTATACTTCTAGACACAAAAATTTTCCACTCCTTCTAGCTTGTCAACAAGCTTAATGCTTGTAGACATCTTTACCTAGAGTTAGGAAAATGACCAAAAAATGAAAGTGCTCAAAATCAAAATCTAAAATTACCAGGAGGTGTGCTTGGTTGAAGCGAGTAGCCTGGTGTGTTTGGATCTGAGAAAATCCAACTTTTTCTCCTCCAAATTTGATCTGTTGATTTCTGG
Source organism: Picea engelmannii (assembly GCA_009831015.1). Classification (NCBI taxonomy): domain Eukaryota; kingdom Viridiplantae; phylum Streptophyta; class Pinopsida; order Pinales; family Pinaceae; genus Picea; species Picea engelmannii. Next base: position 931,210 of record ML779760.1, on the reverse strand, counting down.
ACTGGTGCTTATGGTACCTCTAGTACTCTGGTACTTTTGGTACTTCCGGTACACTAGTTTTCTGGTACTTCTAGTACATTGTGAAACTAGGGTTTCACTTTTCGGGAGATCCAGCCACTAAGAAGGTGCGCTGGGAGTGCCAAAGTGATCCTTAGGGGAGGGCACACTTTTCTAGATGGTTTTGGGGATGAAAAGCTTCACCATCAAAAAGTCCTAAATTTCATGTACGACAATAGTGACGTTTTTAACTCTTGTGAAAGATGCTTCCTTTAGCTTGGCTTTGATACCATGTTAATGTTTAATCCATTATTATAGTTGTTTGCATTTCATTAGATAACAATAGAGTAATCCAAGATCAGTGAGAAATACACAATCACAAGAGACACATCATTTATCCTGGGAAACCCTCTAGGGGAAGAAAACCCAACAAAGCTTCCTTAATATAGATAGCCAATACAATGCCAAGAGATCTCTTAAACTAATAGAGAAAGTCCTCTCCCAAATATGCGCCACTCTCTCTCTCCTTCTTCTCCAACAGCAGATCTGAAACTTTTCTCTCAATGAGCAAGTGAGTTGTGTGTCTAAGTGAGGTGCTAGCCTCCTTATTTATATTAGACTGGCACGTGTGAACTGTCTCTTCACTGGCATGGCCGACTTCTCCCACTGGGTGGTTATAACCACCTTAATTACATTATGGGGCCTCTTTAATATCTATTGGGGCCGACTTCTTATTCTTCCTGTTATAATTACCATTTGACCAATCCGCAAAAGGGGATTTGGTCCTATTATAATAGTCGACAAGATCAATCCATGATGGGGATTGATCCTATGAATAATATATCAAATAATAATAAGAATACTCTTTGAAGTTACATTATTTCAACACAAGATTTTCATTTTCTTCTGCTTCTACTTTAAGTCTTGTAGCATTGTGTTTACCACTTTCTTTTTCTGGTCTATCTCCTATAGTTTTGCATCTTCCTTCAGATGTATCCATAATTGTACGCTTTTGTAGTACAACTCTGTGATTCCCTGAACGCTTTGTGCAATACGCTCCTTATGACTTGTAACCTCTTTCTCCCTCTCTGTTCATACCTCTGGTGGCATGCTAGGTGATAGGAGTTCCATCAACTCTTTAAAGTGGCTTCTATAGTTATCCATAGCTTACACTATATTCTCAATCTTCTCCTCTGTAGGTAAACTCTCCCCTTCGTGTGCACTGTTAAATTTTTTTTTAAACACTTCTTCCACCTTCTGCTCCATTCTGGATGTTTTCTTCTTTACCGTATCACTCTCTAACTACACCTGATTGATTTTCAACTCTAGTTTCCTCTTTACTTCATTGGCCAGTTGTAGACTTGTCACATATGCACATTGCCCCAGTTGAATCTCTTGTGGGACACTGATTTGAAGATTATACATTGCATTTGTTGAAATTGTGGGAAATGCCAAGTCCAAATGGTATATGTACTTTAATGGTTTTTGTGTTGTCTCCATGTCCATCTACAACATCTCCTAAGTTATGAAAATATTTTCACTCCCCATTGATATTATTTGTACTGTCGCCTCCACTAGAACTGATATTTCTTGCAAAGTGTATTTTTGCGCCTATTCTTTTTTCTATGTTCTAGTGAGTTTTGGTTGTTTTGGTGCCTCCTTAACCTCTGTAAACTTCTTAAATATTTATTCCCTTTGTTTCTCTGCATCATACCATTACTATGTCAGAACCACTTGTATGATGTTTTCAACTGACCTAGGTTCTACTTTATGTTTCCAAGAAAACCACACAAACCATCGGCCCTTCTGGAGAGCAGAAGGAAAAACTACGCACATAGTGCACGATGAATTCTAACCCAAGATGGATTTATGCCTGACTGCTGGACCCATATGTCTGCAGCCTTGGAAGGGATGCTACTTTGGGGATGTTAGACATGATTTTTTCTTCAACATTCATCAAATCTATTATTCTAACACATAATTTCATTCATATTTACCATAATGTAACCAGTCACATTCATTTCAGTTCATTCTCCAGTGAATATCATAAATTCTCTAGTGCGTGCTACATTTTACTACTACAGATTCATTTATTCAGTATAACTAACATAAATAAAGAAAACATTCCACATAAGGAAACAAGGTTTTACCATGGTTCACCCCCCCTGGCTACCTCCACATATATATGGAATTCATTGCTCTTTTATTATTCTTCATCAAGTTATTGTGTTGCGTGCATTACATATGGATACAAAATAGGGATAATGGTGAGGATGACATGATCGCACCAAGATCCATAGCTTGTGACCTTAGACTTAGTTACAATGCATATCCCTAAAAAATAGACTCATCTCCAAAACTAGCTCCACAACTAGATAGCTCAAGAAATAACACCACACACATTATCCATACTCTAACCATATCTCCTTAGATCTTACCATATATATTTATACTACAAAAATGGGTTAAAACCCATTACAACATTGATCAAAACCCTAACCCACTAACCCTAAGTGAGTTAAGTTTGTCCACTTTCTAACTTCATGTGCATCATTGATACACATCGTTCTTTCTTCCTTTCCTGCTGTTTCTGGATTAATCCGTAAGTGCGGACACAAACCGATCTCCCTAGATCCACCTGGATCTAGAACAAAACATGACAGAATAGGATGCTTTCCTTAAGTTTTAAATATTGAATTTACTAATATGTAGGAATCATGGACATACCTTATGAACGCTTTCCGTAGGTCTCTGTTGCTCCCGCTTCGCTCCAGTGCTCTTATGCAGCCAAAATCAAAACAACACAAACCAACCAAAGTGATAACGATAGCATAAACTCAATATAAACCTATGTATGTGATCAAGGAATCATACAATAAAACACAACAAGCTTTATAGGAAAGAATCATATTACTGTATTATATT
>ML779760.1:880016-923238 GCA_009831015.1 Picea engelmannii | reverse complement strand
GTCGGGAACATATCGTGACCGTCGGATTGCCTAACTACAAATGCATACTAATGCATACTAAAGAAACACACTTTTACCTAACGACATATTAGACCAAGTAGATCTTAACTAACTCCTAAGTGTCTAAATATCCTAACAACACATAGATTCACCTTTCGCTTATGCAAATTCCTCAACAAGTTTCTCTGCAAAGTTGAGGACAATTGTAGTTACCATATGTTGTTTATTTGTCTCTGCTTCAACAGGTTCTTCATCAACAAATACAACATTTTTTGGATCATATTCACGTTCATAATTTTTTCTCCCCCTTTCATTGTATGCCATATCTAGAATAGCCCAAGCTTCTTTGGACTTGGTTGCTTCTACAATTTTCGGAAGAACGCTCGCATCCAAGTCTTTTTAAATGAGAAATAATGTTGTTGCATCATCCTTCTTATTTTCTATGATCTGATCCTTCTAATATTGAATCATGGTCTCATATTCTACCTAATCTAAGGGTTCATCAAACCCATTCAACACAATATCCCATAAATATTCTCCACATAGTTTGGTTCTCATCTTAATGGCCCAAAAATCATAATTTTTACTAGAGAAACTAGGAAGTGTTGGTAGATAAGAACTGATCCACAAATCCATACTTATAACTAAAATTCACCACAAAATGTCAATCCCCAATGCGTACTAAGAAAATTTATCTTTTAAAAAGTACATAATCCAAACTTCATATACACCAATCGAAATCTATGACTATACAAGACTATGACTTGAAACCATTTTTTTTTTATTTCTAAAGAAAAACAACAAACTTTTTGTAACTTGCACATCGGACTTGCACCAAAAAACACCCCAAAAACACCCCAAAAACACTTATTTTTTCGTTTAAGTATTCCCCCACAAAATTGTCATTCTCATGGAGTTCCTTTAAAATTATCTAAAAATCAAAACTCTCACGCCTCCTTTAAATAACTTCCTTCAAAATTAAAATAACCCAAAAATTCCCATGGGGGCTCCTTTAAAATTAAAATAATGGCTTTTTAATTAATTGTTGAAAAACATTACACTCCTATGCTCCATGACTTCCATGGGATGAAATCATTGGTCGCTCGTGGTTTTTTTTCCTTGGATGCTTTGATATTGGACTTGGGCCTATCCTCCATAAGCGAGTTCTTTGTTTCCAATCTCTTTCCAGAATCTACCTCAGATAGTTTGTATGTCCTGGAAACTGATTATAAGTGGAAGAAGAGTGAAAGACGACTCTTCCTTCAACAAGTGATGCTATTTCTTCAGCGGGATCAAATCGGCTCCTTCAGTGAACAACATCACTTTTCTTGGCCCTCAGTGAATAGACAACAACTTTCTTCGGTCTTCTTAAAAACCCTTGCGATTTTATGAGTTCTGCGCCCTCGTCATGAATTTTCTTGTTCTCTACGACCTCTATTCTCGTTCCACATGCTTCCTCTATGGCTCTGCAAGATTTAACTTTAACTTCACGCTCTGATACCACTTTGAAGGAGGAGGGTGTGAGTTTCTTACTGCTAGGGCCCTATAAACTCTCACACAAACACACAAAATAAGAACAAAGACGAACACAACTGTTGTTGCTATGATAACTCCTTATTACAATCATTGATTCTAGAGAGAGTTAAATACACAAAGTTTATTAATAATAGGACACAAATCTTCTAGATATTTATTCAACTAATTGGAACTCACTAAGAATCTTATACGACTTTCTAAACATAGAAATTTGTAAAAATAGTTGATGGGAGTAATTACCATATTCCAACATTAATATAACCGAGTTAGGATGGTGCTTGGACATGATGTTGGTATGGATATAGTTCAAAAATTATCCATGATAGCGTTAGTAGGGAGATTTATGGGAAAGTTGGTCTCGAGGAACAATATGATAAAATGGATGGACGCACGATGGCTAAAGGTGTTGGGTTATCTGCCAAAATTGCACTTGATTGTTAAAGGCTGGATGTGTTTTGAATTTCTATCTGAAAAGGATCTGAATAAGTTTATGGAGAGAGATTGGTTATGGGGTCTCTCAAGCCTTGTCTTAAAGAAATGGATCCCAGGCTTTGATCCATGCTTAGAACCTTTTATTGTTCAACATATTTGGTTTCCTTCTTTCGGGTCTACTGATGGAGTTGTGGCCGAAGGACATTTTGGTATTCATTGCAAACTCCATTGGCAAGTTTATATTATGTGATGAAGAGTGTCTAGAACAGGAGGACAAAAATCTAGTCAGGGTCCTTGTGGTGATTTATCTAACAAAAGAGATAATTTCAGAGTTGGAAGTGCTATGGAAAGATAGGGTTTTCATTCAGGTCTTAGATTATTGTAAAATTTCGTTTATATGCATGATTTGCAGAAAAGTTAGTCACCTACGGAGGGATTTTTCGAAGTCCTAGTATGTGCCAAGGAAGCGAATGCATAAACATAAGGGTTCAATATAGGTGGGTTGGGAGATTGTCAAAGGGTTAAATATCCACGACAACTTGAGTCAAGAGGATGAAAATGGGTAGGCACCTTTGGCACGGGATCTGGGGATAACATTGGTCGAGAATGATATTTTCCAAGTTGAATTGGACGTGGCCTCAAGAATCAAATGTAAAGGTAAGTCCTCTGATGTTGTCTTTCATATAAATGATCTTCACATTGAATTAAATTATTTGGCCTTGCCTTTTATGTTTTCCCTCGAATGGGATAAGGATGTTAGCCCAGGTCGGGGAACAAAAGGTATGGACTCCTCTGTTAAAAAGAAGTATTTAGAAATGGTCGAACCACTTTCCTCATAGGTGGAACCATCCTTTGATTTAGAAAATTCCCTATCTAAATACGCTAGGTATGATTTCTCGTCTCTGAAACCAAAGGGGATGATAGAGCCTGGGTTTGTTGATGGGGGATTAGCTCATAATTTTGTGATGCCTCGACCCAAGGTTGGAAATGTAATATTTGAAAATAAAAAATAATGTATTCCAAAGAGGTTATTCTAGGAAGCAACAAACATTTGACATGGCCCTTAGAGCATTGTATCCCTTGGAGGGGGTTTCAAAATGATCTTCCTTTCTCTAAATTTGTGTGGGGTTAGATAATCAGAAAAACTCACACAGCCATAACAACCAGAGACATGAAGAACACACAATTAACTTGTCTATTGCATTACAATCATGAATATTTATACACTGCTGGGATAAGCTCCACCATTGATTAGTTTCAAGATCAATGGCTGGAATTGCTTCTTCCATTCTTGTTCTTTCAAGAATTTACCAAAGTTGGTGCAGTCGGTGCATTTATTGTAGGCTTATCTCCATCAACTACCGGACTGGTTGTTTAATTAATGTCTAACACTCCCCCTTAATTAAACAACCTTTACAACACCTATCTTATCTCTACATATTAAAAACTTACCCTTCCCAAGAGGCTTTGTAAATATATCTGCAGCATTATCATTTGTGTTACAATACAATACATCAATTTCATTTGACTGTATTTTTTCTCTTACAAAATGATAGTGTGTCTCTATATGCTTTGACCTAGCATGATACATTGGGTTGTTTGCTAGTTTGATGGAACTTTGGTTGTCACATTGGATGATTGTTGGTATTTTTTTCTTTTCTCCAACATCTTCAAGTATCCTCCTTAGCCAAATTGCTTCATAGGTGGCAGTGCATAATGCTTTGTACTCAGCTTTAGTGGATGACAAAGAAACAATTGGTTTTTTCTTACTGCTCCAGGACATGATCCATAATCCAATACAGAATGCATATCCTATAGTAGACTTCCTGTCACTTGGATCTCCTGCCCAATCAGAATCTGAGAAACCTGTCTTCTCAACATCAAAATCATTAGTATACTCAATACCAAAATCAATAGTCCCTTTCAAATATTGAAGGACTCTCTTTGCAGCTTTCCAATGATTCTCATGAGGCTTAGCCATAAATTGGCTAAGAATGCTAATTGAATATGCAATATCTGGCATGGTTGTGGTGAGATAATTTAGACTTCCCACCAATTGTCGATACAAAGTACCATCCACTTCTTTTGAGTCATCATTATTGCTAATCTTAACATTTTGTTCTAATGGAGTGGATATTGGCTTACATCTGTTCATATTAAACCTCCTGAGTACCTCCTTTGTATATTTTCTTTTTGTGATTAAGGTCTTACTATTTTCTCTCCATACCTCAAGACGTAAACAGTAATGTAAATGTCTAAGATCCTTCATTTGAAACTGTTGGGACAACTTTCTTTTGATCTCTTCAATCAACCCAATAGCACTTTCTGTTATAATAAGATCATCCACATATAGAGAAATCAAAGCAATTTGACCATTTATATCTTTCTTGATATACAGGTTTGGATCACTTTTACTTTTTATAAAGCCTTGTTGAAAGAAAAATGTATCAATTTTCTCATACCAAGACCTAGGTGTCTATTTAAGTCCATATAAAGCTTTCTTCAACTTGCATACAGGATGTTCTTGTCCTTTCTTCACAAACCCCTCTGGTTGAACAAGGTAAACCTCTTCTTTTAATTCTCCATTCAAAAATGCTGACTTGACATCTAACTGATGCAACTTCCAATTGTACTTGGTGGCCAATGCAATCATTAATCTAATAGTATTCATTTTTTCTATAGGAGCAAAAGTGTCTTCATAATTTATCCCTTCTTTATGTGAATAACCTTTGGCAACCAATCTAGCTTTGTATTTGTCTATACTACCATCAACATTAAATTTATATTTGAACAACCATTTTGATCCTATGGGGGTTTTGTTCTCAGGCAATTCCATCAATTCCCATGTTTCATTTTTAGTTATAGAGTCATACTCTTCCTTCATGGCATCCATCCATTCTTTGTGGTCTTTAGCTTTCTCATAATTTAAAGGTTCTTCCACATTCATAGCTTGAGTTATTAAGGCATAGTCTCTATACCTGACCGGGGTCTTAGATTGTCTTGTTGTCCTCCTTAGTTCTTCACTTCTTTGTGGAGTTCCTTCACCTCTTCTAGGCGTGCTCTAGCTACTTGTAGAATATACGATGCTTTGAACTTATCCTTGGACTTCTTCTTCTTCTTCTTTAGCATTTTCCTCATTTTCTTTAGGTAGATTCCATGGATCATAATCATATGTTTTTCGTACTTCATCTGCATTTTCATGAAACAACACATCTCTACTTGCAAACACCTTATGATTGTTAGGATCAAACATCTTATAGGATTTATATTCTATACAATAACCAATAAATATGCATTTGATTGCCTTGCATAAAGATTTCTTCTATCTTCTTTTGGAATGTGAGAAAATGCTTTACTCCCAAATATTCTCAAGTGACTCACTTCTGGTTTATATCCATAAAAACTTCAAAAGGTGTTTTGTGCTCTAAAATTTTTGTAGGACTCTTGTTCTTTAGATATACAACAGTACTAATTTCTTCAGCCCCAAAACCCTTAGAAATATTTTTACCTTTTATCATACTGCGAGCACATCAACCAAGGTTCTATTTTTCCTTTCTGCTACTGCATTTTGCTGAGGAGTATGTGGCACTGTAAACTGTTGTTGAATCCCATTATTTTTGCAATACCTGATGTATACTCCCCTCCTTGATCTGACCTGAGAATATTTATGCTCCTTCCTGCTTGCTTTTCAACCATATTCTTGAATTCTTTAAAGTATTCAAAGGCATCACTTTTATTTCTCATAAAATAGACCCAAGTGTATCTAGTTCTATCATCAATAAAGATAAGGAAATAATATGCTCTTCCAAGAGATCTAGTTTGCATGGGTCCACAAACATCAATATGCACTAGTTCAAGAATTTCTCACCTTCTTTTATCTATATGCATAGGAAACTCTTCTCTATGTTGTTTTCCTAATGCACATCCTTCACATTCAATATGTTCACTCTTAAACATTGGAAGACCTTCTACCATTTATTTCTTCTGAAGCATCATAAGATCCTTATGGTTTAGGTGTCCATACCTTTGATGCCATAGCTCTTCCATTGACATAGTTGTGGATGCCAATGCTTGATGATCCCTCCTTGTAACATCAAGCTTATATAGTCCTCCAACTCTTTATCCTCTTGCAATGATTTTGTAGTGATCCTGTATATCTTTCACCACACATTGTGACTTAACAAATTCTACTTTTAGATATTGATCTGCAATGGTGGATACCAAAATTAAATTCTTCTTTATGCTTGGCACATACATTACATTATGGATTTTTTTCACCTCACCAGTAGGTAAAGTCATAGATACATCTCCATACCCTTTAATTTCATGTGACCTATCATCTCCTAGATAGATCTTATGAATATCATTAATGTTTTCATGATATGTATCAAACCAATTCCTATTGCATGACATATGAATTGAAGCACCATAATCAATAAACCAGGCATTAGCATCATCAGTGTCTGCTAATAAAGAAGCATCAGAAACAAACAACTTAAGAATTTTGAAATCATCACATACTCTGGCAGCTTTGTCAGCAAAACAAAATTTCCTGAATGCTTGTTATATTTGGAATCATTAAAATTCCTCATCCTACAATCTTTAGTATAATGTCCAAACTTACCACAGTAGTAGCATCCTTCATTCTTCTTCACATTTGTGTTTGTGCTTGGTGGTGCCCTGCCATTATCTAGTTTTGTATGTGGTTTGCCTTCTTTATTTCTCCTCCATGGATTTGCTTTGCAGGTTTGTTTCCCTTCCGCCACCAATGTCAGATCTGAATTGTGAGATATGGCATTGAGATTCTTTCTGTGCTCCTCCTCTTGCAGAAGAATGCCTGTCAATTCATCAAAAGTAGCGGCCTTTTCCCTAGCTGCAAGACCAGTAATGAACATTTGATATTAATCTAACATGCCATTTAATGTGACAGTGACCAGGTCAGTACTAGAAATCTTGTCACCAATATCTCCTATCTTATCTTTCAAATATTTGATTCTAGAAAGAAAGTTACTGATATTTTCATTCTCCTCCATCTTAATTGAAAGAAGATTACTCTTCAAAAATAATACACGGTTTGTGTTCGTCGTCTCATACAAAGCTTTAAGTGTCTCCCAAGTTTCATGGGATGTTTTGCATTCCCTAATGTGTGGGATGATATTGTCCTTGATGGACATCCTCAAGAGCACCTTTGCTTTAGTCTTGCGTCGCTCCCAATCCTAAATTGAGGCTACTGGGGCTACTGGTTTTGCTTTGTCTCCACATGCAATCGACCAAACATTGTATCCTTCCATCAACATCTGCAACCTAAACTTCCAATTGACATTAATTTCCCCATCTAACTTATTTGATTCATTTATATATGAATCTTCCATGATATTTGTCATCTTTAAAAAACACTAACATCACTTTAAAATGATCTAGGCCTTTTAGAACCCAATGTAGAAACTCTATATTAATCAATAATTCAAATTTTGACCCCAATCACATATCATCTCATCTTCACAAGATAAACATGTTGAACCCTCACAAATAAACACACTTTTTATATTAACACACTACCACCATTATGTTCTTCAATGATATGTTAACTTTCCACTCACTTAAATCCAACACCAAAATTACCACCACCATAAAATAAAATTACTTTCTATTTCCAAAATTACCACAACCACTTTTATTTTCTTACTTCTTCCAAAACTACCACAACCATAAAAGACAAATTTAAGTTCTACTCAAATCAAACCAAAGACAAAGCAACTAGGCCAAGAAAAAAGACAATATGCATACTACTCCAGTGGGAGATAAAATACCAAACAACCTAATTTTTTTATTTTTTTTCAAGGTTCACCACATAATTTCTTCACAAGTCCACGGATTCTTTCTCAACTCAACTGTAGCGCCCCTTTTCTGGATACCAAGGTTTAATCGCTATTAAGAGAAGGTTATAACACCAATTTATACATAACCCATATAGGTATTATAGAATGCACACACATTTAAAAAAATAAACTCATTTAAGATCAGAGTAAAACATATTATTTACTACTATAATTAACAATCCATAGCATTCCATCTTAATTCATATACAAAGCGGAAATCATGATAACATAAGCAGTAGAGTCATGCAAAACATGATTGAAACATAATCAAATACTTATCTTTTAATAGTGGTAGAATCTACCAACCAAGTGCAGGCCTTCCATGAACATCCTAGCCTTAGACTGCATTGCTCACAAACTCAGCAATGGGTCACCCCTCAGCTGGGACTAAGATCCACCCCAAGGCAAGGAAATCTAGGCTAGGTTGAGGTTACAGGGAAAACAACACACAACCACAAGGAAAGGATTCTCTCCAAGGAACCTCCCAGGCTCACTACCCGCAGACCCTCATTCCCCACATGACTGTTCCACCCCAGGAGTATACACCTTCTCTGTCACCTAGACAGTCCTTCGGCTGCTAACCTCCCTTGCCTTGGGTTACAGAAACCGGCCAGACCGGAAGTCTCTGGGCTCTATGACAGCTACAAGGTTCCTTTCAGGAGTGCTCTCCTTCCTCCACGCACTCTCTCACCTAGAGGGAGTCGCTCACAGGTCCAACAACCTGTTCTTCCAACTTCAACCACCTCTCTCACATGGAGAGAGTGTTGTACAAACTGGCCAACAAGCCACAAAGGGTCAAACACTACATGTCTACCACAATCCACGAGAATCCATACACGAACACCCCAGGGCAGCTCCAGACAGGTATGAGACACTTATGTTTTCTCAATTTGGCAACACAGAGTAGACTCACATTTGGGATTCTCAAGGATGCGTGATGAGTCATCCACGTAGGGGTCGATTCAGAATTTTCGGTTTAGAACAGAGAAGGGATTATCAGCTTTTTTGAACAAACAGAGACTCTTTTCCAAAATCAACACAGGCTTCTCGTTCTAGGAATGCACACACTGGTTTTCTCAGAGCCAGACACAAACTTTTGAATCACAGGGACTCACCTAGGTTATCTACAGGAGTTGGGTTGGTAGTACTATTCCCCGCATTTCATACCCGTTCAGACCCTCGGGTAGAATGGGGAAGGAACCCCCTCTCACGGCTCACCCTGGCCGTTTATTCGCATGCGTCAGGGTTGACACTTGTCACCCATGAAACTGCATGTGTTCCACCAGCACACATCTCCCTTGCATGTTCTCCCTTTGCCAGAAACTAAGGATAAAACATAAAATGCACATGTCTTTTGGGATAATATTAAAATATTATTCCCCAGGCTTAAGCCCCCTAGGCTTAGCCCCTAGGCTCAACACTTAGCCCCTTTTCCACCTTCCAGCCCCTAATTCCTTGCCCACCCTATGGATGCTTATTCTCCCTTCACTCATTCATCGTGGTCGGTCTGCACATGGCGGTGTTTATATTTTATTAATTATTCTACATGATTACATATACAACAACTGGCTCCTGGCCTTCAACACTCAGGCTCCCTGGCCTAACAAACACATAAGCCTCCAGCTTATAAAAACTTGGCTCACCAGCCTATAAAACATAATTACAATTCCTTACAGAACATGGTTTACAATGGGGCTTGGCCTTGGGGACACTACAATCCCCCTCCCATTATTTTTGCACTGTCCTCAGTGCAACTCACACTGTCTCTGCAAGTCTTTCAAAATTTTCAAAAAGATGCGGGTACTCTGCCCGCATAACCTATTCATGCTCCCATGTCGCGTCCCCAGGACCGTACCAGGTCCACTGGACCTTTACAAGCTCTATGGATCGATTCCGGAGCTGTTTTCTTTTCCTGTCCAATATGCGCACAGGATGCACTTGCAGGACACCTTCTGGTTCCACCTAAATCACATTCCAATCGATAACATGATTAGCATCAGGTACATATTTCTTAAGCAGTGAAACATGAAACACATTATGTACAGTCATAGATGCAGGTAATGCAATCATGTATGCAACTGGCCCAATCCTTTCCAGGATCTCAAATGGCCCACAAAATCTTGCTGCCAACTTGGCGCAACTTCCCAGCTTCAGGGAACTTCTCTTAGTTTTCACTTTCAGGAAAACATGTCACCCACTTTGAATTCTCTATGGGTTCTGTTACTATCAGCGTAACTTTTCTGCATGTCCTGGGCAACTTTTAGATTATGTTTAATTTTTATTATTTGATCTTCCATCTCTTTCAGTAGCTCAGGCCCAACTACTACTCTGTCAGCTGGATTATCCTAGCTCACTGGAGTATTGCACTTTCTTCCATAAAGCACTTCGAATGGGCTCATCTTCAATGATGCATGATACCCATTATTGTAGGTGAATTCTACCAAATGCAGGTAGTCTTCCCACCTAGATGGTTTATCCATCACATACATTCTCAACATGTCTTCTATTACTCTGTTCACTCTCTCTGTCTGTCCATCAGACTCAGGATGATATGTTGTACTAAAGTTCAGATTCGTTCTGAATCCTTTGAACAGTCCTTTCCAGAAATTCGAAGTGAATTTCGGGTCCCTATCAGACACAATTGTCTTACGAATTCCATGCAAGCTTGCAACTTCTTTTAAAAAGATATCAGCAACATCAGCTGCTCTATGGGTGGTTTTTAGTGGAATAAAATGGGCATCTTTAGTAAACTTTTCCACCACCACCATGATTGAATCATGCTTCTTGCTTGTTTTGGGCAATCCTGTGATAAACTCCATTGTTACCATGTCCCATTTCCACTCAGGAATAGGTAAAGGCTGCATCAACCCTGCTAGGTGCCTATGCTCAGCCTTAACCTTCTGGCACTCCAAACATATGGCGATGTATTCAACGATTTCTTTCTACAAACCCGACCAAAAATAATGGCTTTTGACTGCTGCCATTGTCTTCTGATAACCAGGATGTCCAACATAAGCCACGTTATGCATCTCCTTTAGAATTGCCAGCTTCAATTCTTGGACATTGGGTACATACACTCTTTTTTTATACAAAAGTAAACCATCAACTCCCAAGGTGTAACTTTCCTTCGGCTGTGGTTCTTCACACTACTGTAGTTTTTCTACAAGATCTTTGTACTGCAAATTAGTATTTGCAGCTTCCAAAATTTTGTCTTTCATCTCAGTCCGATACATGCTAATGGTTGCAGCATGTAATTCGTGCACTTTTATGCTGAGTGCATCAACCACCTTATTTTCCTTCCCTTTGATATGCTTGATATCAAAGTCATATTCGCACAGAAACTCCAACCATCTAATTTGCCTGGTATTTAAGGTTGTCTGATCAAATAAATATTTCAGACTGTTATGTTCTGTTCTCAACTCGAATCTCTTGCCCATGAGGTAATGTCTCCATTTCCTTAAGGCGTGGACGATTGCTGCCAATTCTAAATCGTGAGTGGCATAATTCTTCTCATGTTCCTTCAACTTTCGGGATTTATAACAAACTACAAATCCCTCTTGGCTGAGAAATCCTCCCAGCCCCTCCTTACATGCATCTATGCACACTACGTAATCCTTGTCTGGATCTGCAATCTTCAGGATCATAGCACTAGTTAGCAGTTGCTTCAATCGCTGGAAGCTGCTCTCACATTCTTTAGTCCACTGGAACTTCTTCTCCTTCCTTTGCAAGGAAGTGATAGAATGAACTATCTTTGAGAATCCAGCTATAAACCTCCTATAGTAGCCTGCCAGACTCATAAAAGATCTAACTTCTGCCACATTCCATCATGCTGGCCATTCTCGAATGGCCTCTACCTTTTCAGGATCCACAACAATCCCTTCTTCAGATATAATATGTCCCAAGTAATGGATCTGCCTTTGGTAAAATGAGCACTTGCTCAGTTTTGCGTACAACTGGTGTTCTCTCAACACTTGCAGCACCATTCTCAGGTGTTGTTCATGTTCTTCCTCTGTCTTGGAATACACCAAGATATCGTCTAGGAAGACTATGAAAAACTTGTCTAAATAATTTATGAACACTCCATTCATTAAGCACATGAAAACAACAGGTGCATTTGTCAGTCCAAACGGCACCACTGTGAATTCATAATGACCGTACCTTCTTCTAAAGGTGGTCTTGCTAATGTCCTCATCCTTTATTCTCACTTGGTGATATCGTGATCGGAGATCTATTTTCGAAAATATTTTTGCATCCTTCAACTGATCAAAAAGATCATCAATCCTTGGCAAAGGATACTTGTTCTTGACAGTGATCTTATTCAACTATCGAAAATCAATGCACAGTCTCAACGTCCCATCTTTCTTCTTCACGAATAGGACCGGGGCTCCCCAAGGTGACACACTGGGGTGAATGTAACCTTTCTTTAGTAGCTCTTCGAGCTGCAATTGCAACTCTTTCAGCTCTGGTGTACTCATTCTATAAGGAGCCTTTGAAACTGGAGCTGCTCTAGGCATCAAATTTATAGAAAAATCGATGTCCCTCTTCAGAAGTAGTCCAAGTACCTCCTGAAATATGTCCTTGAATTTCTTGAGTACTTCGTGGTCTTCCAGATTCGAGACTTCATCTCGGGATGCTTCTTCCACCCGAGCTACAAATAATTGACAGCCTTTCTGGTAACATTTCTTCAGCTGCATGGCTGAGATTTCCCTCATAGCCACGGCTCTGGGAATTCCTTGGACTGTTACCTGATTTCCCTCCTCGTTCAGGCATGTAAAACTCTTGTTATGACAATCTAGAAGGGCATGGTGCTGGTCCAACCAGTCCATCCCAATTAAGAAATCGTATGAGCCTAAAGGCAGAATGTTAAATTTAGCCTTAGCGCTCATTCCTTTCATGTCCACTGAACAAGACTTAACTAATTCAGTGACCTTCCTCTTGGTCCCTGTGGCCAACTGCACTAACCAAGACTTCTCATGTTTGCTTCTCGTTAGATGCAAACTTTCCACCACTCTAGGATCTACATAACTATGGCTAGCCTCTGAATCCATTCAAATAACAAGTGGTCAGTTGTTGATCGTACCTTCCACTTCAATCATGTGCGATTGAAATTCTTCTTGCTTGTTGTCTAGGGTTGCGTAGATCCTCGACATTCTGCTGCCCATATCCTCTACTGTTTTAGCTTGCTGAAAAGTATGGACAGTTCTTGCTTTGTCTTTTCTGTGGGGGCCGTCTCGGTACCTATGATTCCCTTTACAGCCCCAACACTCCATAGGTGGCTGTCTTGGCACCTGCTCACTCCCTTCAACTTTCCTGGGCTCTCTAAAAGATGATTGTCCCCAAGGACTATTTCTGAAAAAGGGAGGCTTGTTTCCCTTCTGTCTCTATTCCTTCTTAAACTTCCTCTGATCATTCCAAGCCTTCCTAAGGATAGGCTTTTCTCCTTGTTGTTCATACAAGCATTTCTCCCTTCTTATTGTTTCTTCCATGGTCTTAGGATCATCATATTGAATCTTGTCACTCATGGAAGGTGGAAGTCCACTCAGATATCTCTGAATCTTGACAGCCTCATCTTTGATGAATGGAACATACTTCAGTAGTTCTAGGAAACTTCATTCATACTCATCAATAGTCATGCTGCCTAGCTTGAGTTCGAAGAAATCCTTCTTCTTTCTGTCATAATACCTTTTTGTTAGGTATTTCTTCTCGAAATACCTCTTAAATTCCTTCCAAGTGACCTCTTTCTCTCTGATGTGTTTCACCTGTACAAACTGATCCCACCACATGGATGCTTTTCCTTTCAGTTGGTACATTGCAATTCTTCCTTCTGCATGGGCAGAATAATTGTGCAGTTGGAAGTATTTCTTCATGCCAAGAAACCATGTCTCGGCATCTTCCTCCTTCTTATGTTCTCCATTGAATGTTGGAGGCTTAATCTTGTTCATCTCCCCTTTCAATTCCTCCTTTCCAAATTTTCGATGTTTTCTGGTAGGGGATGGGCTTGAGCTACTGTGTGTCTTCCTGTCAGAATGTCTTTGGGAGTGACTAAGATGTCGGCTACCACTCCTAGACCTACTTCTTCTCCCATGAGTTCTGCGACTCTCCGTCGTACTTGAGTCTCTTCCCTTCTCGAGTTTCTTCTCTATTCTTTCCAGGCTCTTCAAAATTTTTAATTTTAATTCACCCAGCCACTCCCTGACTTTCATAAGCTTTCGGCTATCAGCTTGGCAATCCTTGGCCTCTCTTTGCAATCCTTCAATGATTTTCATTATGTGTCCTTCCTTATCCTTTTCTTTTCCGTGCCCATTGGATTTCGATCCTTTCACTCCCATATTGACATCCTTTCCTTCTCGTTCGTCTTCTGTTTCGGGGGTAATCTGTACCTTTCCCCACTCCATACTCGGCGTTGGTTAACTGGAGTCCTGACCTCCGTAAAACTCTGCACACACACTGTGAAATTAAATTCGAAGTTTGTTAGGCTATTAAACCTTCAGGAACAATCCACAACATTTATAAGCCAATATGAACAAGAACAAAAGACATTTCGATTCAAATAAGTTTTCTGAGCTCTCGTTCGGCTCTGCAATTTTTTGGGTTTTCGAAACATTCATTTTCATCACTTCGGGATTTCGAGACTTTAGGTTTCATGGTTTCAGACTTGCTTTCCTTTCCAACCCCCGACTTCCGAAATTCTGATTTACGTTACCCTTTGGGCCCACATAGTACAGTGGTTACCCACAACTACGGTGGAACATGGCATGTTAATGAGGGTCCATGTCGCTTTTAACGACATCATCGGGTCCACCACTCTCGCTTTTCTCCGTTCCCATGTGATCGCGGGTCAAGATCAGGGTTCAAATAAATGCAGTGCCTCTTTGTATTTCGCGCCTCGGTGCTACAGTAATGTCGAATCGTTCGACTTTGCAACTGTCGCACCCCGACAGGGCTAGAGATTGGCTAATAGGGAAAAATCCCTACAGGCTGGAGAACAACCAATGCGAACATGCCCCATCACACGGTTAGTGGAGTACAGGTGGCAGAGGGAAAATGTGGCACGGTAAACAACAGGACAGGAGGGGTCCCATTTCACATGCCACACTATTTCAGACCCCCCCCTCCCCCCATTAAAGGAAGAATGGCAAGGGGGTCTGGAATTCACCTAAGCACCGTTGATCAAGGTGAATTAATCTCAACCGTTCAAGAGTTGTACATCCGATTTCAGACCCCCCCCCCCCACCGCTAAAGGTAGAACATCAAGGGGGCTTCGGAATGAAACCTCAGTCGTAGATCTGGGTGGGTTGACTCTGGTCGTCCAGATATGCTCGTTACTTATCTTAATGCACATTCGCACCTCGGATTAAAGTCGACATCTCTTCCTCACATCTAACGGTCGTTACAGACCCTGAGATTCCCCGAAGGAATCTCATCTGTTCATCGGGACTTAGCCACATGCTAATGTCTCAACATTATGGGTCGGGATTTATCAAGGCTAGAGCCCGATTTCTTGTCAACGGAAATCCCGAATCCCCGATCCCTGATTTCCTGAAACGGGTAATTTCTCGACATGTGGCCTTCTCAAAACGGACGATCCACGACTCCTCCGGGGTTTCCACCATGGAAAGTCCTGATCCCTTGTTACCAGGACTCCCGATATCTCGATTCCTGATTTCTCGAAATGGGAAATCTCACGACACGTGGCCTCCGTCATTCGGACGGTCTAGATCTATTTTGGTGCTTTCACCCCTATTCACTGGGGTTTCAACCCTCGGATATCTCTTGACAGATCCAATGGCTGTTGGGTTTTCCAGCTGAGATTTTACAGCTCAGACGGTTCCTAACTAATTCAAGATTTTGCGTATCATGATTTCCACACTCCTGTGCAATTCCAAAGGGATTTAAACCCCGTGCACACTTTCCAGATCTAACAGTCACGAGGGTTCACCTTCCCTCCCGAACAGATCCTAAAGCTCCTACACTTCTGGCGTGGAGTCCTCTCTCCTTGTGGACTCATACCATACTGGTCGC
This sequence comes from Picea engelmannii, assembly GCA_009831015.1. Classification (NCBI taxonomy): domain Eukaryota; kingdom Viridiplantae; phylum Streptophyta; class Pinopsida; order Pinales; family Pinaceae; genus Picea; species Picea engelmannii. The sequence continues at coordinate 907,369 of ML779760.1, read as the reverse complement.
GGTTTCATAACGCCACTATACCTCCCGAGCTTAAAAAACTCGTCAAGTAACTTCTTGACACTTTGGAGCACACCAGGGTCCAAAATTGGCCTTCCAGACCCAATTTCCCCTCGCATTTTCGGTCCAAAGACCGCTCCACTGGCCCATCTAGGCTCAGTGTCGAAACCTTGGCTCTGATACCAAACTGCAGCGCCCCTTTTCTGGATACCAAGGTTTAATCGCTATTAAGAGAAGGTTATAACACCACTCTATACATAAACCATACATGTATTATAGAATGCACACGCATTTAAACAATTAAAATCATTTAAGCACAGAGTAAAACATATTATTTACTGCTATAATTAACAATCCATAGCTTTCCATATTAATTCATATACATAGTAGAAATCATGATAACATAAGCAATAGAGTCATGCAAAACATGATTGAAACATAATCAAATACTTATCTTTTAACAGTGGTAGAATCCACCAACCAAGCGCAGGCCTTCCACGAACCTCCCAGCCTTAGACCGCACTGCTCATCAACTTAATAATGGGTCACCCTCGAGCTGGGACTAAGCTCCACCCCAAGGAAAGGAAATCTAGGCTAGGTTGAGGTTACAGGGAAAACAACACACAACCACAAGGAAGGGATTCTCTCCAAGGAACCTCCTAGGCTCACTGCCCACAGACCCTCATTCCCCACATGCCTGTTCCACCCGAGGAGTATACACCTTCTCTGTCACCTGGACAGTCCTTCGGTTGCTAACCTCCCTTGCCTTGGGTTACAGGAACAGGCCATACCGGAAGTCTCCGGGCTCTATGGAAGCTACAAGGTTCCTTTCAGGAGTGCTCTCCTTCCTCCGCGCACTCTCTCACCTGGTGGGAGTCACTTACAGGTCCAACAACTTGTTCTTCCAACTTCAACCACCTCTCTCACCTGGAGAGAGTGTTGTACAAATTGGCCAACAAGCCACACAGGGTCAAACACTACACGTCCACCACAATCCACGCGAATCCATACACGAACACCCCAGGGCAACTCCAGACAGGTACAACAGTATAACTAGGCTTAGGAAGGATGAGACACTTCTATTTTCTCAATTTGGCAACACATAGTAGACTCACATTCTAGATTCTCAAGGATGTGTGATGAGTCATCCACGTAGGGGTCGATTCAGACTTTGTGATTTAGAACAGAGAAGGGAGTATCATCTTTTTCGAACAAACACAGACTCTTTTAAAATCTTATAAAAACTTGGCTCACCAGCCTATAAAACATAATTAAAATTCCTTACAGAACATGGTTTATAACGGGGCTCGGCCTTGGGGACACTACATCAACAAAGCTTCAATTGGCCCTCTAGATTGGTCCTCTCAGACACATAGTTCTGGTGTATGCAGATCGCTTAGCCTCCTCAACCCACAATGGAGAAGCAAACTCTGTCTCACGACCCTCTGTCTCACGACAAACAATAGTGACGACTCCCAACACTCTTTTGGCTCTTATGGCCCTCACAACTCTCAGACCTCATAGCTCTCTAACACAGGTGAGCACACCTCACAGTGCTCACGATTCTCAGGCCTCTCCGGCTCACACGGCCCTCACGGCTCTCTTGGCTCTGATACCAAATCAGAAAAACTCACATAGCCATAACAACCAGAGACATGAAGAATACATAATTAACTTGTCTATTGCATTACAAGCATGAGTATTTATACACTGGTGGGATGAACTCCACCGTTGATTAGTTTCAAGATCAATGGTTGGAATTGCTTCTTCCAGATGTTTCTCGTTCTTTCAATAATTTACCGAAGTCAATGCAGTCGGTGCATTTATTATAGGCTTATCTCCATCAACTACTGGACTGGTTGTTTAATTAATTTCTAACATAGATCCCTTAGTAGAGTGGTAGAGTTGTATAAAGAAGATTTTGTATTTCTTTACCAAACAATGGTTTTGGGGGATAGGGAGATACATATTGTATCCAATATCTTTCCCTCTTGGAGTTTCTATGCCTCTAACTCTAAGCGTATGTCAGGGGGATTAATTTCATCCTTGAACGATTCTTTTGAAGCAAGTATTTCTTATAAGTCTAATGCAAGTATAATGGTGGAAGGGGAAGACAAGGAGATGGGGAAAAATATAAAATTTTTGAATTCTTATGGTCCATATGGAGACCAAAATGGATTTTGTGAAGCTTTGGATGAAACGGTATTTTGAAGGATATGAATTTGATTTTAGGGGCGGACTTAAATTTGTCTCTCCCTCGCTGAGGATTCTAGGGTGATTCATCCATCTTGGATCCCACTTCTCCGTAATTTATTTATTTACTTTAGTCCTGTAAACTAATAGGTGTGGAGGCTCTACCTTTGGCTTTGACATCGACAAATGATAGGGGTGGTTTGGGAGGTGTTTTCAAAAGGTTAGATAGGTTTCTTCTAGTGGAATATCTGGTGAAGAATTTTGATCGGTATAGATCTTAGATTGGTTTTGGAGGGTCCTCAGACCATAAACTTATTCTGCTTCAAATCAACTGGGGATTTTTCAAGTCTTCATGGCATTTCAAGTTCAATTATGCATAGATTTAAGAATAGGAATCTTTTCGAATAGTTTAGGAGAAGTGGATCTGGTAGAATTTGCAAGGTTTTTGCTAGCAAAATATCTAGTGGAGAGTTTTGATCGGTATAGATATTGGAATGGTTTGGGAGGGTCTTTGGACCATAACCGTATTTTGCCTCAAATCAACTAAGATTTTGTCAAGCCTCTAGGGCCTTTCAAGCTCAATTATGCATGGCTTCAGGAAGAGGAATTTCATAGAATAGCTCAGGAGGATTCTAGGGTGATTCATCCATCTTGGATCCCACTTCTCCGTAATTTATTTATTTACTTTAGTCCTGTAAACTAATAGGTGTGGAGGCTCTACCTTTGGCTTTGACATTGACAAATGATAGGGGTGGTTTGGGAGGTGTTTTCAAAAGGCTAGATAGGTTTCTTCTAGTGGAATATCCGGTGAAGAGTTTTGATCGGTATAGATCTTAGATTGGTTTTGGAGGGTCTTTAGACCATAAACTTATTCTGCTTCAAATCAACTAGGGATTTTTCAAGTCTTCATGGCATTTCAAGTTCAATTATACATAGATTTAAGAAGAGGAATCTTTTCGAATAGTTTAGGAGAATTGGATCTGGTAGAATTTGCAAGGTTTCTGCTAGCAAAATATCTACTGGAGAGTTTTGATCGGTATAGATATTGGATTGGTTTGGGAGGGTATTTGGACCATAACCGTATTCTGCCTCAAATCAACTAAGATTTTGTCAAGCCTTTAGGGCCTTTCAAGCTCAATTATGCATGGCTTCAGGAAGAGGAATTTCATAGAATAGCTCAGGAGGATTCTAGGGTGATTCATCCATCTTGGATCCCACTTCTCCGTAATTTATTTATTTACTTTAGTCCTGTAAACTAATAGGTGTGGAGGCTCTACCTTTGGMTTTGACATCGACAAATGATAGGGGTGGTTTGKGAGGTGTTTTCAAAAGGTTAGATAGGTTTCTTCTAGTGGAATATCTGGTGAAGAGTTTTGATCGGTATAGATCTTAGATTGGTTTTGGAGGGTCTTCAGACCATAAACTTATTCCACTTCAAATCAACTGGGGATTTTTCAAGTCTTCATGGCATTTCAAGTTCAATTGTGCATAGATTTAAGAAGAGGAATCTTTTCGAATAGTTTAGGAGAATTGGATCTGGTAGAATTTGCAAGGTTTCTGCTAGCAAAATATCTAGTGGAGAGTTTTGATCGGTATAGATATTGGATTGGTTTGGGAGGGTCTTTGGACCATAACCGTATTCTGCCTCAAATCAACTAAGATTTTGTGAAGCTTCTAGGGCCTTTCAAGCTCAATTATGCATGGCTTCAGGAAGAGGAATTTCATAGAATAGCTCAGGAGAATTGGATCTGGAAAAATTTGGAATGACCCAATTTGTGGATAATTTGAAGAGAATTAAGAAACTTGTCACTAAATGGGATAGAATCCAAAGGGCCAAACGCATGGTGAATCTTTTCGAAGTGGAAGAGAGAATCATAGGGATGTATTCAAGAAATAGTTCATTGGTCTTCAATGTCAGAAATGGAAGAGCTTAAAGGCATGGAAGAGAAGAAATCTCGCTTGTTGATTAATGAGGAGAATACATGGAGGTTAAAAAGTAGAGTCATATGGTTAAAGGAAGGGGATGGAACCAAGATGAGAGCTCTCAATGACTTGTGAGAGACAATGGTGGACTACTTTGAAAACTTGTTTAAACAAACTGAGGAGAACATAATTGTCGATCAGATGTAAATTGTTAGGTTATTCCCATTTAATTTTAATCTTGAAGCAAGTCAGAAGGTTGAGGATCACGTTTCCAAGGAGGAATTGAAGGAGGTATTTCTTGGTTTAAAAAAGGAAAAAAGTGCAGGCCCGGATGAGTAAACAATGGAGTTCTATTTGGGGTTCTTTGATCTATTGGGGGATGACATGGCAAGTAGTGGAAGAGTCCTACGAGATGGGAACAATTTATTGGGAAATTAAAGCCACTTTTCTTGCATTAATCCCTAAAAAATCGCATCCCTCCTTTGTTGTTTATATGCCTATTTCCCTATGTAATTTGATTTATAAACTCATTTAAAAAATTATAGCTTTCTATTGAAAAGGGTTTTATCAGAGTGCGTCTAAGATGAGCTATTTAGCTTCTTGTTTAATAGAAAAATTCTAGATGCGATAGGTGCGATTCAGGAACATTCCATTAAAGTTAAAAATGTGGTAGTGGTTGTCACGAACATCGATTTGGCCATTGCGTATGACAAAGGATATTGGACTTTCCTTTATTTGGTATTGTTACAGATTGGTATTGATTTGAATGTGGTAAAATGGATCATAAATTCTTTTATCTCGTTGACCTTTTCTATTCTTGTTAATGGATCTTCATCAAACTTATTAAAAGCATCGTGAGGACTGCGACAAGGGTGTCCACTGTCTCCCTTTCTGTTTCTGTTAGTAGTAGATTCTTTAAGAAGATTGATTAATGCAATTCGACTTGAAGGTTTGATCAAGGGTATAAGAGTGGTAGACGAAGAAATCCTAATGCGTTTATTGCTCATGGATGATGTCTTATTGTTCGAGAAGGCTCGGATAGTGAATAAAGATCTTTTGAGATAATCCTAAAAGTGTTTTGTTCGATTATAGGTATGGTAATATATGTTGAAAAATATTTGTTGTTATCTAATAGGCTCTTCAAAGGAGTGGAAACCCATTTGTATCAAATGTTTCCATATAAAATTGGGGCCATTGAGAGCGGATTAAAGTATCTGGGTTATATCTTAAATCCAAATGACTACATGGTGGATGACTAGTGGTGGTTACTCAGAAAGATGGAAGGAAGAATCAACGTATGGTGTCATAGTTGGATTACATTAGGAGGTAGACTTGTACTAGTTAAATCCATCCTAGAAAGTGTACCAATATATTGGCTATCTTTAGCACATATGCCAAAAAGTATACTAGACAATATAAGAAGGAGTTGTTTCAGGTTTCTATGTCTATGGTCTGGAAAAAAAATCCTATTGTGAAATGGAGATTGCTAGCCAAACCAAAAAAAGAGGAGGGTGGGGACTAGCAATTAAATACCTTTTCGAACAAGCGCTTGCTACCAAGAGTTTGTGGAGGCTACTCTTTAGTGAATGTTTATGGGGTCAGATAATTAGATGAAAATTCTTATGTGATCTTAGTGTGGAACTATAGATGAGGTTTGAGCCCAAGTCCCATCGTGGTGCATCTAATTTCTGCGAAAGACTAGCGAGTGCCTTTTCCCTACTTGATTGGTGGGTTGCTTGGAAGATAGGCAGTGAAAATTAGGTTAGACATGGTGAGAATCCTTAGGTAGGTGCAGGGGAGAGCTATTATATCTCTCTAAATTTAGAAAATCACTTGAAAGGGTGATATTTCATGTGTTTGGAAGAATTTGCGGTTCCAAATTGATTGGGAAGATGGAGGCAGTATTGGATAACAAAGGAGGAGATGGATCTTCAAGGTGACTTGACCACATAATAGAACAATTATACTTCATCTACTATTGCAAGACAAGGAAGATGACATACTATGGACCTGCAACAAAGTAGGTGGCATTCTCACGGAAAAATTGGGATATGATGTGATATCTCATGGTTTGTTTGTTGGGGAAGTCAAATGGAGGTGGAAGATTTTTTGGAAATGGAAGAGCTCGTTGAAAACTCTATTTTCACACGGATGGAAATGGAAAATAGGATTTTGACTTGGGATACTGGTCAAAATATAGGTTGGAAGGGTAGGAATATATAGGTTGGAAGGGTAGGAATAGGTGTGTGTTATCTGGGTCAGAGGAATAGGGTGTCCTTTAAGGAGGTTAAGAGAGATCCACCTATTAAAGTAATTAGATCCATATTTAGGATGTATCTCTATAAGAATAGTATCCTTCTCTTGTTGGATCCTTTCATATGACTTAGAAGGCTTAAAGAACTTACGATATCTATTTCAATTTTTAGAGGAAATAGCAAATATACTTAAAAGAAAAAGATGTATTATATATATAGTATTAATAAAATAAATAATTAAAAAAATAAAAATAGAAAAAGTATTTTGTTTTTTTTTCACACCTATTCATATTTATTAAATCTTAAAAATAAATCAACATGAAAAATGAAATAAATAAAAGAAAGATAGATACTCTACGTCACAAAGAAAACTGAAATAGCTTTTTTTTTTTTTTATTCGCTTATTAACCTCTAGCAGTAACACCAAATAATTTAATTGAAATTCCCAAACATCCATACTTTGAGAGTTCTGTCAAACTTTCCAGCTAGTACCGAGAGCAGAGTGGTCTTTCCCGAGGCAGGGGGTCCAAGAAGAAGAGTCATCCTTCACAATGTTAAAGACCACAAAATGAGCGAACTTCAATCACTGCAACCGATTTACATCAAAATATTTCAAAATGCGTTTTTACCTGCCAGGTTTGATCACACCGCTGACATTTCGAAGAATTCTCAGTGTTTTCTTCTTACTCTTCCTCAACCGAAAGGTTTCCAAAGTATCCTACGAATAACATTTCATAATTTTTAATGGTTAATAAATATACAAATTATTAAAAATTTTATAAAAAATAGAAAAATATAACATAAAAAGGTGCTGTAGCCAAGCTTACAGCAAATTTTAAAAAAGTCGGTTCCAAAATCCAGACAGTCTAAACAAAATAAGCAGCTCTGAACCATATACCAAAGAGTATGCTATAACCGTTATTACATTCTCTGTTTACTTCCATATACGCTAAGTTATAAAGATACTTAAAGGCCTAATAGCTTTAAAAACATAACAATTAACAAAGACGTCTGAACTCATTAACCTCTTCTTGACTCACACCTCCTGATCTGATGAAGTAAAATTTATTACTAAATGTCCATAATTTCTATACAAATTAATAATTTATCAATAATTATAATATAAATTAATTTAAAATAATTTTCTTATTATGTTTTAGGTTATAATTTATTTTTATTTTTTTTCAATCATCAAAATAAGTTTTGTTTGCATATTTATGCTGTCCGATAAACGTAAAAATGTAGAATAGTTAGATAAGATAAATAAAAAAACTAAGACATCTAATTAAACTTATGGATAATCTAAATCCAATATATTAATAATCATAAAAATGTTTAAAGATTCTATTTTATTTTTATTTTATTTTTAATTTTTCATTGGAATTGGAGAATATAAAACTGAATGAAATTGTAATTTTGTTGTTTAAATTATATTTTTAAATATACAAATGTTTCAATTTATTGAAAAACTTCTGAGAAACTGGGATTATATAGACTCAACTACTCAATTCCAACAATTTCTTATCAAATTTCAAATAAAATTGATCCCAAAATAAACTACTAAATTCCAACAATTTCTTATTAAATTTCAAGTAAATTGGATCCCAAAACATACCTAAGGAAAAAAAAAATTCAAACTAACAATACCTCCACTATATTCATGGCCCAGTTAATTAGCAAAATTGATCCCAAAATATACCCAACAAAAAGGAAAAAAAATTCAAACTAACAATACCTTCACTGTATTCATCGCCCAGTTAATTAATGTTGGCAATGCCCTACCGCCAACATAGACATGGGCAGAAATATTCAACTCCTCAAAACGGATCTCTGGTAAGATAATGCCAACCCTGATCAATACCTGAGACATTAGACCTGGGTATAAACTAACTTTCTAAATAAAAAGTAGGCAGAGGATGGAGGGAAAATCCGAACCGTTGGAGTCTTTGATGAAGCTTTTGCACAAAGTGTTCAGTATCTTGGTCTGTTACTCCGACAAGTCTCTGAACCAGTTGCTTTCGAGTTTCAAGAGGAATATTTGTGACGTCAATCTGCTGCAAATGAGTCTGAGTGTGAGTAAATCCAGCTGCTGCAACAACACCTTCGTTGAGAGTCGAATTTCTGGCACGCTCGTATGTGGGCAGCCTCTCTATTGCTGCCGATACCATCTGCGCCGCCGCCGCCTCCTCCACCGATATGCGCTCTCTTAAAATATTTGGGAATCGATCAGTGCTTTCAAACACGCTGTTTGAGCTGCGCGTACGTAAACTGGTGGTTGCCATTACTTCCTGTAAATAATTCAGTTAGTGTCTTCAAATAGAAATTGAAAGTTCAACCATTGCACAGGAATAACATACAAACAATAGATTGTATTATTACCTTGTTACACACATACATAGCTACATATATAACTGGATTCAGATTCAACCGATTCCATACTTGGAGGGAGTGGTTGAGAGAATATCTCAACAACTCCAACAAACCAAAACCAACTCCAAATTAATCATTAATTCTAACATCTAATACATTCTGTTGTTTAAATTGTCTTTTGAATGTATAAATGAATTCAGTGTGTTTAAAAAAGTATTTGGATTATATAAACTTAGCCACTCAAATCTGTAAATCCAATCATTTATTATTTGATTTCGGGCAAAACCAAACAAAAAGATTAACCAAAAAAATCCCCAAAAGTAGAACGTTTAAACCACTACAATAAAGTGCATCTAAATGTGGATTTTGACGTTCTCTATTTTCTCATTTAAATAGTATCACAGATCCAACCATTCATTACCAAATTTTAGGCAAAACCAAACAAAAAAATAATAAAAAAACCCCAAAAATAGAACGTTTAAACTGCTGCAATACGATGTGGATTTTGACGTTCTCTATAACGTGTTGTCATTTGAATACGTATCGGACACGTGATTTCTAATTGGACAAGACCGATGGAAATTATCGAATAGGAGATGGAAATTATCGAACAGTCAGATTTAAGCTAACTTTTAATTGTTCAGTATCCTGTCTTAATTCTCGATAGCTGTTTATTAGATGTTTAGTTGTTCTTAGATGCTATTATTAACTATTTGGGTCATATGAGGACAGTGGTCAAGTTAACGATTGACCTTAGGGTAATTCTCTATAGCTGTATATTTGATGTTTAGTCGTTTTTAAGTGTAAATTTTAATTATTTGGGTTATATAGGATTTAGTAGCAAAGTTAACCATTGACCTTGGGTAATTCTCTATAACTGTATATTTGATGTTTAGTTGTTCCTAGGTGTTATTTTTAACTATTTGGATCATACCATCACTAAAGTTAATCATTGACCTTAGGGCCGGTCCTTAATAATGAGCATCTACAATTAGGTAATCCATCATAATTTTTTATAACTATAATATGTGATAATAATTGTTGATTTTGATATATTTTATTAATGAAATAAGTAAAATGAAATAATGGACAAAAATAGCATTGGAAGAAGATAGCATCTGTGGTAAAATTATGGATAGCTAACTTTGGAGTTGGTTAAAATGAAATAATAGACAAAATATAGCGTTGTACAAAAGATAGCATTTGTGGTAAAATTATGGGTTGCTAACATTGGAGTTGGTTGATGACATTTATGATGAAGATACAATTTTAATTAGTAGAGTATACTTATAGTTCATATAATTTAAAAAAAATTACTTTATAGAGTAGAGTTAGATTGTATTGGAAAGACAATTTTTATATCTGGGAAAGATGTATATTTTTTCTGTACTTCACATGGAATCAGCAGATAATATTTAAAAAGTATTAATAACAAAAAACATATTTCAATATCAAACCATAAACAAAATATTTTAATCTCCATCCTACATCTACGTGTGACGGAAATGTGTAATTCCTTATGTGCTCAACAATTATATATATATATGTGTGTGTGTGTGTGTGTGTGTGTGTGTGATTTCTACATCTAAATGCTAGGGAAATGTGTAATTCCTTATGTGCTCAACATAGGGTTTCCACATGGTATATATATAAATAGATAAATATCTTAACTCCATGTTTATCATGAGAAAAGATGGATGAGTCCTTGAGCTGGAAACAGTTTTTAGATTGAAAAAACTAGACTTTAGATGAATTTATGTTCATTTGCATTACCTTTAAAAAAATTCATTGTGAATTAAAAGAGCTATAACATTACTTACTACTAGAAAAATTAGTAGTAAGTGAAAAACTTTGTGGAAGGGCTAATTAGTATTTTCTCTATGACTTTAAGAATTGTAAATTCATTCTATATCTAATGATTAAGAGCAATTATACCTTGTGTTTTGTTGGAGCAAGTAAATAACGGAAAATTCAAGTTTTTAGTGGAGAAAAAAAATATTTCAAGAACAGTCAATTAATTAACAAATTTGAATTATTAAGAAAGAAACTAGCTAGATGAATCTTTTCATAAAAACATCAAGTTTTGATTCAATAGAAAAAATATGTTGAGACAAAGTCAAGATTTAAAGGTATATTACAAAAGTGTAAATAACATTTTTTTATGTAAATATTATTAACATATATTGTAATGAAAAATAAATTAATACTTAACCATTTATTAAAACTTAAAATAAAAAACATGGAAAACAAAATTTTCTTCAAATTTTCATTTTACAAATAAAAGTTATGTCAAATTTCAAACCTAAAAAATATTAGAGGAGATCATTTGAAGTTTTCATTTTCCTTAAAAACCCTTTTGTCACTCCATAGAATCTTAATTCTTTAGCACTTTATAAAAGGTATTAAATCATTTCCTGCAAAATAAATTTAAAATAAAAAATTGTTTTTGATTGACTAAGTGAGGATAATGCCATATCATTGCAAATGAATGACTAATTTCAATATACATATATGGTTATTGATCTTCATGTTAAATCTCATATTCAGAGGATTGAATAGTATAATAATTGTAAAAAATTATGAAGCAGCTTTTACAATTAGTTGGTCTTGAGAATCTGCAAAAGTATCTTGAAGAAATGTTCTTTTAGGTGATTTTTTTTTTCAATGATTTTGCATGAGTTTCTTTTGGTGTATCATACTAATAACTAGTTGTTAGTTCTTGAAATAATATTTTAGAAATATTGTGATTGGAAACATAGGAACCTAATATTGCATTTATGCAATTGGAATATTGTGGCAATTAATCAGTATATTTTTTGATGAATATGTCACCAATCTCAAAATTGGATATTAAAACTTCATTAATCTTCCCTTTGACCATTATGAGTGCTCTTAATGAATTCAAACTAGATTATCTTCAACTCATCCCATAAAAAAACATGAATCTGTATTTAAGGTTCTAATTTGAAATATTCTAGGATATATTTATAAAACCATATGGTGGCTAGTCTTACTAAATGAAAACGTTTTCTCACAAAACTCTTAAAGTTTTAGAGTGAAAAATGTTCTATAGTATTTATTAATGTCTATATTATTTCTTAAATAAGTTAGCCACGATATTGTTTCATTCAAGTATAAAAGACATCTTTCAAGCATCAAGTGGTTTTTTCTAAAAATTTAAGAAGCCAATACCCATAGTGTTTTGAGATTAATCTGATAGTTTTTTTGAATTGAAGATGGGTCTTTTCTTTTATGATCCTTACCCATAAAACAACTTGACTTTTGTTGAAATCCATTCAACTTATTTTACAATTATATTTTAAAACTAATATATTTCAATGTACTATGTTTCAATTTTTAATGATTGTCTACATTATAGCGATCCAGTTTTACATATTTTTGGTTAAAGTCCTTAAAAAAAAATACCATACTTTAACATTATTCTCAATATAACGATAAGTGTTAATATTAAAGCATGCATTAAGCCTATCCATTAACTTTAATTGTTGAATATTTCGAATTATAAATAAAAAAGTCAAAAGGTCAAGTTATCATGTTCTCTTGTTGATATTAAGACCCCCAAAATTAAAACATGTATTCATTTTATTTGCATCTCTTATCCAAATAAAAAAACATTATTTATTTTAATATATAATTAAAAAAAATAAACTAACATAACTTTTTTTTTTCAAATTAACTTTTCTTTTCAAATTGAAATATGACTTTACCTTCCAATTTGATCCTTGCTTTTAATAGTTTTCTCCCATATTGTCATGTCGATGTTGACATCCTTTCCCAATAACAATCAAATCATATTGCTATGTTGAGGTTGATATCGGGTATCCACATATTAAAATTAATCAAATTACTTATTACCAAACCATTTTTTTCTATTAATTTTGAGTATTCACATATTAAAATTATTCAAATTACTTATCACTAAACTCTTTTTTCCATTAATTTTGAATAATTGTCTTCCATATTATTATTGGTTAAAAAAATTTCAAAAAATATTTAACTATATTACTCATATAACTAATTTCAATTAATCACATCTACAATTAATAAATATACAAGCAAAATAAATCTAAAAATATTAATCAAATTACTTATTACTAAACCATTTTTTTCTATTAATTTTGAGTATTCACATATTAAAATTAATCAAATTACTTATCACTAATTCTTCTACTCTTTGTTTGTTTGTGGGATGGTTGCTCTTGGCTCCACGCTCAACGCGGCGTGGCCCCTAAATTGAAAGATGTACGTTGTATTATATGTGCGTCGTTAATCTATGATTCTAATCAATGACGAAATTTGTGACGTTCTCCGTTTGGATATTTTGTAATTTACAATGTGTCTTAACAAACAACCACCAATCCTAAATAGATATAGCCTATGTATGCATAGAATCCTTAGAATATAAATGCCATTCAAGAGATTTTATTTATCAAAAAGACTTTTTGGTAGAGAACTTATGGATTCATGAAAAGAAGTTTATTAAAAATATTTTTTTATAAACAAAATGCCTATCAAATTATTATTAGTAAATTTGTAAGTTGACAGATTTAATTTATTTTAATAATTTTGATTATAAATCTATATACATAATTTAGGGCAGAAAAAAATTATTAATGAAATTGGTAGATTATTCATTGTCTTTTAATATAGTGGGAAAATTAAAAATAATAAGTGAAAGAACAAAGGGCATCACATGTTACTTATAAGATTCAATAGAGATAACAACAAGAGTATCTTATAGACTCATTAAGGGCATCACATGTCACTTACAAGGAATTGAACCTGGCTGGGGAGGATAACAACCATTCCTCCCAACCACCCAAGCTACATCCATTGGAAAGAATAGAATTGGAGATTTATAAACTTTAGATATTGCTAAGCCCTAATATTGGCTCATTACCCCTTAATTGGGGCATATTACATTAGTAATGTTATTTTATTTATATCAACTTTATTCCATTAGTTGTAATTATACCTCTTAGTCTCCTATATATACCAAGGAAACATTTTCATTTGAAATCATCCTGTACTTGAACATTTATGCAGGGTAAAAGGAGGTTGCCCCCTCGAAGAGGCTTATTATCTGAAATTATCTCTTTTTCAAGGCATTGAGTACTTATTCTGAGATTTTTCTATGCTATATTGATATTTGGTTCTTAACATATGTTATCAGAACTCAAGGTCTTGAGGTTTCACTCCTACATCTGAGACACCTTGGAATTTTCGCTATAACTTTTTTTCTACAACGTTTCAGAAGGAACAACTTGGAGGATATTTAGTACACGGATCAAGGTATGTTGGGTTAAATTTCAGCTCCTGAGGCCTTATACTTCCGGAGATACATCTTGTACAAGATAGGGTTTTGGAATCATCTTGAACTGAGTCAGTGCGGAATTTTCGCTATAAAACATTTTCTGTAACGTTTCAGACCCTGAACTTCGGAGGATATTCACATAAATCAGCAAGGTATATGTGGTAAAACGTTCAACTTCTGGGTCATCTTACATTTGTAGATACACCCTTTGGAATATAGGGTATCTGACTAGTCCTATTGACTAGTCTCAACAAGGTGTTCTAGGTAAAACAATCATAACTTTTTCCTAGAGTATCCAAATTGAGTGGGACTAGTTTCATTGGATACTGGACAGTCTATAGTATTTTTTCTATGAGTTTTAGAATTTTATATCAATTATTTTGTGTGGGGAACGTTATACAAGCGAGATCTTCTACAAAGGACAAAAATCAACAAGTTATGGGGAAGTTACCATAAATTATACTTGGCACATCCAATTTTGATCATACCTGTGGCATTGCAGAGAAGAAATATCAAAGAACTACATAAAATAAAGTTTCATACCCAGAAGGGCCGAAACTTGGGAGATAAAACAGAAGAAATATTGTCTAGAAGAACCACCTCAAAATCAAGGTTCAAAAGTGATACTTGGCCAACATGCCACCCAAAAAGGGAACATCTACACCAAATAAGCCTCCATGCAATCCTAGTTGGACTCTTAATGAAGGTGAAGAAATGTGTAGGGACATAAATGATTTACAAAAGAAGATAGTAACAAAAGATGAACTACAAGAGATGGAAGTTAAGTTGGAGGCAAAGATGGATGGTTTAAAAGAGGAGATCATGGGAGTATTGAAAAATTTCGTAACAGAGAAGACACCTGAAAGTGAAAATGCACCCCATGAAATTCATGATGAGGACACAAGGAAGGTGAATCAAGAATGGAGAAACTCTAACTTTGGGTTGAAGACCAACCACGTTCCTAATATCGATATGAGGAAGTTTGATGACAAGGACCCAATCACGTGGATACTTCAGATGGAACAATTATTTGATCTACATAATGTGCCACATACATAAAAGGTACAAATTGCTTCTTTATATTTAAAACCCAATAAATTTGTATGGTATCGATGGATTTGTTCTCGCAAATCACTTGTCACTTGGACAATTTTCACGGAAGAAATGATAACACACTATAAGGATACAAGGAGCAATACCTTCTTTAGCCAATTGATAAATATCAAGCAAAAGGGTTCAGTTACCGAGCACATTGAGAACTTGCAAAGATTGAATATAAAGGTAACAGATATTCCAGATGAGCACTTGATTGATGTATTCACAGGAACTTTAAAGGATAACATTCAAAATGAGGTTTGCCTTTGGGAACTCAAATCATTGGAGAATTCATTTAAGGTGGCAAGAAATGTTGAAAGTAAAAATATGGCTATGGCTACTAGAAGGACCAATCCTAACATCTATAGGGAGAACAATGCTCCTTCTTCTAAAACACCTCAACAATTGGAGGAAACAAAAACAAAAGTTTTATTCTTTAATTGTGACAGAAAGTACAGTAAGGGACATAAGTGTGGTGAGAAGAAATTATTCTACATAGATTGTGAAGAGGAAGAAGAACAAGAAAAAGAACCATCTCAAGATGAAAACATAGAATCAATTTCATTTGAAGAGTTGACTCCCACAATATTGTGTAATGCATTGGCCGGAATTAGCACTCCTCAAACCCTCAAGATCGAAGGATACATCAAAAAGAAAAAGGTAATAGTCCTAATTGATTCTGGCAGTACTCATAATTTCATTCACTATAAATTAGCCAAAGATCTCAATTGCTTTGTATATATAGCACCAGAGTTTCAAGTAATGATTGCAGATGGAGGAACTATCAATTGCTCAAGAAAATGCAATAAGATCAATCTTAATATAGGGAATATGTAATGAATAGTCCAATGATTTCTATACCCATGGGTGGTGCGGATGTTGTACTAGGAATCCAATGGTTACAACCATTACGAACAATGGCCTTTAATTTTCAAGAACTTTTCATGAAATTTTCATTAGAAGGAAAAGAAATTGAGTTAAGAGGTATCACAGGGAAACCCAGTAAGGTGATAATCTATAATGGCATGACAAAATTATTGAAAAAGGGGCATCAAGGTGTTATTGCACAACTATGCTCACTAGATGTTCAAACATCTAAGCCATCTATTCCTCAAGATCTCCAAGGGATCATTGATAAGCATTCCAAAGTATTTGAATATATTCCCAAAGGTATTCCACCCACTCGAAATCATGATCATGAAATTCACCTAATTCCTGTGAGTGTTCCTCCTAACATCAGGCCATACAAATAGCCTTATGCCTAGAAGAGTGAAATTGAGTGCATGGTTGAAGAAATGTTAGAGGTTGGCATTATTGGACCTAGCCAAAGTTCTTACTCTGCACCAGTGGTAATGGTATTCAAAAAACATAGATCATGGCGTATGTGTCCATATTATAGAGAGCTCAACAAGATCACTATTAGAGATAAGTTTCCCATTCCCGTCGTTGATGAATTGTTAGATGAACTACATGAAGCAATCTATTTCACAAAATTGGATCTTCGTTGAGGGTATCATCAGATTAGAATGAAGGAAGAAGATATCCCAAAAACAACATTCCGAACTCATGAAGGCCATTATGAATTTTTTTTCATGCCCTTTGGCCTTACAAATGCACCTTCAACATTCCAAGGGTTGATGAATTCCATTTTCAAGCCCCTCCTTCAAAAATTTGTGTTAGTATTTTTTGATGATATACTAATCTATAGCAAGTCTTGGGAGGATCATGTGCGACATGTTCACAAGGTGCTACAACTTCTAAAGGAGAAACAACTATATGCCAAACCATCCAAATGTTTATTTGGAGTGAAGGAGGTAGAGTATTTGGGTCATATTGTATCTCATGAAGGTGTCAAGGTAGACCCTAACAAGATTAAGGCCATGATGGACTGCTCGATTCCCAAAACATTGAACAATCTTAGAGGATTTTTGGGTTTGACAGGTTACTATCGCAAGTTTGTTCGGCACTATGGAAGAATAGTAGCACCTTTAACGACACTAAATAAGAAGGATGCATTTTCATTGACTCCAGAGTTAACTAAAGATTTTGAACAACTTAAAGAGGTGATGTGCAAAGATCCTATCTTGACCACTCCAGACTTCACAAAAGCCTTTATTGTGGAATGTGATGCCTCGGGAAACTGAATTGGTGTTATCCTAATGCAAGAGAGAAGGCCCGTGGCTTTTGAAAGTCGACCACTCAAGGGAAAGGACTTACACAAACCCATTTATGAGAAGGAAATGATGACAATACTACATGCATTGAAGAAATGGCATCCTTACCTAATAGGTAGGCACTTCAAAATCAAAACAGATCATGATAGTGTTAAATACTTCTTGGAACAAATACTATATTCAAAAGAACAACAAAAATGGGTAACCAAGATATTGGGTTATGATTTTGAAATCGTCTATAAAAAGGGGAAGGAAAATGTTGTGGTAGATACACTCTCAAGAAAGGATGAATATGTTGAGGCCTTTCTATGTGCTATCTTGATCATCCAACTCAATTGGATAATAGAAGCAAGGGATGAATGGAAGAATGACAAAAAAGTGTGGACTCTCATTCAAAGGTTGCAACAAGATTCCAGTGCATCAAATACATTTACATGGAAAAATGATTCACTATGGTATAAAGATTGCTTATATTTATGTAAGAACTCCCAACTCAAACAAAAGGTACTATTGGAATTGCACACCTCTCCAGTAGGAGGGCACTCAAGATTTTTGAAAACCTACCATAGAGTCAAGAAGGATTTTTTTTTGGATGGCCTTAAAAATGATGCTCAAAGGTTTATGGAAGAATGTTTGGTTTGCCAACAAAATAAGGTGGAAACAGTTAAAACCCCAGGTCTTTTACAACTATTAGCCATCCCAAGTCAACACTGGGAGGAGTTTTCCATGGATTTTATCACAGGGTTACCAAAGTTTGTAGGAAAGAGTGTCATCATGATGATTGTTGATAGACTGACCAAGTACGCACACTTTTGTGCACTCTCTCATCCCTTCAAGGCTAGTACAGTTGCCACCGCATTCATGGAGACAGTTCAAAAACTACATGGAATCCCAAAGATTATTGTAAGTGACAGAGATCCCATCTTCACTGGACATTTTTGGACATAATTATTTTCTTGTTTGGGTACTCAATTGGCTCATAGCTCATCCTATCATCCTCAATCTGATGGACAAATCGAGATAGTGAACAAATGTCTGGAAGGCTATCTTCGTTGCTTTGTCTCTAATAAACAAACACAATGGTTCAAATGGTTACCCTTGGCAGAATGGTGGTATAACACTTCCTTTCATACTGCAACAAAAATGGCACCATTTATGGCACTCTATGGATACAACCCTCCTTCCATCACTTCTTCTCTAAAATAAAAATCTAATGTTCAAGCAGTGGAAGATCACATCGAGAATCAACAACAAGTTATCCAAATCTTAAAGGAAAACCTGACCATGGCACAAAATCACATGAAACAACAAGCAGATCAACACCGTAGTGAAAGAACTTTTGAAGTAGGGGATTGGGTGCTTTTAAGACTACAACCATACAAACAGATGTCCCTCAAGCAAGCCAATAAGGATAATAAATTATCACCAAAGTACTATGGCCCTTATAAGGTGTTTCAAAAGATTGGTACTATGTCATACAAATTGGAGTTACCTGCATCTTCATGAGTACACTCAGTTTTCCATGTTTCATGCTTAAGGAAGGTTATAGACGACAAGATCCCAATTCAAAATATATTGCCAGAACTTGATGAGGAAGGAAAAATCATATTGGATACTGAAGCCATCACTGACACAAGAATTCGTGAGCTGAGGAATAGATCCATTTCAGAGTATCTCATTAAATGGAGGAAACTACCAGCTGAAGATTCCACTTGGGAAGATGAGTCTTTTATACAGAAGCATCCAGAGTTACTCAAGCATTGTGGACAACACTTGTTTCAAGGGGAGGGGCATTTTAAGACCTAATATTGGCTCATTACCCCTTAATTGGGGCATATTACATTAGTAATGTTATTTTATTTATGTCGACTTTATTCCATTAGTTGTAATTATACCTCCTAGTCTCCTATATATACCAAGGAGACATTTTCATTTGGCATCATCTTGTACTTGAACATTTATGTAGGGTAAAAGGAGGTCACCCTCTCAAAGAGGCTTATTATCTAAAATTATCTCTTTTTCAAGGTGTTGAGTACTTATTCTGAGGTTTTTCTATGCTATATTGATAATTGGTTCTTAACAGATATCTTTAAATAAATTTTGTTTTCATTCATTGGTTTATAGCAAATTGAAAAAGTATAAATAGATATGACATGTTCTCGTATTTGTAGGTATTTAGAGAACCCTTGAAATATAGTATTTGAATATACTATCTATATAGTTCAATAGAAGGTTTAGATATATACTTCAAGAAAGCTACTTTCACGGCTATGAAGAGTGATAAGTTCTTGTGGGGGTAGGTGAAGATGGCAAGTAAGGAGGAAAATTTTTCACATGTGTATAAGTAGTGTCCTACCACTACCTTTTTTTGGCTTGATGTAGCAACAAGAGTGATTCTAGTTAGTTGAAAGAAACCACAACTCGTTTCAGTGCACTTACTTTAGCTTATGTTCTTTACTATTTCTCTATTATTTAAAAGAAACTTACCCTTACATCAATCATCGTTTAGGATTGTGATATAATATGGATTATCATTCATGACTATGCAGTGGGACATCAAATTTGTAATCAGAGAAACTATTCACATAACCTATTGGACCACACCCTTGTGGTGCAATACAAGCAACAAATAATGAGCTGGAAAAATATTTCTTGATTTTAGTTTCATGTAGTCCCTTTTATATTATATAAACAAACAAGAAACCCTACCTTTATTGTGGTGTACCCACAATTAGGTGAAAGACCAAAGACAAGTCTACATTATGTTCCTTGTGTTTCTTGGGGACAAAGCTAAGGTCAATAGCCTATGCCTATAATAGTATAATAATAAAAACAACCTTACATATGTTCACATAACTTGATGTTGCATAGAAAACCAACCAAAATCAAACCCACACTAACTAATATGACATGTGTCACATCCTTGCAATGTGCCTAGCTAAATCTTGTGATCATTCACTTTTTGAGGGCGTGTAACATTGCATTTTTTCTCACTTGGATGCTTGGAAAAACCAAAGATACTTCATCCAGACGATGCTTCTTCACCCAGGGGATACCCATACTCCATTCTAGGCTACCGACAAGTCACACTCCTACTCTAGTGCAATTCTTGTATACTTAGGAAACCAAGTATACATCATGAGAAACCAAGAGAATAACAATGGAACAAATGAAAGACATAAAAAGAAATACTACAGGCAATATGAATTGAACCTAACACCCAACTAAGTCATTGTTATTATGAAACAATTACAATATGAGCACTATTGGCTCAGTTTACAACTGCGCAGAGTCACACGACTCAACTCACCTCACCAAGACACTCATACAAAGATTCATCATACCAAGACTCTTTGTCTAAACCATCTCCACAACCTACTTTGGTGCACCTTAGACAATCCCTCAGCCACATACTTGTTGTCTCTTTATTACTGCATACTTCATGAATTTAACACAAACCTGTGATTTTGTCTCCTAGCATGCGTGCTCAGATTTGTGACAAGAATTCCCCAAAACTGAGCCAAAAAGAAGGTCACCCCAACTCTGTCCACTGAAATTGCCTCAAGGAATCACAATTACTTACATGTGGATTGACTTGTCTCCTTGAGGGAGCTCGCCCCTCTTCATCTAAGTATTCCTCATAATAGCAGAGTTGATCTAGTGCTCTCCTTGTATTCAAAATACGCCTTCCTTGGTTGTGCGCCATTGTTCACTTATAGGTAATCAAAAGGTCACCATCACAAACAATCATGCCCTTTGGGCATATCCTTACCCTTCAAAAACCTATTTGTCCAAAAGAATCATCGCACACCTTCACAGACTTGGTTGCCCAAATGAATCATCACTTCCCTTCACTGACCTGGTCTCCAAAATGAACCCATTTGCTCATGAAACTTCATGCCCCTTGGGACCGATGTGCCCCAACCTTGATGCACTCCTCATGTCAACCCGCCCCAATCTCTCAGTCACTTCATACCTAGGATATCCCCTTGGAATGTTCGCATGCCCAAGATGCCCACTTGCAAAACTCTTGCAATATTTGGGTGTTGGAGCATCCCCAAGTTCCATATTTTTTAGGTATTGGGTGAGGGTATTTGTGCCCATCTAGTCGAATACCTTACATCTGACCCCACCTCAAGTTGTTTTCATCGTCGAAAACATTTGTGATCTCTAAGTCTCCACTTGAACTCATGCTTTTCATCGCAATTAACACTCCTAGAAACCCCAAGTTTCATACCAAATGGAACCCCAAATTCTTCCAAAGTAGAAAACCTAAGTTTACCTACGAAGTGGAAACACCAAGTTTTCCATCGACCAACCAAATTGTATTGCATCCAAGTACACAAGATCTTATGCCTGGGTTAATACAGTCACTTCAACCAACTCCAAGGAGGAAAGTCACCCAACTCCGCTACACTCTCTCATTGTAATGTTGTTTCCTTTTTGATGTTCGGTTCCACTGTTGTTGTTTCTTCCTGCAAAAACCAACTACTTCCAATTTCATTTCAAATTTTCTCCTAAGTGTTGAAATCCTGTGATCTTGTTTTTGCATCCATACTTCAACCAACTTTGCCATGTCTTCGCACAATGATATCTCCCATGCATTTGACTAATTGGTTAGAGAGGCCAAATGTTGCACCCAACTCATGAGAATGCACTTCATCGTGTCCAAACTTATTATTTTCTGTCGCATCTCCATCACTTTGTCCAGATCCAAAGACGAAGGAAATTGTCCATCAGTTCCTCACTACTACCTCCATCGTTTGATCTTCGACAAGGTGATCCTCCACAATGTATAATTTTTTCACTTCGAACCTACTAGCATGTATGTACTCTTAAGCTCCTTTTCATTATGTTGTTCTCACACAAGAGTGACCTAGTTGAATGGAAAGTCCAACTGTCACACTTCTTGAGTTTTCACACCCTCATGCAAAAATTGGTCACTTCCTTTTACAATTCATTTCATCCACACAACGATATCAAACCAAGGCAAGGTCACCCCTTTCCTTGATGCACCTTGAAGTGAACCCAAAACATAGTCATCCATGACAACTTAAATCCATTGTCCACCACATGTCAGAGTTAGTCAATCTGCACCAAGAACTGCAGTTCCAAACTACCTTTTCCCCACTAACTCATCACCTGATGATTCTATTGTGTCTACCTATCTATTACTTTGAATGGTCAGGCTTCACATTCAACCATATTTCCCAAAGGAAGAGACATGATCATGCCCAATTCATCTCTTCATGCTACAATCTCTCAATCCACGTAATCCTCCAAATGAAGGAAAATCCTCAACTCGCTTCCTTTCATCAAGTCACCTCTCTACAACTCAACATTTGTGATAGGTGTGTCCAACACACCTACACTCCTCAAACATCGAAACGGATTTTCCAAAGAGATCTAAGCAGAATGCATCACCTCAAAGAAATCTCATGCATTAGGCATGTTCAAATGAATACTTTTTCCAACTTTAACCAATGACCCCACCACATGATCTTTGAGTCATCGCAAAATCATCTTCAAGTCACCAAGGTGTGCTCTGCCTCATCTAATGTCCCATACAAAAGGATAGCGAACACCACTGAAGTCCCTTAGTCTGTGCTTTGCCCATTTAGGGTGACTTTCAACAATTCTTGGTCAACTTCTCGGTTGATTCCATCAATATTCTAGAATCGGATTGAATTTCACCTTTTGCAAGCATCCAAACTCTGGCAATGTCATCGTTAGAGTCAAGTCATGGCATGACTCAAAAAATATGGCTAAGGCACCAAACACCAAGGAACCTCATCCATCCTCTCAAACTCGAAATGTACAGACCTCACTCCCCACTTCATCGCAACGACCTGTCCAAAGAACCTCATCAAAGAGTTAGGAAGCTTCCTCAATCCACCTTCATGGATGCATTCAAATTTTCCTAACTCCACATCAATAATTGTTGAAGTAGTTCTCCCAAGGTCTATAAACAATCATCCCATAAAGTCATCCCATTCGCTACATGAGTTCTTTGAATATGCACCACTTGAATCACCCTCAAGTATTCCAATTCTCACCGTGGAAATCAATTTCATTTGAACCACCAATTCATTTGACTTATATTCAAAGAAATCATTGTAACACTTAGGAAATGAAAGAACTCAAAACCAATCCCACCTTTCCAATGACATCCTTGGTTGCACCCATGGTTCAAGTTTGTTGTCCTAGATCTTCGATTTCCCAAGCAACCAAATTACCACATGAAATCCCCTCAATCACCACCCGCAGCTCCAGAAACTTGCAAGTCCTTCGTTGTGATATAAGTATGATTCCATTTGTCCACTTCAAAAATCTGTTTAAGTCTCAAACTTCACAAGAAACCGATGAAACTCATCTGCAATTTCCTGCCATATCCACACCTTGATTGATTCTGCTTCAAGGAACCAAGCACCCATCGCCTAAATGTCAATTCATACTGCTACTAATTGACTATTGTAAATCTAGGAAGAGATATCTCGTCTGAAGGCTATGCTCAACTCCAACAAACTAGCCCAACTCAATTGATGTTCTCGGTGATGCATGACACAGAGACATCATGATGGAAATGTGCCCAACTAACTAATTACTGCAGAGCTTCTCTAGGTCACCTCAAGTCATTCACCCAAGTGCTTCAACATGTTGAAACCTATCATTGCTCCCTTTCACAATCACTTATGCAATCACTCTTTGGGATTTGCTTCTACGATCACTTCTACAGTTAAATTTGTTATAAGCAATGCAACAATCACTCCTTCCAACCACCCAAGCCCAATTGAACAAAAAATAATAAAAATTCAAACTATATATAAAATTGATCATTTTTATTATTTTAATATTAAATTATTAAATTTTGTAATTTTATATTAATAACACACACTCATCAATGAAATGGACGTGTGAAGTTTGATTTTTAGAACTGTCAATAATGTGCCAGTCACACAACTTTGTCAATAAACTTTTAATAGTTTTTGTTGTGTGGCATATTTCCATCTCGACCTTGACATCCTTTTCAAATCCCATGCGACATCGATGTCCATTGGCTACTCTTTGACACTTTGTTTTCTTATGGATTGTTGTTCTCATTAGCTCCTCGTTCAAGCCCTGCATGACCCGTAAATTGAAAGATGCACCTTCTCTTTATGTGGTCATTGTTAATTTTACCACGTGACACCGACTAAAATCAAAAATCATAGACGTGGTAAAATTAACAAACAAACAAAGTGGATCCCAGCGCAGCCATTCCACAAACAAACAAAGCACAGAATTCACAACTCTCTCAATAATGTGCCACTCACACCACTCTCTCAATTAACTTTGAATAATTGTGTGCCATATTGTTTTCATGATATGGGGGACGCTACAGAAGTCTATATCTCATTAGAAAAGAAGAAATTGTAGTAGATATAAATTCTAGTGCCATATTGTTATTATATTTTTTTACGCTTTGTTTGCTTGTGGACTATTGTGCTTATTAGCTCCTCGTTCTAGACTTGTGTGACCTGTAAATTGAAAGTTGTCCCTTCTCTTTATGTGACCCTTATTATTTTACCACGTGACACCGACCAAAATCATAGACATAGTAAAATTAACAAACAAACAAAGTGGACCCATGCACAACCATTCCACAAACAAACAAATCAGAGAATTCACAACTCTCTCAATAATGCTCCAGTCACACCACTCTGTCAATTCACTTTGAATAGTTGTGTGCCATATTTTCATCATATGGGGGGGCATATAAAGAAGTCTATATCTCATTAGAAAAGAAGAAATTGTAGTAGATATCGAGGAATTGGTTGATGACTGATAATTCTATATAAATATTATAAAAGAAATAAAGAGATCCCACTTGCATGAAAATCTAACATGAGTGATTTCATTTGATTTCATTACTTATTATTTAATTTAATAGGTTTATGATTTGGAGCTTCACAAGATCCATAAAAACATGAAACTAAATGAAAATACTCATTAAGACCAATAGGCATGTTATTTTTATTTAGGATATTGATTGTTCGCTCTATCTCTCAAACCATGTGAAAATGCATGAAACAATGGGATGCTCGAGAATAATCCTTAGGGATTAATGCATAATTTTGATGATAATAAAAATTATGTTACCTTCTCCCTAAATTTCTTAAGAATCTCATCGATATTCAAATATGTTGTTCCAAGCATTAATGCTACAAAGGATTCATGTCCTTTATCTTGGGCTTGGGATGGAAAGAGAGTTATGGAGAATTCTCAAAATATTTGCAAAGTATTGTCACACTAATGTCAAGGTTACTAGAAACAACAAGAAGACTATGGAAAATTGTGATAGATAAAGATACATGGAATCAAGAAAAGGGGAATGAAAGGAGTGAAAATTTGATAATGCTATAAATTTAATTGAAAAAATCACAACTCTTGTTGTTGTGATCCCAATTTTAACTTTTTTTTTATCTTGACAAGGTTTATTTTGTGCAAATTCATATCTAAAGCTAATCAAAACGTCATAAAAGTTAATAAAAGTGTAATGATTTTTTATTTGATGTAAAGGATTCTTTCACACATTCCAACAACATTGATTAGAATCATGGATCTTGTAAAATGAATGATGCAGACATAAAGACAATGCATATATTTCAATTTACAGGCCACACTGTGTTGAACATGGACCCCTCGTGTGCCTGTTGAGTGACCCATCTCCCCAGACTGCTTCATACCTAGTAACCAACTTAGAATAAACCAAGTTTATGCTTTCCACTTGTCCCCTCCTCTTCCCTCACTTGAATAAACTAGGAATTCCCAATTCTTAGGCCCCACATAAGAGTTCCCAAGAAGGACCCAAACCAAAGTAACCACAGCCTGATCCCTTATCGATTCTTTCCATCCACTCACTGAAGGAAAAAGACCTTAAGAGACCTCCTTGTTAGCCCACAATTCCCCATCCCAACATAACCAATATAGTCTCCATTTGTCTCTCCTTGTAACCTCCATTCCCTCCTTTATTTCATAAAGAAATATGTCACTACTGACCTCCCTAGCCATGATATCATAAACCTTCCCACGTTCATCCATGATAAAAGGAAGATTCACCCAATCAACGTTATTATCTCCCTTATAACATCCATTCCCTCCTTTATTTCATAAAGAAATATGTCACTATTGACCTCCCTAGCCATGATACCATAAACTTTCCCACGTTCATCCATGATAAAAGGAAGATGCACCCAATCAACGTTATTATCTCCATTCGAGACTCCTTTTTTCATCATGGTTCTTCCTCTTCTATCCCTATACCTCAATACTCTCCTGCACCTTCTACATTCCCTCAGATGAATTGGGAGTAATGGAGTTGTACTCCACTCTACACAAATCAGATCTCTCACATTACACTCTATTCCTTTCATGAACTCTTACGCTATTAAGACTCACATCATGCAATTTAGTGGCAACTTGTTTTTCCACTTGTGCATCTAGCTTCCCATCATCTAACACCCCATACAAAAATAAAATTATTAAACTTGTTATTAAAATTGAAATTTACAAAATATATATATATATATATAATCTTAGTTTATCAAAGTTTTGAACATTTTGAAGCAAAGTGCATCATCAAAAGAAAATCTGGACAAAAGTCTAGGAAATAAAATGTTGAGGATACACCATAAATATTAAACTCTTTATTTTGCCCAAACCCTCTATTTTCTAATTGTGTTGTTTTTTTTGTTTATTTATATAGAGGTTTATCAATATGCACTTTTTTTTTTTGATAGCACACAACCCCCTCACAAAAAAAAATAATTCTTGATGATAAGAACATTACTTTTCAATTCATAAGTTCATATAAAGGTTTCAAACAAACTGTTATTTTAACCCCCAAAAAATAAACACTTAATTCCAAGAGCACCATTTTTTATTTCAGGTTGATTTTAAATTTTTCTTGAAAAGGTATTAGTTTTTAACATCACAACTTTAAACAGGTTGTAATTTTAATTCCACCCCCTC
>ML779760.1:865823-880007 GCA_009831015.1 Picea engelmannii | reverse complement strand
AATTTTGGAGTTAAATGCATTTTTTTACCCACAAATATGAATTTCGAAAGCTATATTTCTCATTTTGAAGTCATTGTTCTTGTAAAGTTGATAATTATATTTATTTTTAAGTGCATTATGTGTCAAGGTGAATATCATAGTGCTACTCACATGAATCTTATTTGCAAGAGACAATTCGGTGGGGTAGTTAGGCACATGCTTAGTAAGAGTTGGCATTTTAAATAGATTACACGTGGCTTTTTTTTCTATCCTAATCAAAGCCAACAAAAACCTCTTGGAATTCACTAATGTCAAATAATTGGCATGATAGACCCATAATTATTTCATTAGGTTTATTAAATAACATAATCTAGTTATCCATTCAGTTGTCTTTTAATGACTATAATGCACACCAATGCTGGAAATCTATGCCTCTTTCTGAATTCAGTGGTTTTATGGTCCATAGACACTAGGATGATCATATCTTTAGTTATAAGAAGATTTTTCACCTTTACATTGGTTATGATAGATTCAAATACAATCTTTCAAAACTTCTATAAATCCCTACAAATAAAAGAACACATATGCTTGCCTTTTTTTTTTAGAGTTTTTTAATTTACTATTAATGAATGAAAACAAAATTTCTTTAAACCTTTTTAAAGTTATATATCTCAACTTCTATCTCTTAATTAATTAGATTAGCTTTTGCCTAAGATTCCTACACTAACGCATTTTAAAAACATTTACTACAGTAAAAACGAAAGAGAAAATAATCTACTAATTTTATTAATAAATTAATTTTTTTCAACTTTGTATAAATAATTATGATTACAATTATTTTAACACAAAATTTATATAATTTAAAAAAATTAAATCAAATTTATCAATTTAACTACGTACATAATTTAATGATTTTTAAAATAATTAAATTTAATAAATTTTTTTAACAAAATGTTCCAATTTTCATGTAAGTTCTTATAATTTAAAAAAACAAATCAAATTTATGAACTTAATTACCTGCATAATTTAATCATTCAATTTAATAAATATTTTTAAGAAACAGTTCCAGTTTTCATGTAAGTTCTCTACCAAAATGATTTTTTGATTGACAAACTATTTCCCAACAGCCATTTATATTCTAAGGCTCTACACATGGGCTCTGTAGTTGTTTGTTAAAACACATTGTAGATTGCAATCGTCAACATACCTATCATTATGAATAATGTGTAATATGTAGATTGCAATCGTCAACATACCTATCATTATGAATAATGTGTAATATTTGAATATTGGTTAAGAACTTAATTAAGTTGCTTTCTTTAATTTATACGGATTCTTTTAATTGTCAAATGCCTAGTTCGGAGTTGAATTTTTTCTTCACATTCGGCTTCAGTGGATTTCAGATCTAAGTTTTGAAATATCATCGATTGCATATCTCCTCTTATCTTCTTAGAAAAAGATTGATATTTATAAATTATTAAATACATATTAAATTTTTATGTCTAAAGGTATTCTGCATATGTTTACGTAACATAATTTGTATTAAAATACTAATAAAATATTAAAATAAAAATAAAAACAAATTAATAATAAAAATATTTAAAAATAATAAAAAATATTTCTACTCCATATATATATATATATATATATATATATATATATATAGAATGAATAACAACCAGTTTCTCTCTACACACTACACATATATGTACATTTTCAATTATTAACAACCACCCTAAATTTAGGTTCTATCTCTCTCTCTATACACACACATTTTGAATGAATAGCAACCAGCCTAGATCAATTTTAGTTGCGGCGCAATACTTTTTTAAATTGGAAAACTTGAATAAAGGTTACAAGTTTGCATGTCTAGAGATTCGATCCTCTCCATGCTTGATAGACACATTTTTTTTTTCCATGATGAGAAGATATTATACAAAAAAAAATTATTGTTGACTATAGGGAAACCAGAACAACAACAAAACATAGAATTGTCACTCTAGATTTGCTTAGTATGTCTAATGTCTATAATTGATAAACTAAAACAGGGATAGCTTCTAGTTCCTCTGTGTGTTCCACTTTTCTTATTTAGACTATTATACATAGGTGGTAAACCCAAACCTCTCTAGTATTTAAAAAAAAACAAATGGAACATCATAAAAACTTAGCTAATGGTTCTGCCTGCTGCTGCTGTAGATTGAGGCTGAGCATAGTCCAAATTAGACAAATCCATGCCATCCATCTTGTCATCAATCAGGTTCATCTTGTGTTCGACAAAATTGATCAAGAGCTACACGTCGTCGCACTGCATGAGAACTTCTTGGTGGGTTTCATGGTGGTCCAACAAAACTCTTCCCATTAGAGTTTTCAGGTGTCAATAAATTTCCACAGTTTTCACATACTGCGAGGACAGCCCTCAGACGATGCCAATATCAGAAACCCACGAGTTGGTGGTGTATGTCACCACGTCATCAGGGATGAACCTCCTTAGAATGTGAGGATCTTCCTCAACCAGGTCCATTTCTGATTGAATTTTTGGAGTGGTGACGGAACGATAGGTGTCAACCGAGTTTTCAGTCGCCTCCATCAGGTGAAGGCCTGGCGGGTTCTAGTTCTGCACGAGGTGCTACCCCGGTGATCCAGGAGGATATTGGTGGCCACCCGCCTATTCCACTTGGACCCACACCATTGTTTCTTTCAGTTTTTTCAGTTTCCTTAATTGTAGCACAATTTACTATTTTTAGCAGTTCTTCGGGTCCTGAACTTCCAGAGTTGTTTTGAGGCCCTAAACGACGTTTTTTGGGCATGAATGGTCCAATGAATATGAGTCTGTTTCAGACTTGATATTCGTTGTCAGCAATGTAGTCCTCGGATAGATCTTTCTAACGATGTATCATGTGCATCAGACGGAGATAGTATGCCAAAGTTACGACCCCGGGAAATTGATGTACCAATTTACTCCAATGGGGCCCATATTCTGGAATTTCATCTCCTAGGGTTAGGTTTTTGGATGTTTAGGGTTTTCCATTGTTTCTTAGTAATATATAGGCCTTCAAGCCTCATTGTAGTAGGCATTTCAGAGGCCAGTAGCCTCCACATCTCTTCTCAGAGATAAGCTACCAGTGCCCTAGCTAGTTTATTTCCATTATGTCTGCAAGCATTTTTCAGTCATTTGTTATTAATGAAATGAAGTCTTATTTCCGCTAAATATCTGCGTTTATGTGTATTTTTGTATTTCATTGTGTTCCTACATAAATAGGGATCAGTGGTATCAGAGCGATCTGCTCGTTCTCGATCTTTCTTTTCATGTCCCCAACAAGGTCCGGGTATAAGGAGTTGGGGCTCGATCTGGTTGAACCTTTGCAAGATCAGTCTCGCAAACCCCAATGATAGCCCATGGGAGAAGAAAAGAAAGATGAGGGAGCAGGAGATCCTATCAAAATGTTGCTCGAGGAGGCCCTCGAGAAACAAAGGAATGTGATGATGGAAAACTTTGCCCAGATTCTTCAACGGATTCCCACTAGCGGTGCATCAACATCCAACAGCCACTCTGGAGGCGCCAATCCTTTTAAGGTACAAGTAAACTTTGACATTCCCATATTTGAGGGCCAAATAGATGCAGATGTCGTAGATAGATGGTTGAATCTGTTAGAAGGATATTTCTCGGTTCATGAATTTTCTGACCGAGAAAGGATTATTTTCGCACTCCTCAAAGCCGCCCCCCATGTCAAGGACTGGTGGGAAACCTACTTGGAGCAACAAGGAGAGGGGGAACCCTCTCTGTTCTAGGCCACACCCACTTGGAATTCTTTCCGAGACGCCATCAAGGAACAATATTATCCCGTGGGGAGATATGAGGAAAAATACATACAATGGACTACGTTGTGGCCACAAAGGGACCAAGATGTGCATGAGATGACGAATATGTTTCATACCCTACGCACAAAGTTGGGTATCAAAGATTCATAGAAACATTTGGTGTTAAAGTACTGCAGTTGTCTGCACAGATACATTCAAGAGGAAATGGAGTTCCTCGACATCTCCTCGCTTGGTGTGGCATACCAATATGCTGCCAAGATTAAGCAGAAGTTCAAACAGAAAAATGGAGACTTTGGATCTGCGAATCAGAAGCAAGGGAAAGGTACCACCAAAATGAAAAACAAAGGACCAAGCCAAGGCAGAGTGGCCCAAGATAACCTGCCAAAGCCACAAGCAAAGAACAACACCACGAAGCCAAAAAAGGACACAGGGAAGTGGTGTGAGTTCCATAAGAGCTCCACTCACAACACAAGTGAGTGTCGGGCAAAGCAGTCACTGGTAGCCAAGTTGAAGGCTTCTGAATTGGATGCATGCTCTGAATCTGAATCAGAACTCGACAAGGGGAATGATAGGGGGAAGCATATTATCGATGCGAAGCCCAACGCCACCATTGCCACCATGAAGATCCAGAAGGAGGAACTAGAAAATCTAGAGGAGGCAGAGCATCTCTTCCATTCCAAGATGTGGGTAAAGGGTTCCCCGTTGCAGTTCATTATTGACAGTGGGAGCCAGAAGAACCTCATCTCGGTAGAGGTCATGAAGTGGTTGGGCTTTCCGACCATAGCACACCCACAACCATACACCATCGAGTGGTTGCACCAAGGATGGGACCTTCGCGTCAGCCAACAATGTCACCTTCCCTACAACATCAAGCCCTTCACGGATGAGGTATTATGTGACATTTCTCCTCTTGATGTTTCTCATGTATTATTAGGCCATCCATACTTGTGGAAGTGACATGTTGTGTATGAGTCCAGGCCTCATGCTGTTATTATCACCTTGGGCAAAAAGATGTATAGGATACCGGAGATAGCACCGCCTACCACCATCTCATTGGTTACTGCAAAACAATGCAGTAAGCTCATTTCAAAAACCAGGAAATTTGTTTTCCTGATGATCCGCCCTGAGGGAAAGAGGAAGACTGTGGCCATGACCTCCAGATAGGGCCCCGTTGCACGAAAACAATAGATGTATAGGGTCATGGTGGAGTACAAGGACATCTTCACCTCCCCTGCAGGGGTGCCTCTACATAGCCAGGTCAAGCATCCCATTGATCTGACCCCAGGTGCGTCGCTACCCAATGGACCCATCTATCGGTGCTCTGTTCTGGAGAATGAAGAAATCAAGAGGTAGATTCAGGAGCTGTTGCAGAAAGGTCACATCCAGCTGAGTTCATCACCCTATGGGAGCTCGATTGTGTTGGTGCAGAAGAAGGATGCGACTTGGATACTTTGCATTGACTATCGGGCACTGAACAAGATCATTGTTTGGAATAGGTACCTGATCCCACGGATTGATGACCTTCTAGACCAACTCAAGGGGGAAAAATATTTCAGCAAGATCGACTTGAAGTCGGGGTATCACCAGGTACCAATCGAACCCTCTGATGTGTGGAAGACTGCCTTCAAATCCAAGGAGGGCCTTTTCGAATGGTTCGTCATGCCATTCGGGTTGACGAATGCCCCTGCAACCTTCATGAGGCTAATGGACGGCATCCTATGGCCATTCACCAACTCAATTGTAGTGGTGTACTTGGATGACATTCTGATCTTCAACCAGACTTGGGAAGAGCACCTCCACCACATCCGACAGGTCCTCCAAACACTGCGACAACACAAGTTGTGTGCTAATTTGGAGAAATGCACTTTTGGCATGACCCAGATTCAATATCTGGGATACATTATTGATGAGCAGGGGGTGCATGTGGATCCAGCAAAGATCCAAGTCATTCGGGATTGGCCAACCCCAACCACCCTAACAGAGCTCCGCAACTTTTTAGGTCTTGCCAATTTCTACCGTACGTTTGTCTTGGGATTCTCTCATATCACTTGGCCCCTGAGTCAAGTCACCAAGGGAGGAGCTAAAGAAAAATTATTTTGGTCCGAATCTCAACAGAAGGCGTTCGGGGAGTTGAAGCATCGCCTCTACTCTGCACCAGTGCTCTTATTACCAGACTTGCAACAACCATTTGAGATCAAGACAGATGCCTCTGACTATGCCATTGGGGCAGCTCTTACTCAACATGGGCATCCAGTGGCATATCATAGTGAGACACTTTCCGACACAGTCCGAAAGTATCCTACTTACGACAAAGAAATGTATTCCATTATGCAGGCTTGTCGGCAATGGAAGCATTACATTTTGGGAAAGGAAACAGTCATCCACACAGACCACTGACCCCTGCAGTTCATACAGACACAAGGGAAGTTGTCGAACGATCGCCATCAGAAGTGGTCCACATAGCTGCAACAGTTTCATTTGAACATTAAGTACAATAAAGGCAGCACCAATAATGTTGCAGACTACCTCAGTCGACCACCCATCGTGGCGCTAACCACTATGCTCAACTCTTGTGGGCACGAGACTTCCGATTGGCTGCTTCTCTAAACAAGTGATCCAGAACTCGACCACACATACAATACACTCTTGGAGGGTAAGCAAGTTCCCAATTTTCACCTCCAAGATGCCCTGCTTTGTCACCTGGGACACCTTTGTGTTCCTTCAAGCGAGTGGGCCAAGATGATTTGGGAGGCACACTACATTCGGGTCACTGGGCATTTCGGGGTTGAGAAAACCATGGCAGTACTGCAAAAGTATTTCTATTGGTTGAACCTTTGATAGGATGTCGGGAAGTACATCAAGTCCTGCACTACTTGCGCCATTGCCAAACCGACCATCAAGAAGAAATGCCTCTATACTCTGCTTCCTTCCCCCAGTCAACATTGGGAATCCATATATATGGATTACATGTCGGGACTTCCTTCTACTAAGCATGGAAATGACTGTGTTTTTGTGGTCGTCGACCGATTCTCGAAGATGTCCATTATGATGGCCTGCAAGAAGAATATCACAACAAAAGCCACTGTTAAACTCTTCTTTGAATGAGTGTGGGTACACTTTGGGATCCCACAGTCTATCATCTCAGATTGGGATAGAAGGTTCCTCAGTACATTTTGGTCCAGCCTCTAGTCGATGCTGGACACCAATCTCACCAAGTCCACAACTTTCCATCCGCAAACTGATGGCCAGACAGATGTCGTCAATCAGATGATTGTACACATTCTGTGCATGTACAACTCAAAGCATCCACGCACATGGGATGATATCCTCCCCTATGTACAACATAGCTACAACCAGGCTCTCCATATCTCAACCAGCCACAACCCCTTTCAAGTGGGCTTGAGATTCCAACCATTATGTCCCATTGACGTAGCCATGCCATTTGTGGCTACTCGGGCAGATTCAACCCATGTCTAGTATGAGGCTAACAAGGAAAACAACTTCATTGAGCGCATTCAGCACATCCACCAAAAAGTTCATGACATCTTGGACAAAGCCAATGCTAAGTACAAGGAATGACATGATCAACATAGGGTGCCACACAACTTCGAGGTGGGCGACAAAGTGTGGCTACATTTGCAAAATGAGTGCTTCGTTGGACCCTACCACAAGATTCGCCTACTCCGATATGGGCCATACACCATCACCAAGGCTATAGGGGACAATTCCTTTGAGCTCGGTATTCCACCATTCCTTGGTCTACACCCAGTGTTCAATGTGGACCACCTTCGGCCCTACTTCCACCTCTACTAGACATATCTGACATGGAAGAACAACTCACACCAACAAAGTTAAACCCAGATTGCATGGAATAAGCCACAGCTGATCGAATTATGGACACATAGATCAAGAACACCCGCCAATAGAGGATCCATCTATATCGAGTTATCAAAGTAGGCCAACTCCTTCAGCAGGGCAAGTGGCTCACCAGGGACCAAGTTCAACAGAGGTTTCCTCATCTCATGGAGGAACTCAACGCAATGGGGACCATTGCTTCCTAAGGGGGGAGGAATGATCCAGGTGGATATTGGTGGCCACCCGCCTATTCCACTTGGACCGACACCATTGTTTCTTTCAGTTTTTTCAGTTTCCTCAATTGTAGCACAATTTAGTATTTTTAGCAGTTCTTCGGGTCCTAAACTTCCGGAGTTGTTTTGAGGCCCTAAACGACATTTTTTTGGCATGGATAGTTCAGTGAATATGAGTCTGTTCCGAACTTGATATTCATTGTTAGCAATGTATTCCTCGAATAGATCTTTCTAACGATGTATCATGTGCGTCAAATGGATATAGTATGCCAAAGTTACGACCTCGAGAAATTGATGTACCAATTTACCCCAACGGGGCCCATATTCTGGTGTTTCATCTCCTAGGGTTAGGTTTTTGGATGTTCAGGGTTTTCCATTGTTTCTCAGTAATATAAAGGCCTTTGAGCCTCATTGTAATAGATAGTTCAGAGGCCAGTAGCCGCCACATCTCTTCTCAGAGATAAGCTACCAGCACCCTAGCTAGTTTATTTCCATTCTTCCTGTAAGCATTTTTCAGTCATTTGTTATTAATTAAATGAAGTCTTATTTCCACTGCATCTCTGCATTTATGTGTATTTATGTATTTCATTGTGTTCCTACATAAATCGGGATCACGCGGCCTCGGGGGGAAGAGCTTCCCCTAGCCATATCAGAGGAACTAGGAAACTAGAGCGCAAGATGCAGGAGCAAGGAAGAGGAGGAAATGCCCATCGGAGGGTGAAACAGAGAATTTGTGGAAGGAAGTGAGGGACAATAGAAACTAATCAACCAGAGGGGGAAACAACTAACATAGCCACTCAACGGCAGGACCCATGAGTGGAGGATGCACCCATAATTATCGAGGATATGGGCCGTATTTGTCATAAAATTGAGCTTCTTTGCCACCTTTCCATACCACATGAGAAGGACACGAGGATCAAACAGGCGAGGTGAGTGCAGAACCATGATGTGAATGCCAAGAGAAATTTTCTTGACTGTCGGGAAAAGACAAGGGTTGGATGGTTTAAACCGCATGAGTAGGTGAGGTGGGTGACGGAGGCGGTTGATAGGTATCCGCAGTGCTAGAGGTTAGGTGCAGGAGGGGGTTGGGGACCCACCTACACTTTGAATGCATCCCTAACACCCCTTATGGGGGTTGATAAATGCATAGTTAAAATGGATTTACAATGGTATTTTTATTATTAAAAAATAAATATTTAAATAAAATGAGTTTTGGAATATCATTGATTGTATATTTCCTTATATTTTTATAAAAACCATTAATATTTATAAATTTTTAAATAAATTTTAAATTTCAAGTTTTATTAATAAAAATTAAATATTTAAATAAAAAAAATTTGGTAAAGGGTGTAGTCTAAATTTTTTATATTCGTAGGGTATTTTTTTCTCAAAATTTGTTGAGAAATATTTACAAAGGTAGTTGGAATTGTAGATTTCATGGTGGAGATTACATATTCATGATGTCCTTGTTGAAAAGGTGCCAAATAATTTCCCATGTGGTTGCATGGGGATGGTTGTTTGTCTGAGATTGGCTATTGTAATTTTTCGTTGAATAATAAGAGTATCGATTAT
Organism: Picea engelmannii; assembly: GCA_009831015.1. Taxonomy (NCBI): domain Eukaryota; kingdom Viridiplantae; phylum Streptophyta; class Pinopsida; order Pinales; family Pinaceae; genus Picea; species Picea engelmannii. The sequence continues at coordinate 870,549 of ML779760.1, read as the reverse complement.
CATTGCCCCGTGGTTTTTTCCCATATTGGGTTTCCACATAAATCTATGTGTTCATTGTGTGATTGTTGTTCTCTTTTTTTTGATTCTCAATTAATCTTTCTCTATTTATGCTTCCCATGCCTAACAATCCTAAGATTTATGAAAATGCTAATTCAAATAAAACAATTTCAACAATATAAAATTGCTATTTCACCAAGAATTTATGTAACACTTGGCTTAAAAAAATAAAAATAAATAAATAGTTTACACTAATCTTTTATGAAAAATATAATTTTAAACAAACCGCCATGTATATCAAACTAAAAACATCATAAAATCAATATCAAACTAAGAACATCATAAATTTTTGTTTGATGGAGAGGATGCTTCACAACTTTCGTGACTGATTAGAATCATACATGTGGTAAAATTTAATACAACCATATAAAAAAAACTAGTATAAGAAGAGTTATTGGGTATTCATGCCCTATGTATTTGGAAAGAGAATGCACTATTTTCAAAATTTGTAGGCTAAACATTTTAGAAATGATTATTTTTTCCAGCGACATTCACCTCAAATCTCGCGAGAAAGTGTTAGATTCATATATTTGAGTGATTATTTATATATAATATGAGTGCCACAGGGGTTTTTCATCATGGTGAATCCATTTCTACATTCAGAAATGGATTTTGAATAACAAAAAATAGTGATTTGTGTAAACTTATATCGCATAGTGATTCGTGTAAATTTATATCACCGATTCCGACGGAAAAACCCATTTTGTAGAGCAACTAGACAATGCCTTTTCGAAACATTATTTTGGATTTATTGATTAGTATTAGGATTTGATTAATTTTAATTATAAGAATAAAATAGCTATATTATTTTTTGAATTTTTTTTTTTCAAAATATTAATATGACACAAAAATTTAAAAAAATAATTATCAAAACAGTTTCCTCATCATGAATTAATTAATTAATTATATATCTCCAAAAATAAAATAGTTAGTCTATTGACACATCAATATTGACCAGTGAAAAACCTAAAACATGTACAAATTCAATTCATGATGAGTGGGTTTAATGTTTAAGAACATATGTTTTCTCCTAAGAGGTCACGCGTTCAAATCTAGAGGGGGGTAGGGTATGTATCACTCCGTAGACTTTACCAGTTAACTCTCTAGGAGGAGGGGTCCCTTGTCCAACAAACAAGGGGGTCTCATACACCAATTTGGTGTCTAGCTTAACCATGACCTTAAAAAATAGATTATTATTATTATTATTATTATTATTATTATTATTATTAGAGACCTATAAACATTTGTTTGAAAGCGTCTCACACTTTCCAGAATCTTAACTTTATATGAAAAAAAATACTATCGAGAACATATAATATTTGATTGGTATTTGGAAAGGATGTTAACGTCGAGATGGCGACATAACACCCAACTATTTCCTATAAACTTTTGTAGCCACTACCTTTATATTGACATTCATAAAATTCATATTGACATGAAATAGAGCATGTGAAGTGTCAATGTTTAAAGGACTAGTGATGTTATCTTCAGAATCAGAGAGAATGCATAAGTTAATTTTGAAAATGTTGAAGAGATCTTCTTTGTATTTTTACTTCATTCAAAGGTTCATATTTAGGGTATTTATCTTTACTTGAGTTAAAGGGTATGTTGATTCTTTTAGACTATCAAGGAGTGAATATAGACAAGAAGGATTCAATTTTCAAATCTTCATATTTAGGTTATTTATTTGTTGGTTCTTTTAGACTATCAAGGAGGAGTGAATATATACAAGAGGGATTCAGTTTTCAAGTCTCTTAAGTTGGATGAGGCTTCTCGGTAGTCTCTTCTCTCTTGAAAATAAATCAATATTTTACGAGAACACTTCCTAAGAGGCTTCCAATTGCTCATGAAGTTTTATCAAACAATGAAATTGACTTGGAAATTATGTTGTAGTCAAATAAATAACGTCATAGGTTCATTGATAAACAACTTGTAAAGAGAACTTATTCAACTAGTTGAAGGGAAAGTATATCTTACACAATTATATTAATCAACCTATAATTTTTTTCTATAATGACCATGGTTTTAATTGCAACGGTAGTTTGTAAAGTAATCAAATAGATCATTTTAAACACTAAATTAGTTACAAGGGTTTAATAGTAATCTAGATTGAATTGGATTAGATATTGTGATATAATTAATAAAGTTGGAAATAGTGGCTGAAGTCAAAATCAATGAAAATACAAAGACAATAATACCAAACAATAATTTGAAACAAGGTAAATCAAGACAAGAATGAATCTCAATAAATAAACTAGGTTTTCCCCACCATGGTCACCAAATATGTTGTGGTCAAACTTGTTTTTGAGAGCACAACTTTCTAAGAATCTTGTCTGGATAAGTAAACCCCTTTGGAATACTTTTAATCCATTTTTCTTTCCTTACAAAAGTACAACTTAAACAAGAGTAGGAAGAAAGAAAGCTTAGAGTGCATACATGCCTGCTCAGACCTATAACAAGAATTCCCCCAAATTGAGAGAAAAGGAAGGTTGCCACAACTTTGTCCACTGAAATCACCTCAAGGAAGAAAAATAACTCCCATGTGGATTGACTTGGCTCCTTGAGGGAGCTCTCCCCTCTTCTTCAAAGTCTTCCTCAAAATAACGAAGTTGATCTCTTCCTCTCCTTGTCTTAAAAATATTTCCTCCTTGGTTTTGTTCCCTTGTTCTCTTCTAGGGACTCGAAAGGTCACCATATCAAACCATCATTTCCTTTGGGGGTATCCTTCCCCTTCGAAAATTTATGTTTCCAAACGAATCATTGCACCCCTTCATAGACTCGTTCACTCAAATGAATTGCCGCTCCCCTTCACGGATCGAGTTGCCCAAATGGACCAATGTGCTCATGAACCACCATGCCCCTTGGGACTGATGTGCCCCAACCTTGGTGCACTCCTCATTTTTACATGCCCCAATCTTTCGGTCACTTCATATCTGGGAAACCCCCATGGTGTGTTTGCATGCCCAAGGCACCCATTTTATTAACTCGTGAAATACTTTGGTGCTAGAGAAACCTGGAGTTTCATCTCTTTGAGGACCTGGGTGAGGGTATTTGTGCCCATCTATTCGAATACCTTACATCATGCCCCACCTCAAGTTGTTTTCATCACTGAAACATCCATAAAATCTATTTTCTCTAAGTCTCCCCCTAAAATCTTTCCCCTCATCGCAATTAATTCTGCTAGAAACCCCAAGTTTTGTGTCAAATGGAAACCCCAAGTTATTCCAAAGTAGAAAACCAAACTTTCCCTACGAAGTGGAAAACCCAAGTTTTTCATAGACCAACCAAATTGTACTACACCCAACTCTGCATGGTCTTCTACCTGAGTTAATACAGTCACTTCAACCAACTCCAAGGATGAAAGTAACCCAACTCTGTTGCACTCTCTTGTTGCAATGTTTTTGCCTTGTTGATGATCAGTTCCACTATTGTTATTGCTTCCTGCAACAACCTACTACTTCCCTTATGACTTCAAATTTTCTCCTAAGTGTTGAACTTATGTGATCTTGTTGTTGGCACCCATACTTCAACCAACTTTTCCATGTCTTCGCACATTAATATCCCCCATGTGTTTGACTAATTGGGTAGCTAGGCCATCTATTGCACCCAAATCATGAGAATGCACTTCATCGTGCTCAAACTTAGTCTTTTTTGTTGCATCTCCATCACCCTGTCCAACTCCAAAGACTAAGGAAAGTGTCCATCATTTCCTCACTACTACTATAATCGTTTGATCTTCGTCAAGGTGATCCTCCACAATTTATATGTGTTGCACTTCGAACCTACTAGTGTATGTACTCTTAAGCCCCTTGTCATTATGTTGTTCTCACACAAGCGTGAAGTAGTTGAATGGCTAGTCCAACTATCACACTTCTTGATTTTTCACACCCTCATGCAGAAACTGGTCACTTCCTTTCACAATTCGTTCCATCCGCACAATGATCTCAAACCAAGGAAAGGTCACTCCTTGCCTTGTTTCACTATGAAGTAAACCTAAAAGAAAGTCATCCATGACAACTTTACTCCATTGTCCACCACATGGAATAGTTAGTAAATGCACCAAGAAATGCATGTCCAGACTACCTTTTCCACACTACTTCATCTCCCGATGATGTTATTGTGTCTACCTCTCTATTATTTTTAATGGTTAGGCTTAAACGTTAACCATATTTCCCAAAGGAAGAGACATGATCACACCCAAGTCATTTGTTCATTCTACAATCTCTCTATCCACACAAGCCTCGAAATGAAGGCAAGTCCTCAACTCGCCTCCTTTCGTTAAGTCACCTCTCTCCAACTCAACATATGTGATGAGTGTGGCCAACACACCTACACTCCTCAAACATTCCAATGAATAGTCCAGAGTGATTGAAGTAGAATGCATCACCTCAAAGAACTTTCATGCCTTGGGCATGTTCAAATAAATACTTTTTCTAACTTTAACTAATTGATGCAGGAGCATAGGCTCATGAAAACGAAGTCACCCATGAATTCATCAAAATTGAGAGAATTCAAAGAGACCTAGAGTCTCACACTTGTATAATTTGTTATTTTGTGGAAAATTTGAATAATGGACAAGGATTCTAGATCCTTTCCACTTGTAAAAGATGAGTTAGGGTTTGTTAATGAATAGTGAGTCACTGATGACTCGTAGGGGTCAGTTGAGTTT
>ML779760.1:820768-845372 GCA_009831015.1 Picea engelmannii | reverse complement strand
ACTCAAGGGGGAAAAATATTTCAGCAAGATCGACTTGAAGTCTGGGTATCACTAGGTACCAATCGAACCCTCTGATGTGTGGAAGACTGCATTCAAATCCAAGGAGGGCCTTTTCGAATGGTTGGTCATGCCTTTCGGGTTGATGAACTCCCCTGCAACCTTCATGAGGCTAATGGATGACATCCTGCATCCATTCACCAACTCATTTGTAGTGGTGTACTTGGATGACATTCTGATCTTCAGCCAAACTTGGGAAGAGAACCTCCACCATATCCGACAGGTGCTCCAAACACTGCGGCAACACAAGTTGTGTGCCAATTTGGAGAAATGCACTTTTGGCATAACCCAGGTTCAATATCTGGGATACATTATTGATCAACGGGGGGTGCATGTGGATCCATAAAAGATCCAAGTCATTCGGGATTGGCCAGCCCCAGCCACCCTAACAGAGCTCCGCAGCTTTTTAGGTCTTGCCACTTTCTACCGCAGGTTTGTGTTGGGATTCTCTCATATCACTTGGCCCTTGAGTCAAGTCACCAAGGGAGGAGCTAAAGAAAAATTCTTTTGGTCTGAATCTCAACAGAAGGCATTCGGGGAGTTGAAACATCGCCTCTGCTCTGCACCAGTGCTCACATTACCAGACTTGCAACAACCATTTGAGATCGAGACAGATGCCTCTGACTATGCTATTGGGGCAGTCCTTACTCAACATGGGAATCTAATGGCATATCATAGTGAGACACTTTCCGACACAGTCTAGAAGTATCCCACTTATGAAAAAGAAATGTATTCCATTGTGCAGGCTTGTCGGCAATGGAAGCATTACATTTTGGGAAAGGAAACAGTCATCCACACAGACCACCGACCCCTACAGTTCATACAGACACAAGGGAAGTTGCAGAACGATCGCCATCATAAGTGGTCCACATACCTGCAATAGTTTCATTTGAACATTAAGTAGAAAACAAAAAGCACCAATAATGTTGAAGACTACCTCAGTTGACCACCCATCGTGGCGCTAACCACTGTGCTCAACTCCTATGGGCACGAGATTTCCAATTGGCCGCTTCTCTACACAAGTGATCCATAATTCGGCCACACATACAATACATTCTTGGAGGGTAAGCAAGTTCCCAATTTTCACCTCCAGGAAGCCCTGCTTTGTCACTTGGGACACCTTTGTGTTCCTTCAAGCGAGCATGCCAAGATGATTTGGGAGGCGCACTACAGTCGAGTCACTGGGCATTTCGGAGTCGAGAAAACCGTGGCAGTACTGCAAAAGTATTTCTATTGGCCGAACCTTTGACAAGATGTCGAGAAGTACATCAAGTCCTGCACTGCTTGCACCATTGTCAAACCGACCATCAAGAAGCAAGGCCTCTATACGCCGCTTCCTACCCTCATTCGACCTTGGGAATCCATCTCTATGGATTACATGTTGGGCCTTCCTTCTACTAAGCATGGCAATGACTGTGTTTTTGTGGTCGTCGACCGATTCTCGAAGATGTCCATTATGATGGCCTCGAAGAAGAATATCACAGCAGAAGCCACTGCTAAACTCTTCTTTGAACGAGTGTGGGTACACTTTAGGATCCCAAAGTCTATCATCTCAGATTGGGACAATAGGTTCCTCAGTACATTTTGGTCCAGCCTCTGGTCGATGTTGGACACCAAGCTCACCAAGTCCACAGCTTTCCATCCGCAAATTGATGGCCAGACAGAGGTCGTCAACCGGATGATCGTACACATTCTGCGCATGTACAATTCAAAGAATCCATGCACATGGGATGAGAGCCTCCCCTATGTACAACACAGCTACAACCAGGCTCTCCATAGCTCAACTAGCCACAACCCCTTTCAAGTGGGCTTGGTATTCTAGCCACTATGTCCCATTGACATAGCCATGCCATTTGTGGCTACTCAGGAAGATTCAGCTCATGTCCAGTCTGAGGCGGATAAGGAAAACAACTTCATTGAGCACATTCAACACATCCGCCAATAGGTTCATGAAATCTTGGACAGAGCCAATGCTAAGTACAAGCAGCGACATGATCAACATCGGGTGCCACCCAACTTCCAAGTGGGCGACAAAGTGTGGCTGCACTTGCAAAAGGAGCGCCTCGTTGGACCCCACCGCAAGCTTTGTCCTCTTCGATATGGGTCGTACACCCTCACCAAGGTTGTAGGGGAAAATGCCTTTGAGCTCACCATTCCACCATTCCTTGGTTTGCACCCAGTGTTCAATGTGGACTGCCTTCGGCCCTACTTTCCACCTCTACTAGACACATCCGACATGGCAGAACAACTCACACCAACAGAGTTAAATCTAGACTGCATGGAACAAGCCAGAATTGATCATCTCATGGATACACAGATCAAGCACACCTGGAAACAAAGGATACCGCTATATCGAGTTGTCAAAGTAGGCCAACTCCTCCACCAAGGCAAATGGCTCACCAGGGACCAAGTTCAGCAGAAGTTTCCTCATCTCATGGAGGAACTCAACGCAATGGGGACCATTGCTTCCTAAGGGGGGAGGAATGATCCAGGTGGATATTGGTGGCCACCCACCTATTCCACTTGGACCCCCACCATTGCTTCTTTCAATTGTTCAGTTTTCGCACAGTTTACTATTTTTAGCAGTTTTTTCGGGTCCTGAACTTCCGGGGCCATTTTGAGGACCTAAACGATGTTTTTTTGGGTATGTTGCTCTCGTAAAATATCGTCTAATGATGATATTTTGTCTCAAGCGTTGTAGGCCTTGGATACATCTTTCCAACGAGCTATCGTACGCCCAAAACAGAGATCGTATGCAAAAGTTACGACCCCGAGAAGTTGATGCACCAACTTACCCAAACGGGGCCCACATGACTTTTGGCGCTTCATCTCCCAGGGTTAGGTTTTTGGATGTCTAGGACTTTTGGCATTCCCGTTTATTGTAAAAGGGCCTTCAAAGCCTCATTGTAATAATCTTCTCACGGATGCGAGTAGCGGCCACATCTCTTCTCAGAGATAAGCTACTAGCACCCTAGCTAGTTTATTTCCATTATGTCTGTAAGCATATTTCAGTCATTTGTTATTAATGAAATGAAGTCTTATTTCCGATGCATCTCTGTGTTTATGTGTATTTCTGTATTTCATTGTGTTCCTACACAAATCCGGATCAAAAGGCCTTATTAATATTGACCTTTATTACATTCGAATACATTGATCTACCTATGTGCGGGTTAGGACCTTAACACTGTCAATGAACTTTGAATAGTTGTGTGCCATATTGTCATCATATGGGGGGACTCCAGAGAAGTCTATATCTCATTAGAAAAGAAGAAATTGTAGTAGATATGAATTGTAGTGCCATATTTTCATCATACTCTTCGATGCTTTGTTTGCTTGTTGTGCTTATTAGCTCCTTGTCCAAGGCCCACATGACCCGTAAATTGAAATATGTACCTTCTCTTTATGTGACCCTTGTTATTTTACCACATGACACTGACTAAAATAATAGACATGGTAAAATTAACAACATACATATTTGAATTTACGTGGAGACAAGTGCAACCATTCCACAAACAAACAAAGCAAAGAATTTGCTAACTCTCTCAATAATGGGCCAGTCACACCACTCTAATGCCCCGGTCACACCACTCTATCAATTAACTTTGAATACTTGTGTGTCATATTGTCATCATATGTTGGACTCCACAGAAGTCTATATCTCATTAGAAAATAATAAATTGTAGTAGATCTTGACGAATTTGTTGATACAATTAGAATATCAGTCAAATTTGTAGTAGTCCAATTTGTTGATAGTAGATCTTGAGGAATACAATTAAAATACAATTAGAATATCAATTTGACTGATGAATTATCAGTTATAAGCATTTTAATTGTATAATTGATACCTAAACTTAGTCTTCATCAAACTTCTTTGAAATATATAACTATGTTTACTAATTATATTGTAATTATTAATTTTATAGATGACATTGATTTGAAATTCCTACCCAGTTCCCAAGTCTCCATATGATAAAACAACATACATGATAAAAATACAAAATTCAAAGTTCATTTCTGAATATTGTATGCAAGTCATCGAATTTATCTTGCAACATGATTTCATTTGTGAATAGTGTAGTGGGTCATGGTATTTAGTTTTCAATAGTGTCAATTTTTACAGGAATTTCAATTTAATTGATTTTGCTTTTTGTAAAAGAAATAATATTCATGTCATGGTTTTCTTGAATAATGGTGATGAGTAAATTCGCATTTGTTAATAGCAGCTAATAATGATAGTTTCATTTGCTGATAGGAACCGTTAATAGAAGCCATTAATGATAGTTTCACTTGCTGATAGGAACCAATAATGACACTTTCATTCGTTGATAATAGCAAAAAATTATTGTCTCACTGTTAGTTGACAATTGAGTTATGATAGGTTTTCAAACTGTGTAAAAAAACTTATTCAACAAAAAATGAAGAATGGAACGGAAAAGAAGGTAAAGAAAACACGCGGCTAAACATTATTAAAATGGGATAACAAAATAGAAAATAAATTTAAGAGAATGTGGGATAACAAAATGGAAAAGAAATTTGAGAGAATATGGGATAAAAGTATTACACCATACTTTTAGAATCGGTCCTCCACCTACTCGATTTCTTGTTCAGTGACCTCAGAGAAATTTTTCATGGAGTATTTTCGAGCATCTCATTCCTCTTGTTCCACTCTAGTAATGGCTCCATGTTTCCTCGATGAGGATGCACTCTCGGTTGCCTCTTTGCATTTACCCTTTCTTCCTTTCCCTCATTTTCCTGTTGAGTGACCCATCTCCATTGATCGCTTAAGACCTAGTAACCAACTTAGAAACTTAGAATAAACTAAGGTTATGGTTTCCACTTGTCCCCTCCTCTTCCCTCGCTTGAATAAACTAGGAGTTCCCAACTCTTAGGTCCCAGAGAGGAGTTCCCAAGAAGTACCCAGATTGAAGTACCCACAACCTGACACCTTATCGATTCTTGGCATCCACTCACTCAATTAAAAGCTTGACCCCTTATCGACTCTTGGAATCCAGTCACTGAATTAAAAAGGCCTAAAGATACCTCCTTGCTAACCCACAATTTCCCATCCCAACAGAGCCAAGAGAGTCTCCATTCGTCTCTCCTTATAACCTTCGTTCCCTCCTTGATTTCATAAAGAAATGTCACTACCAGCCTCCCTAGCCAAGATATCGGAAACCTTCCCACATTCATCCATGAGCAGAGGAAGTTGCACTAATTCAACCTTATTATCCTCCTTTGAGACTCCTTTTTTCATCATGATTCTTCCTTTCCTATCCCTATACCTCAATACTCTCCCTCACCTTCAAAATTCTCTCAGATGAATTGGGAGTAATGGAGTTGTACTCCCCTCTGCACAAATCAGAGCTCTCACATTACACTCTAGTCATTTGATCAACTCTTACGATGTCGAGACTCGCATCATGCAATTTGGTGGTGGCTTGCATTTTCGCTTGTGCATCTAGCTTCCCATCATTGAACACCCCATCCAAAAATAAAATTATTAAAATTGAAATTGACAATAAATATAGAAAGCATTTAACACCCCATCCAAAAATAAAATTATTAAAATTGAAATTGACAATATATAGAAAACATTTAAAGAAAATCTTAGGTATACACCACAAATATTAAACTCTTTATTTCTCCAAAACCCTCTATTTTCTAATTGGGTTGTTTATTTTGTTTATTTATATAGAGGTTTTTCAATGTGCATTTTTAATAAGCTTTAAATCTTTGATTGATTGGTTTTTGAGTGTCATTAATTTTTAAATTATTTACTTTAATTAAAATTATTGTTGTGTTCATTGTTTTTTATTTTATTTATTTGTTCACTTTAATTTCTAATTTAAGAAACTTTGCAATTTTAAGTTTTTAAAAAGAGTTTTATTGAAAGCATCTTAAGTCTTTTAACATAACAATATTGGTTGTTAAGTTCATGGTTTTAAAAAGTTGTAATTTTAGTCCTCAAAAAGAAATGGAATGGTTTTGGAAGCACCATTTTTTTTTGTTTTGAATTTAATTTTAAAGTTTTTTGTTACAACATTATGAGTTGTTAAAGTCATTATTCTGAATAAGTTGTAATGTTAACCACACCTCCTCCCTCAAAAAAAAAATAAGACTTGATGATAAGAACACTATTTTTCAATTCATAGGTTGATATAAATATTTTTTTCTCAATAGTATCCATTGTGAAGACCATGATTTCAAACGAATTGTTATTTTAACCCCCAAAAAATAAACAAGTGATTCCAAGAGCACCATTTTTTTTTTATTTGGGGTTGATTTTAAAGTTTTCTTCAAAATGTGTTAGTTTTTAACATCACAGGTTTAAATAAGTTGTAATTTTAATTGCACCCCCTCCCACAAAAAAAAACAAAAAAATCAATCATTATTTTTCAATTTTGGGGTTAAATGTAGTGTTTTCTACCCACATATATGAGTTTCTACAACTATATTTCTCATTTTAACGTCATTGTTCTTGTCAAGTTGGTAACTATGTTTATGTTGAAGTACACTATGTGAAGGTGCATGTCATAGTACTAGTCACATAAATATTATTTACAAGATGAAAAAAGTAGACAGGGTAGTTTAGTCACATGCTTAATAAGAGGTGGCCCTCTTAACCGATTACACATGGCCTTTTCTCAATCCTAACCAAAGCCAACAAGAACCCCTTGGAATTCACTCCCCTTGGAATTCACTATTACAGCAGGTTTATTAAATAACATAATCTAGTTATCAATTCACTTGTCTTTTAATAACTAGAAAGCATACCAATGCTTGGAAATCTATGCTTCTTTATAGGTTCATGGAAATGGTTGGTTTTAGGGTAAATAAACAATGGGATGATGATATCTTTGGTTATAGAAAGATTTTTCACCTTTACATCCTTTATGCTAGATTTAAATACAATCTTTCAAAACTTCTATAAGTCTCTACAAATAGAAGAACACATATTTTTTTTTTTAAGTTTTTTAATTTACTATAAATAAATGAATGAAAACAAAATTTCTTTAAACCTTTATAAGGTTATATATCTCCGATTCTACCTCTTAATTAATAAGATTATCTTTTCCCTAAGATTACTACACTAAAGCATTTAAAAAAAATTACTACATTATAAAACATCAATTCCCAAAGGTGCAGCGGTTAGTCGAACAAGTTTGTCTATTGAGTAAATTATTCTACAATGTTGATTCGCAAATTTTAACTGTTTAGTTATTGTTCATATATAATTATGGATAGTGTCGTGAATTACTTGCGAATGCATAGAGGGGAGTAGGAGGAGCTCCAATACTAATTAGAAACTGGTGGATGGGAAAGGGGTTCAGGAAAGAAAGGGCGTTTTGAAGGTTTTTGCAGATTTGATTTGATTATCAATGGTAATGATAATTGAAAAATCAACACCTTATGTAGCGATGATATCCCTGCAGTTTGGATACGCGGGCATGGATATTATCGGCAAAGCCTCTCTAAACAGAGGGATGAGTAACTTTGTGCTTGTACTGTACAGGCAGGCCATCGCTACAGTAGTCCTTTCTCCTTTTGCCTTCTTCCTTGAAAGGTATTCAGGCAGGTCCCTACATATTGCTAACATTTCATGTCTTTACATATATTCAGGTTGGAATCATGAATGGGTATACCATTCAAGGTTTTAAACTACCTATTATGTTTTTCCAGTTTTGCACAAGAGTCTGCGTGATAGGAACTGTTCAAGTTCCAATCATGGGTGGGCCGTTCAAGGTTTCAAACTGCCATGCAGACTCGTATCTCTAATCATGAAAGTGCAGATTGAAATTAGGAACAAATATATGGATCATGGTTTTACCATGACTTCTTTAATTCTTCGGTCTGTCGCTTAATAGTTGAGACTAAGTACTTAAGGTGTTCGACTTTATCTAATTAGTTTCGGTCCTTCCAAACCTAGCCATTATCCCTTGAATTTATATATTATATATTAAAAAAATCAATAATCTTAATAGAATGCTTGATTTGAATGTTATTTTTCCTATTTGTATGTAGATATACAACTAACACAGATACATTGAAGGAAGGTGCGACCCAAACTTACATTTTACATATTCTGCCAAAATTTTGTACTGGGCTTGTTAGGGTATGTATCATTTATTTTTCATGGCGGGCTGCTTATTTTTCATATCATTCCTTTCATTTCTAGTCTGTGAACATTTACTTAGAAATAATGGAATAAGAGTCAGTTGTAAGAGTCCGTTGCAAGCGTAGTGAAATTCTACTTCACTTAATGTAGATCCTCACCTGTGTTTGTCCTTACCAAATTATAAGTTGGTATGACAGCCACTGAAGTGAGGAGCCGTAGAGTTGTGTCAATTTCAAAAAGTCCGAAGGTCCCTCCTCTGAAAAATTGCGACGACATACTACGGAAAACCTAAAATTTCAGCACTTCAACTGAGTATTACAGTGCGGAAATCTTGAACGATACCCGCACTCCAAGTGCATCGTGAGGTGCAGACTCGCCGCACTCTAAGGTAGCGTGAGGTGCGGAAATGTGTGTGTTTGCACAGGCCGCGTGGATTCGAGCTGGAGAAGGGAGATCCGTCAGTTTTTTGGTAAATCCGTGAGTTTTCTGCTGAGTCGTGAGTCCCTTGCATTGTAGGCATTGGAGATCCATAGTGAGATCCGAGCTTAGTCGCGTGGAACGTGAAGGAGACGCCACTTTTGTATGGTGCGTAATACCAATCTGCTTGAATGGGTGAGAGTTTGTTTCAGGCAAAAAAAAATATTTTGAGTTAAAAAAAAGTGAGCTAAGGAATGCGTAAGCTTTAGTAAAGCATAATTTTTTTTGGAGCGTTGAAAAAAATCGTGATTGGTATTGTATTAAGGGAGCTGTTTATTGCCTTTGTGGGAAGCTTGAGCTTTTTTATATGTGAGTTTATTTTTATATGTGAATCTTTGAAGAGTAAGGAAGGAGTTACTCTTATGCATATGAGGATGCCAAATGATTTAAAGGTGGATATAAGTGTGTATTAAAAAAAAAAAAGGAAAAGTTTTTTTTTAAGAAATTTATATTTTTTTAATATATGAAATGGTGTTAAGATTTTCTTATATTTGTTTTAAGAAAGCCAAGAACAGAGGTTGAGATGGATTGGCGGTTTCAACACTTGACGAAAGTTTGATATTTTTGGTGATTCACCACCTTCAGGATTGAAGTGTGCTTGGTGATACAATGATCCATTAGCAGATATGGCAAATCCTCTGGCGGAGACCTACCTCAACGAAGCCAACAAGTTAGAGGGCTCAAATTTCATTAACTAGAAATTCAAGATGCAGACCCTGATGGATGGGTACAGTGTCTGGACCAATGCGAAGGAAACTGAAGCAAAACTTGTTGCGATTGCAAGTGAAACAGCAGCACAGATCCAAGATTGGGAGAAGCGTGAAAACAAGGCCAAGGTACAATTGCGTATTTCTGTTAAAGATAGCATAATTCCACATATTAGAGAAGCTAATACCTCTGCTGAAACGTGGATAGCACTTAAAGGCTTGTATGAAACTAGAAACACAAATCATATTTTGTTCCTGAAAACTAAATTGCTAGGCATTAAGATGGATGGAAATGAATCTGTTAGTTCATTTTTCGGTCGCATAAAAGAGGTGAAAGACGAGCTAGGAAATATAGGGGAAACAGTTTCCAACATTGATCTTGTCACTGTTACCTTAAATGGTATGCTATAAGATTATCAGATGTTCATAACAGGTCTCACAGCAACGTAGAAACCTCCTATTTTTGAAGAACTGATAGGTATTTTGTTGCAAGAGGAAGAGAGGCGTGGGAATTTGAAGCCTTAGACTACAGGTTTGGTAGTGTGGTCAAATAAGAGATCTGGGAGAGGGAGATCAGGAGACAGAGGCATAGTAGGCAGTTAATGGCAGAGAGGTAGTTCATCGCAGAGAAGACAATCTCCAAGGCCGAATCAAGGTATAATCTCCAAGGCCGAATCAAGGTATGCAATTTAATAGGAACGAGTCAAAGAGTTGTTTTTATTATGGTCGACCTAGACATATTGTTAAATACTATCATAAGAAGAAGAGTGATGAGGCTAGGAATAAACCTAGAACACATTTAGGTCATTATGCAGAAAAATATTCAAATCATGATTTTAGATTGTTTATTGTTAGTGATGATATTGATGAACCCCTGAATTTTGATTCACAGGATCTTAGGTTGTTTGTGTCTAACGCTGCTTTATCTGCTGAAATGGATAATATTGATGCTTGGTTTGTGGATTCTAGAGAATCAGTACATATGACCTGTAATAATAAATGGTATGCTAACTTTAAAGAAACACATAATGGTACCAACATATATCTTGGAGATGACCACGCTCATCAGATCAAGGGATACATAGACATTCTTGTGACATTGTCGAATGGTACTATTTGTCACATTCAGAATGTTGTGTATGTACAAAGGATAAAGAAAAAAATGATATTTCTTTCCACCATCAAATATTAGAGCTTGAAGGTTGAATTCTTCAATAATTATTGCATGGTGAAGGATCTGTTGGACCAATTCAAAATTGTTGCAACGGGAGTCAGAGTAGGAGGCCTATACAAACTTGATTTTACCAACAAAGCACATCACACACTGACTTCTACAACTATGCCAACAAAGATTCTTTGGCATCAAAGGTATGGCCACATCAATCATCAAGATTTATTGTTATTACAGAAAAAAAATATGGTTGAAGGACTTCCCATGTTAAAGAATGAGAATGTTGCTTGTGATGGATGTGCATTAGGAAAGATGCACAGAGATGAATTCCCCTCTAATCATGATAGGAAAAAGAGAGATGTGTTAGACCTTGTGCATACTAATGTTTGTGGGCCTATGCAGACTAGGTATTTAGAAGGTGCATTTTACTTTTTGTTATTTATTGATGACTGCACGAGATACACATGGGTTTATTTCCTTAGAATAAAAAGTGACGTTTTCGAGTACTTTAAGGAATTCAGAACCGTGGTGGAAAAGAAGATAGGAAAATCCATCAAAATCCTTTGTTCAGATCAAGGGGGAGTGTATAAATCAAGGGACTTCATCAAATATTGCAAAGATCATGGAATAGTACAACAATTTATAGTACCTCACACTCCACAATAGAACAAAGTCGTTGAAAGGAAAAATAGAACTCTGGTAGAGTGTGCACACAGTATGATGAAAGGTAAGAATCTCTCAAATGTATTTTCAGCTGAAGCCATAAATATTGCAGTTTATTTAAAGAATATGAGTCGAATAAGGTGTCTTGATAATGTTATTGCTTTCGAAGCCTTGTATGGTTCCAAACCTGTAGTTCATAATTTGAAAGTATTTGGGTGTAAGGATTTTTCTCATATTCCAAAGGAGAATAGGAAGAAATTGGATGTTAAAGCCATTAAATGTATTTTTATTGGCTGCTGTTCTAAATTCAAAGCATAAAATTTGTTTGATCCTTCCACTCACAATGTATTTGTGAGTAGAGATGTACTTTTCCATGAGCAGGAAGTAGGAAATCATGACAACAATAGTCATGAGGAATGACATAGAATTCTTGATGAAGGAGTTAAAGAAGAGCAACAACAACCATCACAACAACAACCACCACAACAACAACCACAACTGCAGAAATAGCTGCACGAAGGACTCTGTGATATAGACACTTCAAGCAGACATAGTTCACCTAGAGGTGAAGACAGATCTTCACAAAGTAGGGAGGAAGAGAATCAATTGATAAGATTTTCACGACATGTTCGAATCCCTGAGAGGTATAGAGACTATGCCCTAATGAGTAGCATTTCAAATGTCATAGAACCCATGATTTTTAATGAAGACAATGAACATGATGAATGATGAAATGCAATGGAGGAAGAATATGAATCTATAATGAAAAACAATACTTGGGAACTGACTTAATTTCCTAAACATAAGAAGCCCATTGGATGCAAATGGATATGCAAACCCAAGTTTAAATCAGATGGTAGTATAGACAAATATAAGGATAGATTGGTTGCAAAGGGGTATTCACAAACATAAGGTATTGATTATGATGAAACATCTGTACCAGTAGCTAAATTGAATATTATCAGATTGTCAATTGCTTTAGGTACAAAGTGACATTGGAAGCTACACCAATTAGATGTTAAATCTTCAGTTTTGAATGGTGAGTTAAAGGAGGAGGTTTACCTTACTCAACCTGAAGGGTTTGTGGAACATGGGAAAGAACACTTAGTGTGCAAGTTAAAGAAAACATTGTATGGACTAAAACATGCACTTAGGTCATGGTATGAGAAGATATACTGTTTGTTTCTTCAATAAGGTTTTATGAGGAGCAAAAGTGATCCAAATCTGTATACCAAATTTGATGAGCAGGGGTATATAGTATTGATTTCCTTGTATGTTGATGATTTGATAATTACATGAAATGCATAGAAATTAATTGATGAAATCAAGGAGTAGTTGTCACAAGTTTTTGAAATGAAAGATCTTCATGAGTTACATTACTGCCTAGGTCTTGAAGTTTCGAGAAATACAGGCCAAACTTTTGTTTGTCAGAGTAAGTATGTCAAAGAAATACTTAAGATATTTAAAATGGATCAGTGTAAATATTCTATTGTTCCCATGTAGCAGAATGTGAAACTTTCTTTTGATGATGGTTCGAAGGAGGTGAATGCCACAATGTATAGATAGATGGTTGGTAGTTTGAATTATCTCATCACAACCAGACCTGATATTGCATATTTTGTTAGTATGTTAAGTCAATTTATGGAGAAACCTATAAAATCCATTTGAATGCAACAAAGGAAGTACTCAAGTATCTAAAAGGAACACTTGATTATGGTATTAAATATATTGATGCATCTGATATTGAGTTGTCAAGTTACTCAGATTTTGATTGGGCTGGCAATCTGGATGAACGAACATCAACCACTAGATATATGTTTAGCATTGGATCTGGGTTTGTTTCAGGGAGAAGTAAAAAGAATCCTATTGTATCTTTGTCTTTTACTGAAGCACAACATAAAGCCTTGTGTGCAACAACTTGTGAAGTTGTTTGGTTTAGAAGACTTCTTCAAGATGTTGGAGAAGAACAAAAGGAACCTACAATGATCAAATTTGATAATCAAAGTTCAATCAAGCTGGAAAATAATCTGATTTATCATGCAAGGAAAAAGCATGTTGATGCTCAGTTTCATTTTTTTAGAGAAAAGTTGCAGTCAAATGAAATAGCTCTTATGTATTGTAATACTAGTGAAAATGTTGTTGATATTTTCACTAAGCCTCTTAGAAAGATTAAGTTTGAGTTGTTTAAGAAGATGTTAGGTGTAGAAGTCAATCCATTCTCCATTAAGGGGGATACTTTGAAATAATGGAGTAAGAGTCAATTGCAACAGTTAGTAGCGTAGTTGCACTCTACTTCACTTAATGTAGATCCTACTTATATGTGGTTTGTTGTAACCGACTAAGTAGACTCGTTTCATATATATAATGATGTAATACGTTTTCATTCAATAATATAGATTGTGAGCTTTGCATCACCTGTATTTTCTCTTTCCAAATTCTAAGTCATTCTTGGCGAGAAATTTCAATTAAATATGGAACATTCTTAATGCATGGCCATAGACCATTGATAGAAAAAAAATTCTACTACCTGGGTTTGAAATTAGATTTTGCGACATATGCATTTTCACTAAGTAATGTAATCTCATGTATCACTTTCTCCATTGCTCTCATGTTCATGTAATCAAATCGCATTGTTCCCTCCGAACCTATACAATAAAGATGCAGACACTTGTCCATTTTTATTTTCACTGGTGTGATGGGAAATTTTTATTTGGGTAGGATGGAGAGGGTGAATATAGAAAAGCTATGCGGTGGAGTGAAGTTGGTGGGAATGATCGGTTGTGTAGGGGGAGCAATTTTGATGACGTTATACAAAGGTCCTATTCTTCATATGTTTTGGTCTTCACATCATCAATCCCCCAAGGATAACCAGACTCTATGCAAGCACCAACTGCCTCTGGTAATATGGATTCGATAATGGGTTTTCTTTTGATCATTGTCACCACTCTTGAGTGGTTTCTCTTATTTGTCCTACATGTGATTATATATTTTTGACAAATATGCTTCTGAAATTTAATAGAATTTTGTTTAGAATACATATACATATATTAAACATAAATTAGGTAAGTTGAGAGTTTAGTTAGGATTTAACGATTTGCATGCCCTTAATTAATTTATCACCTTTTATGCAAGTCAAGAGAATCCAAACACCATCGTAGCTTCTCTAACAAAACTGGTTTCATAAACATGTTTATAGAATTCACTTTCATATGGACCTTTTCCAGATCCACTCCACCTTCATCAACAACATGTCTTACAAAATGGTAGTTAACAGAAATATGTTTTGTCTTACTATGATAAGCTGGATTTCTAGCCAAATGAATAGCACTTTGACTATCAGAAAATACTTTCACCTTGTTCTGCATCCTTCCAAACTCACCCAAAAAACCATGTAACCAAATTGCCTCCTTGGATGCATGTCAAAAAACCATATAATCTTCCTCAGTAGTGGATAAAGAGACTACATTTTGAAGCTTTGACATCCAACTAATATGTCCTCATGCAAGAGTATATACATATCCTAAAGTGGATCTCCTTTTGTCGAAGTCACCTGCAAAATTTGACCTTACAACAGGTAATCAAATCACATGCATGCAAGGAGGAAATTTGGTTACATGGTTTGTTGGGTGAGTTTGGAAAGATGCAGAATAAGGTGAAATTATTTTGTGATATTCAAAGTACTATTCATTTGGCTAGAAATCTAGCTTATCAAGGTTATGTCTTTACCTCAAAGATATGGACAAGAGGAGATCCACTTCAGGATATGTCTTTAATCTTGAAGGAGGACCTATTAGTTGGAAGTAAAAGCTTCAAAATGTATTCTCTTTATCCACTACTGAGGCATAATATATGATTGCTTCACATGCATGCAAGGAGACAATTTGGTTACAGGGTTTGTTGGGTGATTTTGGAAGGATGCAGAACAAGGTGAATGTATTTTGCGATAGTGAATGTGTTATTTATTTGGATAGAAATCCAACTTATCATAGTAAGATGAAGCATATTTCTACTAAGTACCATTTTGTAAGATAGTTGTTGATGAAGGTGGAGTGGCTCTCGAAAAGGTCCATATAAAAGTGAATTTTGAAGACATGTTTATGAAACCGGTTTTGTTAGAGAAACTACGATGATGTTTGGCTTCTCTTGTCTTGTAGAAAACATGATAAATTAATTAAGGGCATGATATATTAGGTAAATTCTTGTCAATGTGGAGATTGTTAGATACATTCCAACAATTTCTTCATGCGTTCACATGCACATGCATGCGACTATGTTAATGCACATGCATGCAATCTATTTATGATTTGTTCATGTAACTATGTGATCTATTCATGATCAGTCTATGTAATTGAGTGATAGATGTTATATATGAGAACATACCCATAGAGGTGAAAGTACAATGTGAGTGAAAATGTGTGCAAGGTGTGTAGAGAGCACAAAGTGTGTGTGAGGAGAGGATGATTGTATGTTGGTGTTGGCTATTGTAATTATCTCTTGAATATTAAGAATACCCAATATCGTTCCTCATGGTTTTGTCCCGCATTGAGTTTCCACATAAATCAGTGTGTCAAATTGTGTGATTGTTGTTCTTGGTTTTATGCATGTTTAATCTTTCTTGTTGATGCTCTGTTGTGATTCCGCTGACCAACATCCTCCACACAAAATTAAATAGAAAGGAAACTACTATTTTCTTCATATTCTTATTATCCCTCATAATTCCTTTCATAGAAATGTTTTGAATTGTCAACTTTCTTTCAAAATGATTAAAAATACACCAATCGTATATTATACAACTATATAATATTGCTATTAGTATCAATGTTCTTAACATTAGCTTTCTCAATTCTAAATTCTAAAACTAAATTTTCTTACATTTATTTTAGATAAACAGAGAATCTTCAGACCTCTTACTTCAAGATTCTCACACAAAAATTTCATTAAAAACAAAATTTTCACCATTTACAACATGGTAATATCACTTTGATGACTTCCTATGACTCTAATTCATGATTTTGATTGTGCAAGCTACAGTCCTCAAAAAATATTCAACTCAACTTTCACTTGCGACCTTAATATGTTTTCTAGGGACATTGCATGCTACAGTTCTAATATTATCTTTCGTACGTGATTATTCAAAGTGGGAGCTAGGGTGGGACATCAACCTTTTAAGTGCAGTCTACTCTATAAGTTTTTTGCTTCTTTTGATCGAACATGAATTCAAGATTGGGAGTTTTCGTAATTTATTACGTAGAGTACTTAATATTGTTGGGTGTAGGGAGTGGTATCATCAACAATTGCATATTATGTGCAAGGTTTCTGCATGTGCGTAAAATGACCTTTATTTTACACATAATTCAGCCCGTTGATGATGATAATCGTGGCAATTATGGGATCCGTTATTCTATCTGAGGACATCTATCTTGGCAGGTTTGTCATTTCTTAGAACTCTTCAAATTGAAATGGAGATTAATAGTTGCTACAAATAGCATGATTTAAAGTGCTAATTAGTTGCATTGATCCACGGAATACAATGTGCTAGGAGAAGGGATGAAATTTGACGAGAAATTTGCCCATCACGGGGTGATTTTCTCGTCAAATACGTTAAAAACTTTCAACAAAACGTCAACATTTTTAGTTAAATCTTTCAAAACGAGATCTGATTTGTGGAAACCGTCAAATTTGATGGGTTGTTGGGATTTAAAATTCCAACCCCGGTTGGGAGGATTTATGATTGTAGTAGGGCTATGCGATGTTTTGTGGGAAAATTGAAGGATAGTAAATTCTCAATGAATAAAAATTGTTCGTAAGCGCTTCCCAACTCTCAAGAAATACTCCCCAAAAATGAAAATAAGGCAGATGACATAGAAGTTGGCGCCAACCAACCCATGAATAAGGGACTTGAACCTCATCTTTCGAGGAATTAGAGAGTGAATTTTTTTAGTTTGGCATATGATTATGTAGATCTACTGAAACAAGACGGGTTGCAGAGCAACAAGTCCCTGCCTTTATGGCAGTGGTGTCACTGCTTGTAGTTTCAGTGACTCGTTTTCCAATATCAGACATTAGTTATTAGATATGAGCCACATGTGACATCATTGGACACATTAGTTATCATCAATTAGTTATTATTTTCATTATACAACTGACCTCTAAAGGTATGACAGTTAGCCTAACAAAACAAAGTGTTGCGGATTGTCTAGACTTAATATGCAATGATTATCAGATCTATGTAATTTGTTTTCTGGTCAACAATCTATCCTTGTTCCCACACTAGGAAATAATTTCAACTTGCAAGTCGATGCTCCATTCAATATCTAACAGTAACTTTCACAACAGACATAATCACACCACACACCCGATCTGGCCAATCTTCTTCGAAGACTGATACACTCATTCCAAAGTAGAGAACATTCCCTCCTCCTTCACAGTTTCAACGTTTAGGAACCAACCACTGTGATATGGAGTATCAAATGTCGTTGCAAAGTGAATAAATACTATTAGATCTAAAATTCCATCAAATTTAATAATCTCTATATCTGGTGTGCAATATTTATGATTCTACCACATCCATGTGTTAGCATCAAAGTGAAATATGGACTCTTATGCAAAGAACCAAGTCGTGTCCATGTGTTAGTGTAAAAGTGACATATGGGTTTTCATGCAAAGAACCAAGTGTGGCATACTCGTCGAATAGTGAGGGGAACTGGAATCAGACTACAACCCAACGATTGGAACAGATAGAGGAAACCAAAGTTCAATTGTTGTGGGGGATATCAAGTTGAGCATATCAATGGATATCTTCTCTAGAGTTATGGCATGGAAATGAATCCTTTAGTCGTGCTTCTAAAACACCATCATACATGGAATCATTAAACCTTGGACGCTTTGTTGGAAGAGATATATGTTGTATGGTAAAAAATTTCCCAGAAGAAACTGAAATATTTATTCAATAGAATCTGGAATTTCGGCAGTCAGGTAGCTATCCCTTCCGCCACCAACTATATTCAGTAGAATCTGAAATTTCAACAGTGAGGTAGTGAGTGCTTCCGCCACCAGCCCCATAGGCATCATCGAAGCACCCTCTATGAGCTTGGATGCCAATTCAAAAAACACACACATAATCAAATCACTATATGCAGGAAGGAAGAAGGAAACGAAATAACAATGCAATGGAATGAGATAAAGCAATGACAGATCCTTCGTCATCGAATATGAAGATGATAGCTGAGATGAACTCCACTTGAGAATATTTGAGAGTGTCCAGGTGGTAGGCCTCCTCAGACCTCACCACTTCAACTCTTTGGAATGGGTATGGCATCATGGCAGCCTTGAATTTTCCACACGACGAAGACAAATGGTTTTATTCTTCATCTCTATGGTGGGAGAATGAGCAGGGAGTGTTGTTTATATTGGCATTAGTGGCCTTTATTCCCAAACAAGGGCCCGTCATCCTTACAGTGACAACTATACCTAAGTGGGAGACTAAGAGCATCAGGTCATAACGCCACACGTGCTTCTAATATCAACACCAAAAAAACCTCAGATGAAACTTTCCATTGGAATGAATTTATGATCATCAATCTTTGACAGATTGGCTCTGAGTATCTCTCCTCCTTTCAACTTCAGGCAATTTTTGAAGTCAGGGGGTTGATCCAGGGCCATTGAAGTGTGTTGTGGCTCGGTCCAAGGATAAAAGGAAGCAATATAGAATCTGGAATTTTGACATTCAGTTAAGAACCTCATCCACACTTCTAAACTAAGCACCAAAAAACCCTTAGAAGAAATTTTCCATTGGATTGAATTTATGAGCATCAATCTTCGACTGAGTGGCTGTGAGTATCACTCAATTGTGAGTATCACTCCTCCTAGAAACTTTGGGAAATTTCTGAAGTTAGGGGTTCGATATGGTGCCATTGAAGTGTGTTGCCGCTCTGTCCAAGGATAAAAGGAATAAATAAGCAATGAATTAAAATGATCACTCTAAATGGACGATACCTCCACAGCTCGACTGCCTCAATAAATGATCAACAAATGAATAACCTCCTGTGAGATACTTATTGTTGGAGAAGGAAACGTAATTCATTCAAATATTTATGTACTTCCTCTTAATTCTATTCCAAAAAACTCTGACTATATAAGGAGACAATGTATTAGGGAATATTTTAGTAATTTACCATATAGCTAACTTACAAGTGAAAATTGTCCTATCTTTCAGCTGTTGATTCTATCTTTTCAACTGTTGATTCAAATAGTAGAATGTCTATCATATTGAACATATGAGGGATGGATTCCCTTTGAAGCTAACACACATGTGTGAGAAAGTTTGGGAGAAATCTTGGAGGCTAAACCAATAATTCTGAGAGAAATAACCTGGGAATGTTGCAAAAACAAGAAGGCCAAGGTAACAAACCGAAAGGATGGAGAAGCAACATATTTTCATGGTGGTGTTGGTTTGCATGTTGCTATAGGTGAAAGAGGTATATCAAGGTAGATCAAAGGAATAATAATTGAGGCAAGGGATATGAAATATTTATTACAACAAACATTTAATATGAAGAATTAATGCTAGCCTCATTACTAGCATTAATTTGTTGGGAAAAAAAGCTACCTAAATGTGTGCACGAAAAACAAAGATAGACTAGGATATTGTCCAACGTTGCCTCAAGAAGAGGCCAAATAAGAGGGAAAAGTCAAAACTTAGTCTCAAACTCACTTGTGATTGCTATTCTAAAATCATTCACCAACAACACAGTATTTCTAGTGTAAATCAAATCATCTACATGTAAGTATATAATCAACATTTCATTCTTAAGGTTCTACTTGACATAGAGAGTTGGCTCAATTTCATTTTTGTTGAAGCCATTTTTATGAAGGTACTTCAACATATTTTTTCATACTAAGTTCTTGGATCTTGCCTAAGTCCATATATATCTTTCTTCAAGTTGTAAAATTTATGTTCTTGGCTTGCAATTGTTGGAATATTGGTTGTTGTCATTGATCTCAACCCTAGTCATGGGTTTTGGACCGCAAGACTGATGAAGGCATTTGGACATGAAGGAAAATGCACATTTAGATACAAGAACCATGGATGGATAGTATACATCATTTTGTTTCCGGTGATATGTGGCACGTCACATGGATCCTCATGGTTGAGGAGAAATGAATTTTTGAAGATGACAAAGTGAATTGAAGAAGTACATGTAGGCCCTCAAGATAATTAAAGAAAAGAATTACAAAATAAGAAAGTGTCAAGGACGCCCTAATGTCAAAAGGAAGTGACATAAATGTTATAAATAAATATCATTATACATTCATTTTATACACAAGTCCAATTTCATAGGAAATCAGAAGTAAAGAAGGTCGGATTTCAAGGGAGGATGAAGTCTTTTGGCGATGTGTTCTGAGGTATGTTATTTTCAAGTCATCTTACCATTTTTACTATAACTTTTTTTCTAGAACGATTCAGATGGTTAAATTGATATGGTATTGAGAAGACATATCAAGGTACCTTTGGTAAAATTTTTATCTCTTGATTCACTATAATTATGGAGATACACTCTGTGGAAAATAGGGTTTTTGACCCGTCTTGAAGCTAGTCAATAAGCAGGTGTTTCGAGTAAAACAATCACAACATATTCAAAGAGAATACAAATGATGTGGGAAAAATTGCATTTGAAAGAGTATGGACTGTAGTTTCTTGTGTGATAGTTTCAGAATCTGATGTTAAATATTGAGCACGGGGAATTCTGTACAAGTTCGGTCTCCTGAATAAACCAAAATTGAACAAGGTCTACCATTCTCTCTATAACTTCTTTTTGGGGAGGATTTAAGGAGTGAAACTTTGAGAAGTTTCAGAGAATAAATTGAATAATATTATCTACAGGATCATAGTGTTCCAAGAATTGAATAATTGTAGAAATTGAACAAGTCTCAGGAAGCATTATCAGGTTCTATGTGATGGTTGGTTGATGGTGATGATTTAATGTGAAGTTTTATTATCTCTTGTATATTCTTGGGTGGAAGGAAGGGGCAAGGATGGAGGGTTCAACTCTCTCTCGATATTGGAGTATTGTATCTTCTTGTTGGAGGTTTATCCCTCCCTTTACATTTGGAAGTTGTAGCTACCTTTGGAAGTCATTACTTCCCTTGAACAATAACTATTGAATATTTCTCATATATTGTGCATGGTGTATTGTGCTGTATTGGTGTAACTCTTATACTATTGTTCATTTCTCATTGGATATAATTGAATGGCTTAAGTATAAGTTTAAAAAGGTTTTAAATTGTACTTGATACTGATTCACACCCCTCTCAGTATCAACAATTGGAATCAGAGCAGGTTGCCTTCAGAACAATTTAACCACTGGAAGGAAAATCCTGAGCAGAGATAGATGACCATGAGCACATTTCAAATGGGATTCAGAAATCTGATGGAAGAAATTATGCATACTGGAGTGATAGAGTGAAAAATTACCTAACGGATTTGGGAGTAGACATTTGGTACTCAATTGTAAATGGCTATGTAATCCCTAATAATGCTCCAACCAATCCAAATGATAAGAAGCTTATGAGTTGTAATTCAAAAGCCAGACATGTTATTCTAGCAACATTGGCACCAACCATTGCTAGCAAAGTGATGGGTTTTATCACTGCTAAGGATTTGTGGGACAAACTCAAGAGCATCTACGAAGGTGATCCAAAAGTTAAGCAGGTCAAGCTTCAACGACATAGAGAAGAATTTGAAAATTTCAAGATGAATGAAAAGGAAGATATTGCAACCTATTTTATTAGAGTTGATGAAGTTGTTAATGCTATCAGAGGATTAGGTGAAGAGATTGATGAATCCTTGGTTGTACAAAAAGTGTTGAGATCACTTCTCTTGAAGTATGATGCTAAGGTCTCCTCCATTGAAGAAACTATAGAATTGACCAAAATGAAAATGGATGAATTACATGGGTCTCTTATAGCATATGAAATGAGAATGGGTATAGAAAGTGACCAGCCAAAGAATGAAGCAGCCTTTAAATCCATAAAGACAAAAGACAAGGATAACGACCTTGATGAAGAAATAACAAATTCTGTAAGAAGGTTCCAGAAGGGAAATGGAAGATACAAAGGTAAGTCTCCTCTCAAATGCTTTAACTGTGGTAGAATAGTACATATTGTTGAAAACTACTACTATAAAAAGATAAGTCTCAACAATAAAAAGAGATTCTACTCCAAGGATGATGACATCTCCTCAGATGAGAGTGATGAAGAAGATAATGATGGAGGAGAGGTCTTCTTCATAACCCAAGAAACTCAGGATGATGATCACAAGAATTCTAAAGAAGAAGAAATCATTTGTGAAGAAGATTCAGATGAAGAATCCAACCTTGATTCCTTTTGGGGATACAAAGACAATGCAGAGAGTGAACAAGAAGATGAGAATATTGAAAAGTTGAAGTATGTTAAAACTGAAAATAGAAACCTTAGAAAGACAAACATAATACTAAAAGGTGAATTGAGTAGTTGTGAAGAAGAGAATTACAAGATTGAAAGGACCATTAATAGCTTGAAGAAACAATCAAAATATTATGAGAAACTGAAAGAAGAATTGGATCACATAAAAGGGGAGCTCCTATTGAAAACAAAAAAGTTGAAGAAGTTTGAAAAAAACACTGAAAAAATAGATGAGATCCTTAGCATTCAAAGATATCCAAACGAAAAGACAGGAATAGGATACAATGATAGTTTGAAGACAACAAAACAAGAAAAGGAATTTGAAAATGATGAAACCAACATTCTAGAACAAGTTGAACAACAAGATAGGAGACTATAATTCAAAAGGAATGAGACATCAAGAAGATCCTCTCCCATCTTGTATGAAATCAATCATTATGAAGGAAACTACAGAAGAATAGATCATGAACCTAGATGAACCACACCACAAAGAAGATCACTTACACCCAGGTATCAAAATTTATTTCTTGGGCATTGTTATACTTGTGGAAACTTTGGATACAAGGCAATCAATTGTAGAATCAATGAAAGGAATAACTATGCAAGCTACATGAATGGTGAAAATAGTAGATATGGAAATGTTCGTAGACCTGTCAACATAAATTATAATCCATTTGACCCAGTAATGGATCAAAATATTGTATGTTACAAGTGCAATAATCTTTGTGACAAAGCACAAGATTGCAGGGAGATGAAGGAAGATAATCATGTGCCAAAAGTCTGCATACCAACTACAACATGGAAAATGAAAGAAATTCCACACAATGAAAATTGTCGAATAGCATTGGTTCCTAAAGAATGAAAAGAAGAACCTGAATGGTTCATAGCCAGTGGGTGCTCATCTCATATGACCAGAGATCAAAGAAAATTTGTCATCTTGAAGAAAAACTGTGGAAATGTTGCATTTGGAGATGACTCATCTACCAAAATTATTGGAAAAATAACTGTAAATATTGGAAGTGAAAATATAAAAGCAGGAAAAGTCCTATTGGTTGAAGACTTGAAGAATAATCTACTCAGTGTTAGTAAAATGTGTGATCAAGGATACACTCTTACGTTTGACTCCCGAAAATGTAAAAACAGAGAAAATAACTCAGGAAGATTGGTTGCAACTGCAACAAGAAGACCAAAAAACATATACATCCTAGACATAAATAAGAGAGAGAAGACATAATCCACACAAAATGATTCCAAGGAAGAAAAGTCCCAAAGACCAAAAATAAGGATGAAGTATTATTGAGTGCCACTTGTTCAAGGGGAGCAGCCCCAAGAAGAGAGTTACCTTTTTCCATTAAACTTAGGGGGAGAAGCCTTACACTTTGCCATTGATGTCAAAGGGGGAGATAAATTGTGTAGAGACCCAGCTTAATCAAATACAAAATTTTAACTCAATTAACATATAATTGCCTTACGTAAATTATTCATTCACTTCAAAAGCATAAATATTCTGCATAAGTTAAAATCTATGTACAACATGGAAATAACCCAACAAATCACATATAAATACCTGTTTCTGATGCTAATTCCCATCGATATGGTTGTCCCTTCCCTGCTGCCTTTCTGCTGACTTGCCTAGCCCGATGAACTGACCAACATTGCCCAAACCGACTATCCACCCAGCTAGCTAGGAGCAGCCTGTCCGACTCCCTAGCTCCAGGAAACCGAAAGGAATCCTGGCCCCCATGCCCAAAACCCCGAGCAACCCGGTGCCCCCTGCAATGATACTCACAGTCTGAAAAAACTCTCCCACAGAACCAGAAAAACAAAACAAGCCATCAAACCGGTGCTCCCATCCCCCTCCAAAATGCTTCCTTTCCCCCCCAAAAATCCAAAATCCTCCTCCCAAAAGAATGAATGTCTTCCCCCGTAAGACTCTCCCCCTCATATCCCCTTTCACCGACTCTTCCTTTC